>JAOWAN010000050.1:3513164-3529700 GCA_028566635.1 Lobelia cardinalis | reverse complement strand
GGCCCTAATGTTTGATCATTTTGGCATTTTGGGCCCCCAGATTCCAAAGTTGGTGATTTGGGCCCTGATGTTGCAAAATTGCAGCAAATCAGACCTTTTTGTACGGAAAACGTTCAAAAATGATGGAACCTTGAGGCCCAAAATGCCAAAGTGGTCAAATATTGAGGGCCCAAAATGCCAAAATGGTCAAACATTGGGGTCTGGTTTGCTGCAAAAAGGCCTGATTTGCTGCAACTTTCCAACATCAGGGCCCAAATCACCAACTTTGGAACCTGAGGGCCCAAAATGCCAAAGTTATCAAACATTGGGACCTAAAATGCTGTTTTCCCTTTTATTTTCAATACTTATTCCCTTAATTTCCACAACTCTCTCTCTCCCTTTCATTATTTATTTTTTACTTTTTAAATTAATTTTTACGACTCCAACACAAGTACACAACAACAGACGCATATTTTCGTTTTAAAACGGGAACAGAAGCTCGCTCAGAGTCATTTCACCAAAAACCCTCAAAATCCCCAATCTTGCGATCTAGGGTTCTTGTCCGCGCAAAAAATGGTGAGGCTTCTCTTTCTGTACAAATCTTTATCTGTTTGTGCGTTTACCGTCATATGCTAACGCGTTTATCACTACTCGCAGGCTGACTCCCCTCGCCAAAGGTAAACCCTAACCCTAACGAGCTTGTTTACCTTTCATCATTTGTCCGTCGTTACATATCGAGCTAATCTAATGTAATATTGGGGAACTTTCATTGGTTCTTTATGATTTTTGCGTTTTTGTGTCAATTTATTCTGCGTCAGTGATTTAGAACCGTGGAGGATGAGCAATTTTAGAGGGCAATCTTGGGATTTGTGTCTTAGATTGGCGACACCTATTAATCTTAATGGGTGAATTTGGGTATTTACTCAAAAACATACTGTGTATCAAATGGGTATTTACCCCAAACTATACCTAGATTATCACTATCACAAAGTGCATGACTACACTTATGATTAAAGTTAATACAAATGCAACCTATCTTACACTATCTCAAAAGGATCAAAGATTCGTAAGTAAAAAACTCGAACGTGAGGTGTGTATCGTTGTTTCAATGAATTGTTTTTGTTCATTCCTCAATTAAGAAATATATAATACCGTTTAAGTCTTAAGTGTGTATTATCAATTTATCATTTGACAAAGAATTTCAAAATTAAAGTAAGTTAATGAGTATTTATAGGGTTAATCATCAAGGATCCACATTGTAAATGAGTTCGAAATGAACGTATCCAATCAGAGGCCTCTCCAAAAACTCAATAGAGTGGGGTCAGATCATAATAGCAATCAAGAATATAACTAAAAATTTGAATTTGTCTTCAAAAGGGGTCAAAAGTTTTATGTAATTTAATTAATTATTTTCTAAAAGGGTCAATAGTGCTAAAAATCATTTTTTCTGTATTAAGACACAAAAGTAAAAACCTTCAATTGACCCTTTCCACTCTCATATAGCAGTATAACTCGCACAATGCTTTCTGCTTCACTGGACTTGGTTACATCTCCACCAGTCCACCTTTTATCATAATGGAAGTCTCCAACCAAATGGTTCAGTCTTAACACTTAATGGCCAATGTAGAGGTTTGTGATTCATGAGCTGAAGGACAAGAGTGTAGAATTCAACTGTTGCATAACCGTGTATCATACGAGGAACATCAATGTGCATAAGGCTCCTAGGGCCTACCTGTGGTTGTTGTGCTCCAAACTCCCATGGGATACGATATGCACACTGTTTAAACTAAACGTCTCACACTCATATTTTATCACACTATGTCCATCATGTGGTCGTGGACATGAAAGATATCACGTGCACTCCGAGGGAGTAATGTATAATACTAGTACTTAGCGAAACCATCAAAATGACGGTTTTCTAAAGTGAAGACTCGTGTTAAAGAAATTTCCCCCACATGCTCAAAGTCGGTCCATGCTGCTTGCATCTGGATGAACCATATGCTAGACAGTCAGGGTCAGGCAAATTCTTACAAATCTGATCAGCAACGTGGCCTCAGCAATAATGTGTGAGCTTATAGTAATGGGATAGAGACTCATTTAGCATATTTAAGATCTCAAATGATGTTGTGCCCAGGCTTCAGGTGTCTTCAGTACGATTGCTCATGGCCATGAAATATTGCATTTGGCTTGAGCTTTCACTTTTATCATTAATTTCTTCCACCTCTTTAGGACAGAACGCGTATGTGCATTGAGACTAGTTAACTCTCCATACTTTTTTTTTGTTTTGTAGTCATCTATCTATGGAACTAATTAGTTCATGGTTCAGTGTAACTGCAGCAAATCCATGTATCCAAATGCCAATGCCTAGGCATGTACTCCCTCTGGACATGTACCTGATTCCATGTAGTTTTTATGGTATTTACTTATCTTTATGCGTTTAGCAATGGTGGCACTCACTTTTCAATGCCAATGATGTAGAGCCTTAAAAGAATGGTCGAGATATCCTGCTGTAGCTATTTGGAGTTGTTGGGGTTCATTGGGTGAAAATTTGTAGGTTTGAGTCATTCGACTTGTTTGACACCTGTTGTTCGATTATCTTGACAATTAGGATGTGTCACTTATGCTTGTCCTCCTACATAAATCTTAAATGATCAGTTTGACATCAGGTACTAAGGTAGACACACTGAGCTGTGATTGTAGGAGTTACGTGCTTTAGTTGATATCGCTTGCTCACAAAATTGGATAAGACTATCTATCGGAACTTTAGCTTCAACTCCCTTTCTCAACTTTAGGCCTGAATCATGATTGTGCCATCGAGAAAATATTCATTATATGAGCCGACTGCACAGAAAAAAAACACCAATTATAGACTACCATGCGGAGTTAATTCAAATGGCCGATTATGATTAAGCCCACTTCTATTTTACCATGTGCCAGACTCCCAAAATAATATTCTGCTTGATGTGCTATTGGCTACAAGATCTTTCTGCCTTAGGTTGTGCCCATTTGTTATCAAGCTTAGCTTGGCAAATACGCTTTCGTTATTCTAAGATAATATTAGTAGCCCGAAATTAATGATTCTTAAATGAATGTCATCTTATCCTCTGTTGCTTTTCACAAGCGGGAGTATTCTTAATCTATGTATTTTTGAGGTACTTTTAGTTTTAGATATGCAATGTTGTTGGGTTTTGCCATTTTTTTCCTAGTGCAAATTGTTTCTCTGTTTCAGTTCAACTTTCTCATTGGATAATTTCCCCTTTATGTAACAGGTTATCACATTCACGTTCTCGATCTCCCTATGAAGAAGCATCCAGATCCAGATCTAGGTCTAGATCCAGGTCTAGATCCTGGTCAAGACCGAGGGGCAGGTCCCGTTCTAGATCAAGGTCTAGAAGTCGTGGCAGGTTCATTACTTGTCTTAGTCTTGGTTGAACATTAGTGTTTGTAGAAAGCGTTAGGGTGGATGTGACCTTGATATCTCGCATGACATGGATTCTCACTGGGTTTTAATGCTGTCTCAACCCTTGCAGGACTACTGAGGTTGTTAATCCTGGAAATACACTTTATGTGACTGGGCTCTCGACAAGGGTCTCTGAGAAACAGCTCGAAGAACATTTTGCTCAAGAAGGAAAGGTTAGTCCATCGAACAACTGATACCTGTTTGTTATAGACCAGTAAGATCTTTACGTCAATTATCTGATTATACATGTTGGACTGGAGGAGTATGTGATTGATTACTTCCCCATATAGTTCTTGAAAGCAGAACTCTGCACAATTTTCTTCGACCAGTGTAACATGGCTGGGCAATATCCTTGATGCTTGCCTTTGGGTTACTTGTGGCTCATGCTAATATCATTGGGGAAGGGAGGTCAGTATGATTGAGTGCTTCGGTTAAACCTTGTTATTAGCTTGTTGTTCACCCAAAATGGTTTGAGTAAGCAGAACTCTGCACTATTTTACACCAGTGCAACTTGTGGCCCGAGCCATAGCTGGTAATATCCATGATGCTTACCTTTCGGCTCCTTAATTCAACCTTTAGGTTTTCTAGCATAGACTGGGAGTTTTGGTTGTGATCTGTCTTCCCCAGCGTCTTGACTCCTGTGCCTTAGCTGGTAGGAGGTAACACAGATCGGAGACGTGGCTGAATTAGTGGAGTCAGGAACCCCTGAGTGAACTCCAAGGCCAGTTGTAATCCTTTATCTTCAGTCCCTAGAGATACGTGTTTCCTTGTGAATACCAGATCATGTTGACATTTAGCAGAAACTACACATCCCAAAGTGAAAGGGAATTGAAGAAAAACTCTGTATATTGAATAAACTAGTCGAGCTTTCTCATTGAAGTTCTTGTTTTTCGATTTCCCTCTTCAATTTTGTGAGGAGAAGTGTTTATATCTCACATTTCAAACACCATCGTGACTTCGACACTTTTTGCTACAATTTTATTCTCTTTGTTCCCAAAGCTGACCTAGCAGCAAATGCACCTTCATTAGTCTTCTCTACAAGCCAGGGTTGCTATATATTCTAACCCTATACTCTTGCAATGGTCGTCATTCTTTAGCATCAGGATGCCTCCTGCCTTGCTTGCATCCTGACCTTGTTCTCAGTTGTCATTATTCTATGGTATCTTAACACTTCGTTCCCTGCCTGCAATCAATTATATTGTACGTATGTATGTGCCATGGTGCACAGTATATTGCACAGTGGATTAGTGTCTTTAGTAAATTAGTGGGCATGCTCGCAATATGACTTCCAGGATTAGGAGTTTTAGTTTACCTGTGCTGACTACGACCCACATGGTTTCTTACCTATATTGAATTGATAAGATTCATATCAGTAATCAGTCCAACATAGCCTATGCACCGTAATTACGTTCAGCTTCGGCTAAGGCATAGTGATATAGCACCCTCGGATAGCCTTGGGACATAATGAATTCCTTGGAACGACATGAATGATTGAATAATACTTGCAAATAAATGATGAGCAAACCAGCTTGAAACTTAATAAAAACTGCTGAATGCATTTATTGCAAGGGCAAAAGATATGTTTTGCTGATCCTAGACAACTTTCAGCTCTCTTTTTTCAATAGCTGGAAATGGCTACTCAAAGACTAAGTGAAAGAAAAAAGAAGTTATTTCCTTAGAGTTCCCTTGCGTGAATTTTGCTTAAAAGAAGAACAACTTATTGGCTCAAGCTCTTCTTTTATATGTGACGGTTCAAGCTCAAGCCTTGATAAACCATGCTTCTCATGCATGCTATTCTTAATGTTCTCGCGCCATCGTACATGCTTGGGGTCCTCAGCATCAATCTAACTACACTTGTGCTGTGTGCAAACTTGTGACAAGTTAGAATGGTTACAGCTGACTGCCTGACTGGGATGATGGTTATTACAGTGTCATGGTAACAATTGACATAAGTTTAAATCTAACATAGTTTTCAAATACATGGTACAATTACATTTGTCTATTAAACTACCCCCACCTATTTCAGCTGAAACAAAGTATCTTAAAGAGGTCCAGGATATAGGTAGGGTTAAATTTGAAGCTTTTACTAAGATGTTGATTTCACATCTTCCAATCCAGAGGTAGTGCTCTAATATTTTCTCATCTTTTGAAATAAAGTTAGTGGTACGATGTTAGTAACCGTAGACCTTTCACATGCAGGTTGCTTCATGTTTTCTGGTTGTGGAGCCTCGTTCTCGCATTTCTCGTGGGTTTGCTTTCATAACAATGGGCTCTGTTGAGGATGCTAACCGTTGCATCAAGCACCTGAACCAATCTGTTCTGGAAAATCGACAAATAACTGTGGAGAGGGTAAGCATTTTAACTGTATTGGTGAAAAAGCGACCTATTTGATTGGTTATCTTTCTTCTTGACTTGGAGATTTTCTGGTTATATTCAGAAGAGTTTGCGTCAGCTATGTTGGCGGCAATCAAAGTTGATGAGTTCCATCTATGCAACACTTAAACAGCCTGATCAATGGCCAGCTAAAACAGCTATTGACATCCATCTGATAACATAGCAACTCTTTATTGCCCAACAACTTTACAACCTCAGGACTTACATTCAACTCTCAACTAATCAAGGGTCATTATCAACAGCAATTACATTCAACTCTCAACTAATCAACGGCTATTATCATCATTGTAAACAGGCTTTATGGTATCTCATACCCGCCCATCGACTTTTTTACTGATAAAAATCTTTCCTGCCAACAGCCACATGCATCTTTTGTATGCTTTTAATATCAACATCTGCTCTTGGTTTGTCATTACGAAGACTGTGTCTCTTGCGCTTTTCATTATCATCACTCTCGGTGTTGCCTAAACTAATATGATCGCTAAAGCTTTTCATGTTTAAACAATTCTTGGAACTGAAGTCAATTTTCTTTGAATGTTTCAGTCTCGAAGGAAACGTCCCAGGACTCCTACACCTGGTCATTATCTTGGTCTGAAGAACACTAGAGACAATGGTACATATATATTCTTTGATTTTCTCTTTTCTTTCCATCTTTTACCCTATAGGGGCTTGAGAAGCAATTGAACTTGAGATATCATGCTTGCTGACACCCTTGTTGACTATTGAACAAACCCCTCTGGGTACTTTTGCTCTCCAACCTTTTGGAGGCCATGTACGTTTATTGACATCAAACTGATGATGTTCCGCTAATTTCATCTTACTTTGATGCATGCAAGGCTATCGCGGCGACCGTGGTGGTGGAGGTGGTAGGTATCGTGGGGGTTCTGGCCGTGAAGACTATGGTTACCGAAGGTCGCCAAGGCGCTCGCCATATAGAGGTGGAGGTCGCGATTACTCTCCTCCCCCGAGGCGCTCACCACCGTACAGAGGTGGTCGCGATTACTCTCCTCCGCCTAGGCGCTCCCCTTATGGCGGTAGGTCAAGAAGGGACCGAACTAGATCACCTCCATATTCCCCATATAGGAGTCCTGAAAGGCACTATGCCCGTCGCTAGGTCAGATGTTTAGGTGGTGGTCTTGCTGTAGGAGGCAACTGAGATGTAAAGAACCTTTCTGGGTTCAGTAATATGGCTTTTGGTTCGGGACCTGTTATGCTCTGCTACTTGTACTCGGTAAATCTTGTAGTTTGTGTTGTTGAACTTAGATGCTATTGTTTGTGAATTGTGATGTTATTGGCTTTCTGTTGTCAGTTAATTTGAGATTGTGGATGCTTTGTGCTACTTGTACTACCCGTGGTTGCAGAATTTTTTTGGTGGTATGGAAATAAATTAAGTCATGCAAATTTTTTGCCATTTTTCTGTTCACTTCTACTATTTTAAACGCAATTATTTATGAAAAGTTTTGTTAATGAGTGTTGTAGGAACATTAATTAAGATATAAATGGGAAATTTTTTGCGTTAAAATCAGCAGTTGAACATTAAGGAGTGTTATTTGTGGATCACATTTTTGATGAATTTTATTGGCATTAGCATTGTTTTTATTTATTTTTTAAATATTTATTTGAAGGGTAAAATTATTGAAACTTTGTATAGAAAAGTGTATTGGACAATTAATTATCATCTCACTTATTGTTCTAGTCAATTTCAATGTTTTAATCATTGCATATCTATTTTTACATATATTAAACACAAATAATTTTTAAATATATAATTTGACACTTTTATTTTTTCAAATAAATATTAAAATTAAAAAAAAATTATTTTAAGCCCCAAAATTTTCGTGGGGGTTTAAAATGAACGATGTTCCAAAATAATCAATTTAGGTCTTACAGTATTTAAAATACGTTAATCCAGAAATTTTTGGACGATTTCGTTAATAAATGGACGGGAAGAGACATACGTGATTTCCACTAAGGGTGCAACGGTTCGGTTTGGGATATAAACCGCAAGTCGAATCGTACCCTATCGGTTTGGAGAATTTCAAATCTAAATCGAACCGCCAAACTAAAAAATCGAACTAAACCGAACCGATAAACCGCAGTTCGGTTTGATTCGGTTTAGAAATTTTTACAAATAACTAAATATAACATAAGATTTATAACAAAAAATTAAAAATATATACTATATTTAACACTCATAGCCTATGATTATAATAAAAATTGAAATATAACTCAATTATATTATTTGTTTACATAATAGTTAGCAAAATATAACTTTAAAATAATAAAATTTATAAGTTTATCATAATAGAATTAAATTTAAGTTAGCAAATAATTATTATTCTATTATATATATTATTAAAAAGAGTATATATAAATATAATATTAAAATATGAGGGGTTTATATAAAAATATACATATATATTAGATATCGGTTCGGTTTGGTTTGAAGTGTTGAAACCGCAAACCGAACTGAACCGTGCGGTTTGATATTTTTTCGAACCGTAATCGAACCGTTGTCGGCCGAAACCAAACCAAACTCGTCAGTTTGGTTTGGTTTCGGTTCGGTCGTCGGTTTGGACGGTTTGGACTTACACCCCTAATTTCCACGTGAGTTTTCTGAGAGATTTGTTGCCATTTTACACATGTAAAACTTTAGGTCTAAATTAAAAATTTATCCAAAAAAAAGTAAAAATCAAATAATATAAACCTAGAAACCCCCGCCCCCACTCAAACCAGCTCGTCTCTCTTATCCTTAGGTCTGTCACCCATCCCACCTCTTCTAACAATAGAATCCCTATTCTCATCTCTCATGGATCGGACCAAAATTCTCGCCGGCCATCGAGGTAGGTTGTTGCTGCTGGTTCGGTGAGAGGGGGTGATGGGTTGAAAGGTGGGGGAAAATTGAGAGGGAGCAGGAGGAGGGGTGTGCTGTCGATTTTAATGGTGGAATGAGGACAAATGCTTCGGAATTAATGGAGGAATGGATGATGGCCGCGGTTGAAACTGGGGTTTGGGTGGAGAATAGTGATTAAGTTGCGGGTGATGGTGGGCTATCGATTTTATTGGATATAGGGGTGGGTTCTAGGGATCGATGTTGCCGACGTTAATGAAGGATTGGGCGGTTGCTTTTGGTGGTGTAGAAGAACGAAGGGAGGGGTGGAGAAGAAGCCATGGGCAGCGACTGTTGGTAGGAGGATGAAAGGGGTTGCTGGGTCTAAGGGATTATGGTGCGGGAGGTGTGGGGAGAGAGAGAGAGAGGTTGAATGGCGACAGTGATGTAGGTATTGAATGTCGTCGACGGTAATAGAGGTTTGGGGGAGGTGGATCAGTGAAGTAGAGGGTGAAAGAGGGGGTGGTGAAGGTAGTGGTGGCGAGTTTTCAAATAATATGGCCTAAATTGATTATTTTGGAACATCGACGTCCATTTTGAATTCCCACAAAAACTTTAGGATCTAAAATGATAAAAACCTTTAAAATAATAAAAAAGTATCAATATTTTAAAAAAATAAATATGAAAACATTGCTAACTTTTTATAATTAATATTAGCTGATTTCATAGTATATATTTTAGTATAGATCCTTCAAAAATGTTCTTAGAATGATTATTAACGTTGTCAAAAAATATTTTTTTCTTTTTCTTAAAAAAAAAAACTCATAGTTAAAATAATTAATTTGCATTATACCTGCAAACTGCAAAGTGTTAACTGGCCCAAAATATTCAGCCGGCTGTCTAAACTTACATTGGGCCGACAGTTAAAAATAAGCCCAATAAGAAATTTCGTTAACTGAAAAGATAAATCCGTATAATCGCCAGAGCTTCCATTGGAACCACCATGTCATCATCACTACCAGCTCTACTCAACTCCCAACCTCCTAAACCTTTCTCTCTCTTCCCAATCTACACAAATTCCCCCTCCTCACCTCACTTTCTCTCTCTAAAACCTTCCCCAATCCATCTCTCCCTCCGTTACGACGCAGTCTCAGCCGTCCACGACGGAGCTGAAGAAGAAGAAGACGAGCACGTCATTGGGGACTGCCTAGTATTCGAAGAAGGCGTATTCGAGGACCCGTACTTAAACGATCCGCCTCCAGCTCCGTACAGTCCTACACGGAAGGGTAAATTGGTAATTTCGGTTGAACCGGAGGATTTGGTTCCGGAGAAATGGAAGGAAGCTCAGGCCGAAATCAACGTGACGAAAAAGGAGAGGCGGAGGATGAAGGTGGCGGCGGAGTTTGGGACGAAATTTGCCCGGAAAAGGCAAGGATTGATTCCAGCTGGGATGAGTGCGGATGAGTTTAGAACTGTTAAATTGGCGGAGTTGAAGCCGGTTGTTTTGGATAGACCTAATTTTGTTGTTGAAGAGACAGTTGAAAAAGAAAAGGATATGGATAGTGGTAATGGTGTGGTTCAGGGAAGTGGTAGGGCGGAACCTAGAAACCCCAGGTTGGCTGTGTACGGGGCAGGTTTGGATGATGTTTTGGAGTTTTTGAATAGCGAGAGGTATGATCCGGAGGCTGCTAAGAAACCAGAAGGTACATTTGTTGATAGTAACACTTTACTAAGTAGAATAATAGTATCAGGTTTTCTGAAAGATAAAACGGATTTTTCTGATTTGAAATTTGATATAACAAAGGTGAAATTGGGAATTCATAAAACTTGTAGAGTAATAATACACTTGCACCAAGAAATATACTACCAGAAGACATGCCAAAAATCTTGTAACTTTCAAATTAATCAATCTTAGATTGACTATTAAGATACACCGAATGGTTCTATTTAGTTTAAAAGCAATCTCTGATTGATACATAGGTTGGTTACAGTTGATTGGGTTTTTAGTATTATTCAAGCCTTTAAGTTAGTTTTGAAATGAACTTTTTAATTGGAATGGTTTTTAGTATTGTGTGGGATGGCAGTTAAATATGTGTACTCAATTGGTGTTGGTTTTATGGAATTTTACGTTGTTTCATTGGTTGGTTTTGTTGTTATGATTGATCTTGAATGAATGTAGTGGGTGTGTAACTGGCTATGGAAATGTTGATTTCAGTTTGAATGTGGTTTCAAGTTTGCTGCTTTACAATATTACTTGGGACTTGAAACATGACCTTAGGCTCAGTGGAATGAGTGTGATATCTCAGCTTAAATACAATAATCTTGATTGATGCAAATTATACGCAAAAGTATAGTGTATTTCGTATTCTCGAACATAGATTTGCAATGGAATCAGCCAAGCTTCAGCACATTGTTTAGACAGAGTCAAGTTCAGGATATGCTCAAGCTCCCTCCAAATTTTCATGAGCCACGCTTCAACTAGCTCGGCTCACCCTCTGAAAAGAAAAGATGATTACAAGCCATAGGATTTGGGTCAGATTCTAACAATGCTTGAGCGAAGTCTGCGATTCAAAACTTTTTATTACTACAAAATACATATTCTGAAGGGATTTTTGTCGACTCACTTACCAATGCAGCTATTGCATATTGTGGATGCTCCTTGCAGGCTCTGCAGCTCTTATTGTTGATATGACACTCATAAATAACCAACTTTTCCATTTTGATTTCCCCAACTTTCTTCACATTTGAACTTCAACCTATTGAAACTTCTAGTCTTATTTGAACATAACGATCAGTTGACATGGCAACATTAGCTCCCCTGATCGTATTTGCTGATATATAGCAGTTTGGTTATTCAGTAGATTCCCAACATAAATGAGTGCCACATATTTTTTCATGTGCATGAATAGTTTTATTTATACAGCATTCAGAGATGAGAGATCTTATTATAGGTTACTTTTTTTAAAAAAAATTTGGATTTGGTCTTTCCTTGTAGAAATAATGTAACACAAGTAGGCTTATCTTATCTTCTTATGTCATATGGGTAGGTTCTCGCAATAAGTTGTTCACAAAGGAGGAGAAGGACCTAATGAATAAGCGGGTTCCTGATCTGGCAGCCGCCACCTCAGTAAGTTTCATGTGTTCTCCCACTGCTCTTGTAATTGCTTTAGCTCTATGAACCTGAAGTGCAGCTCAGCGATTCACGGTAGTTGAATTGATGTCATTGTTCATAGTGTGTACATTATCTCACTTCGACTTTGTTACGACTGTTTTCAGTGTAAATGGCAACCTCTTCACACCGTTGCTGCAGCTGGAGAGTTTTACCTGGTCGATACTTTGTTGAAACACAATGTTGATATTAACGTCCCTGACAAGGTAACTGGAAGATGACCACCATGTAGATTGCTGCCTCATACTTAGTTCTTTACAGTTTTGTTTTCTATCATCCTATGAATTGAAAACTGAAATTTGGAAAAAATTTAGGAGCAAATCACTAGCCCGTGGTCTTAGCTTTCAGCTGTTAATTCACTTCCCTGTTTTAAAAATTATATTGCAGGATGGATTGACAGCTCTTCACAAGGCAGTTCTTGGTAAAAAGCAGGCTATCTTTAATTACCTATTGAGAGAATCAGCAAATCCATTCATTCGTGACAAAGTGAGTATGCACTTTTGCCCAACATAATTATTATATATTCCATTTCTTTCTCGCGTATACACTCCAGGTTCTAATTTCGACGTGATTCACTCTTTTCTTTTTTGGTCAAAAATGCATGTGTAAGTGTAAATGTATCCTTGTCCCTATTTATCAATACTGCATCTGGAACCATGTATTATAAGGCTGATTTTTTGGTCTACTTCATTTGCAATCCACATTGTCATCATTGTGGCTGTATTCTATGGCTGTCAATATTTCAAAGGCCGCTGATCGGGAATGAGAAGGGCTAGGTGAACTGGTGAACCAAGGAAGAGGATATACATATGATAACTGCTGGCAGCAGGCTCAAGGCTAGGCCCTATAGTGTAGTTTAGGAGTATCAAATGCTATTTAATAATCTCAGTGATTTGTAGGATGCCTTTGATTATGAATTACAGAAGTCACTGATTTTATTCATATTATTAGGATTCTTTTTTATCAACAACAAAACAAAAGAAGCTAAGTTCATTACTTAATATTAAGCTTTTTCCTGCTGACAGGAGGGGGCAACATTGATGCATTATGCAGTTCGCACAGCGTCAAGTCCAATGATAAAAATCCTCTTACTATATAACGTGGATATAAACTTGCAAGATAATGTATAATCACAACTCCGTCACTTTCTGTATTTGGCATCTATCATTATATCATTATCGTAATTACACCAACATATTCCTGGACTTTAATTTCAGAATGGGTGGACACCATTGCATTTAGCTGTGCAGTCACGAAGAACAGATATAGTGCGGCTTCTGTTAATCAAGGGGGCTGATAAGACTCTAAAAAATCAAGTACATGCCTACTTATCTTTTGGAGTCTCGTTTGACGAGCTTCTCTCCTTTTTTTACTTCAATCATTTTCCATCTCATCTCAAATTTCAATAAGCTGAGTGTGATATAAGAGTAAGCATCTGATTGTGATTTATTTTTGTTTTTTCTCAGGATGGTTTAACCCCATTCGATTTTTGCCTCTATTCTGGACGAGACACAAGAACGTACGAGCTAATCAGGCTGATGAAACAACTTCCGAAACCACGTGGACATGTCTTACAGCAAAATCAACT
This sequence comes from Lobelia cardinalis, assembly GCA_028566635.1. Classification (NCBI taxonomy): domain Eukaryota; kingdom Viridiplantae; phylum Streptophyta; class Magnoliopsida; order Asterales; family Campanulaceae; genus Lobelia; species Lobelia cardinalis. The sequence continues at coordinate 3,516,280 of JAOWAN010000050.1, read as the reverse complement.
CACGAGTTAGCTGGGCCATTACTGAATCTTGTCTTTCATCATTTACTACATGTACAGATTCAGTGTTTAATCAAGTTGCTGGAGATCGCACCTCCTTGCCAAGAGATGGATAGAATAACCCGAGAAATATAAACAAGTCCTTAGCCAGTTGGCCCGCCAAGCTCAGATTACAAACTTCCTATGTGGATGAGGTTCGACTCGCGAGAAAGAAGGGTTCTGTAGTTATGCTGTAATTACTAAAAATGGTGTATAGGACCCATCATTTATTTCACACTTTTGTTTACCATTGATAATGGGCAAGAGCAGTGGTGATAAGCAGAAGTATTGTTGGTATATTTGGGTAAGAATGTTGTATCTTATGCAGAAATAGTTGTATTCTGATACGTGGAAGGAAACCCTCTGCTCTAGGATTGCTATATTTTTTTTTTGTATGGGAGAGTATTTTACATTGGTGTGTTCATGAAAGTCCTTTTTTCTCTGTTCTCTCATTTAGAAGCCTTACAAAAGAATTATTAATCTGTCCAAATAAACTTCAATTTTATGAGATCAAAGAGAAAATTATTTCTATTATTTTGTTTTGATGATTATCTACATTGGTGACAGAAAAAGTTGCATGTTATTTGGATGCTGGATGAATATTGGATTGAATTTGCTGGAAATGTTAAAATTAGAGGTGATAATTTAAAACTAAATAAATTTGTGGGTCTATTAAATTTATATAATTTACTGACGTAAGAAAGTGATAATCAATCAGCTCATTTGTATAATTACTTATTGATTAAGTTCAAACTTGTTAATTATTATTCTTTTAAATAAGTAAATTATATAAATTTAATAGACTCACGAATTTATTGGGTCTCAAATTGTCATCTCTAATTTAAAACATTGTGGTTTAATAAAATAACATATATATTGATATAAGCGCATCACATGACATGTTCATGTAGCGTTTTGATCAATTAAGTTTATATTTAATTGAATATTTGTAAAACTCTACTTAATATTAAGATAGATAAAAATAGTTATATTTTGATGATTGAAAATGTTAAATTTAAAAATTAATAAATAATTATCGAAGAATCGATCAATGTTGAATTTAATTGATAAATTTTTTAAAATAAGTGAGATCTTTTTCTTGCATTCATAATTAAACTATTTCTATACATTATTCAAGAATTTTTAATTTTCTGAATGCAATATTTTTAATTAATTTGATATAAAATAAGGGAGCGTCTATTTATAAAGCATTACGTGTAATACATTTAAAAAAAATATTTTAATAGCTTTAAAACACTATTATTTTAATTTTACCCTCGTCTTAAAATAACAATGCTACCAAGAGTTTTGTGTTGTTGTTTAATTTCAATTCTATTTTCAAAAAGATTGAATCTTTTTTTTTTTTTTTTTGAAACTAAAAAAGATATCTTTTGATTTAATTTGTTTCTAGATCATTATTTAGAGCTGTATTCCAATCCCTAATTTCATATCCATTTTTCGGTTATCATGTAGGGTTTAGGTTATTACTTTTCATCTGCAAAAGAGTTGATGCGGATTAATGGTACAGCCAAGTCAAACCATCTTGCTGAATTAATATTTCAGTACAAGAAGAGGCAACGGGTTTTTTTTTTTGGTTAAATTTTGGGTTGTAACAGAAAATTAATGTTGAAAATAATTTTATTTATAATTGTATATTTTATTAAATATCTACAAAATTAGTAACAATTTTATTATTATTTTATTTAAAACAGTATAAAAGGCTTCTTAATAAAACTTATATTTATCATAAAATTTTGGGTATTAAATTAAGGACTTATGTGCTTTCCAAATAGGCGCATTCTAAAACAATAACAATTTTCTACATAATTTTAGGGACGTCCTTGTAATTTTGGTGGTTCCCTGCAAAATTTTAAAATTAGGCCCTACTTTGAAGAAAACTATTACTCTTTTCACAACAAAAAAAGAAAAATTAAATTTTCATAGTTGTTCACTCTAAAAAGTTTTTTTCATTTTTAAAATGACGTAAATTTTAATTTGACATAGTTATAGTATAAACTTATTAAACTATTTCCTTAATATATAAATGAAACTTTTATGAGCAACATAAAAATAATACTTTTCATATTTTAAAGTATTTTTTTAAATTTGAATTATGCAAATATTTTGAAAAGTAGTCCAGTTAACAATAGTGTGAAAAAAATTTAAATTAGTGGTGGGTTTAATTTTTTTTGTTATTTAAACTATTTCTTTTAATTTTGAATATATATGAACATTTCTTTGAAATATTTTTAAAAAATAAATATTTATTTTTTATAGATAAGGTATAATTTTTTGAATCAATTTATTAACATATCTCTTACTTTTTTATATCATGGATTTAAAATTAATTAAATAAATTCAAGAAAATGATTGATCCCTCGTAATTCAGATGATATATAGAGGTACTCCTAGCAAGGAGCACCGGCAAATGGGTTCACACCCTCATTTTTTCACATAAAATAAATATTTAATGTCGAAAAATAAATATTGATTGAAGTGAATATTCCATTGAATTAAATGAACAATATAATACGTTGAATTAAATGCACAATACAATTTTGTAAAATGAACATATCGTTTAACTAAATGAACAATATCATAAAATAGAAAATCTAACAATAATAATAAGAACATTATAAATGAACATTTATCACAATAAAAATAAACATTAAGTTACAACTGATTCTTAAAATCACAAAATTAGTTCTAATCGATTCCATAATTTACGAAATCAATTATAACTGATTTCGTAATTTATGAAGGTTACTTTCACTTGCCGAAAATATGTGTATATCTCACTTATCTTAAAGAGAGCTCTTTGCTAGGAGCTGGGTATATCAATTAGTATATGGAGTGCCTAGGCACTCCTAGGGCACTCCAAGAGATTGTAAATCACGCGCTCCATTATTCCCATAAAATACGGTTTCCTAATTTAATTCAAATAATATCCTATAATTTCTCCCGTAACCTCCCAACCCTTCCTATCTCTCTCTTTCATTCATCAGATTCCGATCTCCTCCTCGCTCTCTCTCCTTCGCTCGCCGCAATGGGTTATTCCGGTTAGTTTCTCTCTCTCTCTC
>JAOWAN010000050.1:3496003-3510237 GCA_028566635.1 Lobelia cardinalis | reverse complement strand
GTACATTATTTATACACTCTATGTACATTCTAGACACACTCTATGTACATTGTGGGCGCTCCGTACTAGGAGCGCCTGGGCGCTCGGTATAAAATATCTGCCCTGGTTGTATACTTTTATTCTACCTAAATTTAAATACTCAACAGCATGCTCTTCCAGATAAAGCCACCCTTGTTTATAGAAATTATTGAATTCAGATTTTTTCATTTCAATCGAGTTTAAAAGATAAAATTTTAATTTTAATAAAAAAAAAATAGAATACATATCATTCTCCAAAATTATATCACAGAAAATAATATATTATTTGATATAAAAAATTTTGATTCAAAATTATTGAGTAACTTTAATATATTTGGGATAGTAAACGTGAGTGTTTTTTTTTGGGGAGGGAGGGAGGGGGGGGGGAATAAATGTAAATTATTTTATAACTGTTTATAAAATAAAAAAATTGATGTTATATAAAATAAAAATTAAATAAAAGTAATAATGAAATGATGATAGTGACGGAGGCAGGGGGTCGAGAGAGAGAGAGAGAGAGAGAGAGAGAGAGCTCTCTCAACGAAAATTTCTTTATTGATAATTTCATTTTTGGACAATATCGTTCTGCCCCACTTGTTTTTTTAGTCATATTACTTTTTTTTTTCTTTCGTTTCTTTTTAATCATAATACTTCCCTCCTCCATCATTTTAACTCTGTCACTGTATGATATAACGAGCTAATTATATAATTATATCTTTTATCAAAATAAGGTCATAAAAATCGTGGTATTTTTTTTTTATTTTTATTGAATATGATCGCTACGAAATAAGTTCACCAGTGAAATTGATTAATTTATCGAATACTACGAAAATGAATGGTTTTATTTTTTTGTGGATCCAATCTCGTTACTTCTGAAATTAACCGGGTGGTATCAAAATTAGATCCATTTGGAGTCAACGTTACACATTATTGCCCCGATCCATCGCCTAATCTCATTCTCGTCCAAGTAGATTCCACGTCAGCCGCACTTGGGATTGGCACAAAGGCGAGGGGGCTTTGAACTACCCGGGCACGTGGAAGTCTGTAGGAGATGATCGAGCTTTTAGTAAAGATAACTTTCTTTAGCGAGTCCTCACATGCATCTCATCTTATTGGACTTTGCTATTTATTTATTACTTCCCCCCGTTCCATAATATTAGTCCTTTTATACTTCTGTACATAAATTAAAAAATAACGTAGGTTGCCAAATATGCCCTCATTAAATAGTCACTTTTTATTAATAACAAAAAAAAGGAGTATAATTAATGATCATTGATAGTTGGAAAAGAATGAGGACAATTTAGGAAAATAAGTGTTAAAACAACCTAAAAATTCTAAAAGGACAATTATTTTGGAATAAATTTTAACTTCTAAAAGGACTATTATTGTGGAACGGAGGGAGTATTTGGATACTATTAATCTTTCCTTATTTGGCGTATAAAGAAAGAGTCTATGAATAACTTTATTTAGGGGATTTTATTCATTTTGGAGAAAAAAAACATTTTAAAATCAAAAGTTCTTACAAATTTCACTAATGTTATTTTTCTCTACAAGAATTAACATAAGCTTTATAAATTAGGATTGGGTCAAAAAGTTAATTTTTAATGATATTATATAATATTTTATAATAATTAAAATAAAAAAGTAACAAAAAAATAGAAAACAAACTAATGAAATTCATAAAAAATAAAAAATTAAATACCTTGATAAATCGACTTATAGATCGAAATATTATTTAAGGGTCCGATCACCGAGTCGATATATGGTAATATTGAGTGATATGATACTGTTCACAATATGAGTGATATGAATTTATGAAATAAAAGACTAAATTTGCCCCCATGATATGAAAGATTTGAATGTGATGTGAGGAGAGAAAATGTGATGTGAAAGGTTTGAAGTGAGGAGAGAGAATGTGTTGTGAAATGTTTGAATATGAGGAGAGAGGAGAAAGAATATGATCTGAAATGTTTGAATTAAATAGAAAGTGATATTTTATATTAATAATATATATATCAATTAAATGATCACAAAATATAATACAATTGTATCACTATATCACTTTATATCAACACATTATAAAATATACATATGGCTGTGAAACGTACTGTCATATCATTATTTTGATATCTTAGTATAAGATTATGAGTGCATTTGGATGGGTAGTTTTTTAATTTGATTTTTGAGTTTTTGTAATGATTAAAATAAAAAGTAAGAGAGAGAGAGATAGAAAATTTGTGGGACTAATGAGAAGGAAAAATTAAAAAACAAAAAATTTGGGTGAGAAACACCCAAGTGAACACACAATTTTTCTTATTTTAATTAAAAATTTGCATATTTTATTTTTAACAATTTATATCTTTTAAATTTTTTTAAAAATATTTTAAGAGTGGGATCACAAATTTTATATCCCAACATATGATTATATAGTTTATATGATCATATTCAATCACGAATACAATATAACATATTAATATCATTTATATCACATATTTTCCATTTATTATCCTATATATATATATATATATATATATATTCAACCTCACAACTTAATTTACATCTACCACATCACATTATTATTATTATTTTCTTATTTTCATCTCCTCTCATATCACTTTAAAATTACCAATTACGTCGGGGTAAAAAAAAAAAACTTACGAAACCTTGCATATAAACTATATCAATATATCTTATACAATCAACAACACGATATAGAATTTTCGATTCTTTCTAATTAATAAAACCTATAATTAACGACTCTCCTACACTCTTTTCATTTTTCCTAAAAAAACTTTAAATTTCAATCATAAAAGAAATTTGTCTTTCTCTTTAAATTTAAAGAAGATGATTAAGAATAGTTAGGCTCAAATTAAGAATATGATAGGTAATGATAACTATATAATATAATATTTTTTAAAATTTAAATAAAATTTAAGAAAAAAAATTATCTTAGTCCGTCACACTGCATTGCACCAAATAATTTCTCCTGTGGATAGGATAAAATCCGAATAAACCGGAGTGAGGACCCACCCGTTTAACTAGGTCAGAACCTGGCCGGACGTGTACGGAGTCCTTAACTCGATCCTATAACACAACCAAAAACCAACTCTACTACTTCCCTGCTCTCTCTCTCTCTCTCTCTCTCTCTCTAATACTTTGGAGTATTTTTCAATTCATAAACCCACAACACAAGCAACAATCCATCCGCCTGTAAAAAATCAATTCATGTTTTGATTCTTCAAATTTGATCAATTTCCGTGACCCAAAAAAAAGAAAGAAGGAAGGAAGCGATCGTTGATCCGTTTTATTTTTCTCCAGTATAAACGGAATGGCGGTGGAGGACAATGAGAGCTGCGGAAGTAGGGCGGTGGAGTCGACGTCGCCGAGGAAGAATAGGCAGGAGGCGCAGAAGCTGGAGGTTTATAACGAAGTGCTGAGCCGGCTGTACGATATGGACCACGAAGAAGCCAAGCTCGCTGATTTTGAAGATCAGTTATGGCTTCATTTTAATCGTCTTCCTCCTAGGTGAATTTTCATACATAGCTTAATTACTTTCTGTTTTTTTTTTTAATATCATTATTAATTTTTTTTAGTTTTGCATCTGAAGTGTTACGAGAATGAAAATTTTAAAAAGTAAGGAAATTGAAAGTTATCTGTTCTTAGTTTTTAGCTCCAAAGCTTTCTAACAACGAAAACGTAAAAATTGCTCTGCTTATCTATGTGCATTCGGGCCCACAGATAAGTATATACTGGTGTTCATCTGTATTTGTATCTCTTTGGTTTTATCTTAATATTGCAATCAATTTAATGATGCACAGATATGCCCTTGATGTGAATGTTGAGAGGGCAGAGGATGTGCTTACACACAAGAGGCTTCTCCAGTTGGCAAAAGACCCTGCTAATAGACCTGCTTTTGAAGTTCGGCCAGTGCAGGTAAAATCAATTCGCATTTGGATTTGTGCAGATTTTCTGCCCGAGCTTTGACTTTTTAGTTGGTTTACCTGTCATGGACTCCAGATACCATGATTAATCTTTATGTCTTTAACTCCATATAGCTGGAATAACTTCTGTTTGAGGTTTAGTAAGATGTTCAATTTGTTGAATTCTCTTTGTATCTATGCCGATTCATTGGTGTGTCAATTAGTGTTGACTTTATTCAGTTTTTGGGTTTGATAGCTGGGCTGGAATATTTAAGGGAGATAACTGTTGAGCTCTTCAAATCAAGAGAGGGATGAAGGGCGTTGAAGGAAATAAAGCAATCAATCTGCTCTTCGGTGATTTACTTTTTCTTGCACTCCGTCATTGGTTTACCAGGATGAATGCCTGATTCAGCCAAATGGGCCAAAATGGAGTTTCATGTGTTTCAGAAAATGCTCTGGAATCGAAATGAGTGATACACTGATATGTGGTCGTAGCAGGAAGAAGAAGATGATTCTAACCTAAAACTTGCACTTTAGCTGCGCTTAGGCTCACACCTTGGACTAGGTTGAATGAGACTGCACACTCTTCTTTCTTTCTTTCTTTTTCTTTTGGTTAAGGTCCTTGGGGACAGAGGGGGGGGGGAGGGGGATGGGGGGAAGAAGAGAGGGCTTGTGAAATTTACTGATTTTATTTATTTAGAAAAGTTATATATATATATATATATATATATATGAAGTTTCTAAAGAAGAAAGCAAAGAATTTCTGGACATATTTTAAAATATTTTTGAGTGTTTATCCTGATTCATTTTTTCCCCCCCTGTTTCTTCTGTCTTGTGTAGGTTCAAACTATGCCAACTGCAAACATAACGGATATTAACCATTCAGACACTTCAACAAAAGAAGATGCTCAAAGTTATAGTGGCCAAAATGGGTATGAAGATTGATGATAGATTTCGCCAGTATGGATTGAATCCTTTATTTGTCTCCAAACAAGTAGATATCCTATTTTCTTTTTATTTTTAATCTGAATATACGGCGTCAAATTCTGAATTGGCTATATCATACTCTTTGTCCTTGATATGACTTGATTCTAAAAATTCTGCTTCATATTTCGAGTTGATATCCCCTTTTATCGTATTATAGGTTGTACTATCTCGTCTTTTTGTTAACTATAATTGTTCTTTCTCTCGCTTCTTTTCCAGATTGCATGCCCCACCTACCTTTGGTTCATCACAAAATCTTGAAGTTCTTGCACATCAAGCTAGTACACATCATGCTGATAATGGAGAGAGCAATGGGAAAGGTCTACTGAGGTGATTATTTTTAACAATTCAAACTGTGTATATATATATATATATATATATATATATATATGATTCTTGCCCACCTTGATTTATACATTTCTTGTTGCGGTCTAATCAATGAGATCTGTATACTATAATATTTAGGCTATTTTACTTACGCATTTATGAAAGAAACTTATATAATTTATTCTTGTAACCAGCATATATACAAATATAAACATAAATTGCTGACTGACTGTCCGATTCATAATGGTTTCATTTTCCAATTTAGTTTTACTGAAGCTATATTTTGCTGGTATGAAGAGTGTGAAGGTCATCAGACATAGTATGTATTAAGTTTCCTCTTCTCTTTGCATAAATATATTCTATAATTCCAATACCTTTAACTTTATGAAGTTTTTCGAGTTTTAAAATAGGAATGTTGTGTGACAGGCTGACAGCTTAACTATGTGGACTTATTCGAGATATTTATTCTTCTGTAATTATGAAGGACTAACATCACCTTTCAATTGACCGGATTGTATGTTGGAAAAGGATTCATGTTTGGGACCAAGGCTGAGTTGATCTGAGTTTAAATCAATGGTTTCCACTCTGCTAAATATATTATCTTTAATCATGCAGGCCCATGCACGAGATCACCTTTTCAACAGTTGACAGACCAAAGCTCCTTAGTCAGGTAGTTTACGGGTTATGTGTTTTCCTTCTTCCCTAGTGTCGTGATCAAGAATTTCTATGGAATTGTGCATCACTGTTTCTGACCCTGGACCACACATAACTAGCTTGGTATAACGTACTTAACTAAAAAGGCTAGTTGTTTCAAGCACATGGCCGCCGATGTTTCTATGACTTCTTGATGCAGGACAAGGGTGGATATGCTCAGCCTAACAAATGTTGGGTTGATGCAGAATGCTGTAGAAAAAAAAAAAGGCTGTTAAGAGGCTGTTTATAAGGTTTTAAAAGGAAGAATAAAAGAATTAGGTTTTGGGGTTGTTAAGAAAGGATTTGGGGAGACGCGGGGATGCTGAAATTAAGGAAAACAGTGTCGATAGATAGAAAAGCTGGCTTCACACCAAGTAACCTTAAGCATCACTCCTAGCTTATCAAGCATCATACCCGAGAGAATTGCATCACACATTCAAGAAAGATAAGCAAATAATTGCTGGAAAATTCTTATCGCTCAACTGTGAATAACTGAAATTAATTCAACTTTTATACAGGCTAAACTAATTCCTATCCTATAATACGATCCTACAACTCAATACTAGAATCATCAAATAAAACTCCTAAGTTATTAAGGAAATTCTTTTCCAGCAGATGAGGAATTTCCAAAATACCCCTGACTCCTTTAAGCCAAGGAAACCAACTGAACTTTCCCAGAAGCTTATGAACCTAATAATAATGACAACTAGAAAGAATCCATTATTGAGTAACATGATTGAGTCGAGTTCAAACAAGTCGGGAAACACATTTATTTTCCTTGATCCTTTTAAGGATTGCATCACTTGGCAAGGATAGAATGACAATCAACTTAGCACATGTCTCTCTTGATATTGTGATGATTAAGGGTGATCTTGTTGATAAATTGATGCTTTAATATGATGTTCCATGTCAATTTACACTCATACAACTTTACTCAAGTCTCCTTATGCCTTATCCAAAAGAAAAAAAAATTGTGTTTGTATATATTTTGGAGTACTCTCCATATTCATGACTCTAAAGCACTTTCCTGTATGATTGAGGGCATTTTTAATAATATAGTAAGCTCATGCGGATACCGGGTATGCTGCATTTTGAACTGAACTCCCAATGTAAATATTGTACACGAGCCTGTCATAACAGAAAGCATTAGTTTCTAAATCAAATAGGGACGAAAATTTGCTAACCTCGACCAAGTATTCATCCAGGTTTTAAGTTTCTATTGCAACTTATGTAATGGACACAGCTGCGGTGCAAGATTATTAAGTTATCTGGTCAACACATAGTGGCATCATTTAAGCAGTTCTTTTCCGCAAAACCTCAGTTTTCCTATCTCACTATTGTGTTACAATTCCATGGTGTTGGTTCTGTACCTTGGTTTTGTTTGTATTTGAAGTGCATAGTTAAATATCTACCAGAAAAGTGGAAGTTAATGAATCCATCTAAAATGACTGTTGATTTATTTTTCTTCTCTTGATTCCACAGTTGACTGCCTTAGTTTCTGAGGCTGGATTGAACATTCAAGAAGCCCATGCATTCTCCACTGCTGATGGCTTCTCCCTGGATGTATTTGTTGTTGATGGATGGCCTCATGAGGTATATTTAGCTCATTATATTACTAAAACACTTATTAATCGTTGCAAACAATTTGTTGATCGTTAATATGTGGTTTTGATGCTTTACTGGATCATCTGATCATTAATTCTTAGTTACTTACAATAGGGACAGTAGCATTTTTTTGTCTTTATATTCAGACCTGTATCTTTTGTCTGTCAAGCTATTGCTTTGGGGAAATTTCTTGGACTGGTGTTAGATCTAGGTTCATAATGTTGACAATCACAGCTGTCAACTTCAAGCGCATTAAACTCTGGAAATGTTTGTCTTATCTTTAGGTTTTCTCACATATGCTTCAGGATCAAGATAGTTGTTCTCAAGTATTTCCCTCAGGTATTAACCCCGGCACGCTTGGTAAATTCATTTTGAAGAAAGTTTTGTAAAGGGACAAGTTACCTGAAAGAGGAGAAAATTGGTACTACTATCTTGGTAGATTTTGAATTTACAAGGTAAGAGTCTTTCTATTATGAATAAAATCGGGTATCGAATGCTGGAAACACCTATGGTGAGCTAGCACCCAAGCATATTTTCAGTTCCAGATTACTAGGCGAAATCATAAACTATTCTACTCTGGTTGTTCAGGTTTGAACTCCAACGAAATATGAATTAGCTCTTGTTCAATGGTGGAATGGCCCCTAGAACTAGAGAAGAATCAGAAGACTCGAAATGTTTTTCGTAAACAACTTGTGCAATATTATTTTCTCATCATTCACATAAGCTGGACTTAGTGCAATTGTCAGACAAAACTACTCAGTGGGACGACCAAAAAGCTTACCCCAAACAGTTTAACCGAAATTGTTGCTGTGATTAGATTTAATGATCCGTGACTCTGATCCATCATCATTTGACTGTGCTATATGTACCAAATGACTTTCAATCCAGACATGAAAATTTTGCATTAAAAATTCCTTCCAACTTACATCTGTTTCCCTGGTCATAATTTGCTGCAGGTTGCAAACTGTTATTTCTTTTCTTGCATCAGAAGCACCTTTGCTTTCCATCTCTCTGGTTAGCATGGATGTGTTACACATTATTCTTTGTCAAACCTTCTATCCAGTAGCATATCCATTTAGAGGTGGTGTTGACTTGACTCCCCTAAAATGAAAATTTAAAAGATGTAGAACTCCATCTTGATTATTCTAACAAGTTTGCAGTAATGAGTTCACTAATATCTGTAAATGAATGAAGATTGAGTGCATTTTGCAGCTCAGAAGTACAACATAGAATTGTGCCAGGTTAGGCATAGCATGTAATGAGGAAGTACAAGTAGTACTTCCTCAAACCGCAAAAGCTTCATCAGTGATATTTGTAAAACGTACAATGGGTTTTAGGATGAATGGAGTATAAAAAAAGTCTCTTTCAAATTTAGACCTTTGCGGTTTGATGCTGACTGGCTTCAACTTTGTTAAGTGCTCGCTTTTTCCAACTTTTACGCTTCACTAGATTTTCAGAATCCCTAGCTCATGAGTGTTTTCTTATGACTGTATATCTGTGTCAAACTGATTGTATTATCTTATTGTTATGCAAATATTATGATGAAAGCTTTGGCTAACAAATGCAATTATGGAACTTCTCAAGGTTTTCTGTATGGAAATATATGGCATTATCAATAAGCACAGTTGCAATGTAAAAAATCCTGTGCTTGTCCACTATGTAATATAACTCCTTTAGAGTCTTATCAACTGCAATAGGGGCACTTGTTAGCAAGACCATGATATAAAGGTCTGGCTTAAATAACTTGACATCTGAACAACAGATGGGAATAGGAAGTAACTCCATTCTGTCTTCTACGTCGGATTTGGCTTCCAATTTTTTTCGCGAATATCACTTTGTCACTGAATGACATTCTTGTTGCATGTCCAGCAAACTGAGCAGCTTAGAAATGCACTGGAAAAGGAGATTTTAAAAGCCAAGGTAGTTACTTTATTCTGCTGTGTTAATCGATTGACATGCATGCTTTCTTTTTTTGTATTAATTTGGTTGTGATATACTCCATATGATCTTAAATATGTGTCATTCCGTTTTGGAATGATAGAAACAAAGTGTCCCTTTCCTTTGAGGGAAAAAAAATTAGAACCACAAATTGCCTACGGACCCCACGCATAGATTGATTGCAACCATTCATTCGTTCCTCTGTTAAAGTCAAATGACTTTTCTTGCACATTGTGCAAAGTCAAGGTGGTCAATTTAGACCAGAGGGAGTTTAGCGATGGCCTCTTGCCTCAAAATGGCAGCTTAACAGTTTTAGGCTACTCAGTTTCACATTCGATTGTATAGAAGGTGGAATTCGTCCTAAAATTTCTCCCGGATATGCATGAGTAATACATAATGTGGTATGTTCAACTGATCAAGATTAGCCAACTGCCAGCTCTGATAACATCTGTGCGTGGGAACAACCAACCCCTCCCCCCCCCCAAAAAAAAAAAAAACACCCAAATCAAAAAGGAGAAAACCAGTGAGACCGTCTTTAGTTCTTAACGGTTGTTTTCATCTCTATTATAGATCGTTTAGGGTGTTGGACTAGCAGAGGGGGGGGGGGGAGAGAGAGAGAGTTGGACTAGCAGAGAGGGGAGAGAGAGAGAGAGCGGGGCGGGAGGGAGAGAGTCCTCTTCTATTTTCTTCAATTTTAAGTAGTTGTCTAGTGAGAGTTCGAGGACCGGCATGATGGTAAAAATCAAGTTCGCCTACTTAGTAGTTGCAGGTTCGAATCTCATGCGGTTTGGGGTTAGGGTTTATAGGGGAAAAGGGATATATCATTGTAATTAAAAAAACTAGCTGTCTATTCAATCAAATCCAACTCCTTGCAAACGCTAGTCAGGGAGTTGGACATGAACTTTATTAATTTCAGTTGCACTCCATGAATCATTGTTCCTTTTTGCCTTATAAGCGTCTGCATAGTTTTAATACTTTACAATTGTTCTGCAGGGTGAATCCGGTTTGGGACCACATTTACTATCTACTGTCTCTGAGAATGGCCAAACAGGATTTAAATCTACCACTGGTCATGTCAAAATACCTACTGATGGAACTGATGTCTGGGAAATTGATGCCAGTCTGTTGACGTTTGAAAATAAAGTTGCATCTGGGTCATTTGGTGATCTGTGAGTGTCATGGTCATTACTCTTTCTGAATTTCTTTAGCCTTTCAGCTATTCATAGCTATCTTCTTCAGGTATAAAGGCACATATTGTAGTCAGGAAGTGGCGATCAAAGTTCTCAAGCCTGAGCGGGTTGATATAGATATGCTGAAAGAGTTCTCCCAGGAAGTTTTCATTATGAGGTTGTTAGACAATATTCTCTGTATTTTTGAACTTTAAGGGTGTGCCATGGGGTTTATTCTCTTTTATTTATGTTTAACTATTTTTTCCACTGATGTCAGTTCTTTTTTTCAATTTTATGCTTGAGACAATTCAAATCTCTCCCTCTTCTCGCTCTCTTTACTATAAGAATCGACTTCTATAGTCTAAATACACTTCTTACCAGCATTCTTAGGACCTGTTTCTAGTAGCTTCAACCTCTACATCAGTTGGCGAGTTGCGACTCAATAGGATATTAGAGATATTATTTGACAAGGTTTAGGGATTGAATTTTCATGCCTGCATTTGAACTATTTGAACTGCAATCAGTGTCTGTGTGTATTTATGTGCCTAGGTTTTTTACTCACCATGCACCCCCTGTCATGTAATGGACTGTTCAGTTTTGATGCAGGTATTCTTGCATAGAGTTACTGCAACACTCTTGCTTAATATATAGCACATGTCCTTCAACGTTTATATCATATTATCTGAGATTATATTTTTTTTTTATTTTTTTTTTCTTGGCCCCAAGGGGGCATGGGAAGGGATCGAACCTGAGACCTTACACACTGTAAAGTCCAGCTCTACCACTGAGCCAACCTTTGGTTCCCTTTTATCTGATATTATACTCTCTACATTCCAGTCAAAAAGTCCATGTTTGTAAGTCAACATTTTAAGGATTAAGATAGTTTCAAGCGTGATGGGACAGGGATTATGAACCTAGTTTTTTAAACAAGATTATTTGTAAGAATTTTCATAAAATAGAAAACATGACTCGTTGTGCAGAACACAGGGAGTATCTTCCACTCATGAAATCATTTAAAATTATAATGGCTTTTGACCTCCATATGGTGATTTTTTTTTGAGAAACGGTAATGTTTCTGGAGTTCCGTGCTCTAGTAAATTTGAGTCCTGCAGGATTCTCCTTTTACATTTTGACATTTACTTACCTTGCTTTGACTTTGTTATTTTTACTTTTTTGGCAGGAAAATCCGGCACAAGAATGTTGTTCAATTTATTGGTGCATGCACCCAACCTCCCAACCTGTGCATTGTAACAGGTAATTCAGTTGTAATGTAGTAGAATCACACTACTTACATTTTCTATCTACTAATTGAGTTCATATTTTTACTTCATTACATGATCTTAGTCAATACAGTACTCTTCAGCATTCAGTAGAAGGTTAATATTTTGATGAACGTAAAAATTCATCTATTAATTGGCCTTCCACATTGAGGGATTTGCTGTTTGGAGAAATAAGGCCAAGTTCTTTTGGTTAGGACCTAAAAAGCAGCAAGATCCCTAGTGCTCAATCTTTGAAACTTAGCTTGATGCCATTGTGTTCAAATTTAGTTTATTCAAGGGCAGAGTGAAAAGTATCCTAAATCTTGTATATCTTTAGTGACTTTTCTTTTCTTACCAACAAAGAGATATTAATCAAAAGAATAAGGGGGAAAAGTCTGTCCATTTTTGGGGAGGGCGAACTTGGGAATGAACCCAACTGCTCGAGGACTTGTCAAATACCAGAGATGGTGTTCACAACATTCCAGAATCTTCTCCGGGAGCCTGACAACACCCCCCTCCCCAATGAAGCCCCTAACTAGTAAATATGGAAGTGTTTAGAGCACGAGCACCTTGTGCTAATATGAATGAATCTTTTTCCATGATTATTGGACCGACATAAGCCTGTGTTTTGGCATCAGGATGGTCAGCTTCCTATCTTTCTCATTAGAAATTGATATGTATACGTGTATATAGGCAGACATATATAAGTGAAGCTTCATGGTAGTTATTTTGTTGTAGATATACACGATTGGCCTTCCCTGTACTGTGCATGTATCATGCTAATCGTTAGTGAAATATGAGTTTTCAAACGAATAATCTGTTAAGCATACTGAGGGAATCCTGCCCTGTAATGATTTATCTCTCCTTACTTTCACTTTTTGCTACACATTGTATTGTGTGTGGTATTAAACAACCCGAATAGGAGGATACTGGTGAGTTCATACCAGTTCAAGTAATGGTTCTTCCTGTAATCTTTAAAGATGTGTGTGTGTGTGTGTGTGTGTGTTGTGGGTAGTTCAAAATACATGTTTAGGTGACTACAAGATATTAAGTTTTCAGAGATCACTACTAGATACATGCTCCGCTTGAGGTTTCTGCTCTAAATATTTTAAGTTAAATAGTTAATATATCTAGTATCTCTATATATGTGTGTGTGTGTGTGTGTGTATAGTTGGATAATTTTGGCGGTTTATGGGGGTTTTGAGGAGAGCTATGATGGTGGAGATAATTTAACATGGATTTCAATAGGAGGGTATCAAAAGTTGAACTTTGGCAATCAATAGCGTGATTTGGTGAGATGATTTCCATGAGTTGCAAGGGGAAGACGATAAATCATAAATATATAAGTAGAAACTGAAAATAATGATATTACTGGTGCGCAGGTCATATTGTACTGGAATTCCCTGGTTTGTTTCATGTTTGGACAAGTTCCCAGTCTCTAAGAACCTAACTGTACATGGGTAATTTTACCCTCAATTATTCCGATGCTCCTATCTGAAGTAAGAGTGGTTCTTCCTAATTCTTAAGTTTTTGTTTTAACAGAGTTCATGTCGCGAGGAAGCCTCCACAATTATCTGCATAAACAAAGAGGCACCTTTAAGCTTCCGAACCTATTTAAAGTTGCGATTGATGTTGCCAAGGGTATGGACTACTTGCATAAAAATAATGTAATCCACAGGGACCTGAAAACTGCCAATCTCCTTATGGATGAACATGAGGTAAGAGTCTCTTCAAAACCTACGCATTATTAGTTTTATCATGTTAATATGGCTTTGTTGATTGAACTCTGGCACAAGCTACCATCTTTGTCTTTGATTTTTCCATACAAAATAATCCTTGACTATAGGTAATACTTAAGTTGGTTTTTCGTATTTTGTATTTGTTGGCACCACAGTCTCATGGCTATCACTAGCTACTGTTAATATTGCAGTTTTGCAACTTCATTGCATTTGCACTTTGATGCTGATCTTTTATTATCACTTTCCAGATACTTTTATTGGGTTGAGGACAGTAGATCTGCATCTCAACTGTGATATTCAAACTACAGTGATGCACTATTTCTTTTTAGTGATCAGTTTCTTCTTCTCAAGACATACTGTCAATGTTGTTTAGATGCTCAGTATGGGTAATAATACTCGTGAGAATCATCGTTCATCTGTTTTAGAGGCTGTACAGTCCAGTAGGCTGTTAAACTAAACCATTTGTCATCTTCCAATGTTTTGGATTCATTCTGGTATTGACTTCTTTTTCTTGCTGAGAAAGAGAAACCAAAAGAAGTTAACTTCTTTTTACATCTTATATTGGGATGGGGTGGGGGGTGG
>JAOWAN010000050.1:3454813-3476687 GCA_028566635.1 Lobelia cardinalis | reverse complement strand
TATACCTCGGCGGAGACTAATAAATGACCTAGAAGGTCACGTAAATTACACAATTGCCACCGGTTTTTTAAGAATTTCACTTCTAATTTGGACCGTCCCTATCCCTTGATCTAACAGCCTAAAATGGTTCTCATGTTTGTAGAGTATATATGATTTTTATTTGATTAATTTCCTATATATATATATATATATGTGTGTGTGTAAATGTTCCCATAAAATAATTATTTAATTTAATTATTTTTAATAAATATGTTTCATCTTAGAGCGACTACGGTTAGAAAATGAAAAAAAAAAATTATATTTATTTAACCAAAAATATATAATCGTTAAAACTTAAAAGCAAATTATCGTGAGTTGGCTCCACTGCTAGATCACCCATCATTAGCCCATTGGAGACCCCCGGAGAAGAGAAGCCCGACCGGCGGAGACTTATCACCGGTGAATTTCTCGGTACTTCTGAGTGTTTCCTTCTACCAACATTTTCTGACGACCATTTTTGATTGCTGTCCAATTGTGAGCTCTTGCATTTACTGTACTCTGTAGTTCAATAACAACTGCCCTAAAAAAAGCATTCATGAATTTGATTTCAGATTTTTTGGGATAAATTGAATTTTAGCTCAACCTTCCGTAGGGGGCATGTGTTTCGTTACTTTATTTCGTTCTTGCTCCCTCTCATTTGTGGTGGATGATATGCTATCCGTTTTTGCAATTATTAGCATTCTGCATAATTTGTCATGTACTAGTTTCAATTTTGATTATTTTCAAAAGTTCTGCATACTCAGAAACATGATTAGCATGATTGTTACTTCTTTCTTTTGTTTGAAATATTAACGCTACGGTTCACAGTGTTATTGCGGTTTCCTGGCTATATTGATCGTTATCTTGAATGTCAGTGTTTTAGGTTATAAGTTCCTCCTGTATATTTTGATTCGCATTTTTAATTATTATTATTGATGATAATGACAATTACTTTTATCTTGTATGTTTCGATTAAAGAAAGACCATAGAAACATGGTTTTCTTATCCTGGGGTCGCCCGTCTGCGCAAGAACAGAAAGACTGCATTCATAGGTAAAATCTGAGTTTCTTTCTCTTTTCTTTTTCTGTTTATTTTTTCCTTTTTTTTTAATTCTATTTTTTTTTGGCTGTTCAAGGGGATATAGAATCTGAGTTTCTTTAAATGCTGAATTTTTAAGTGTCTGCCGAACATCAGAATCTACTTATGGCTAACACTTGGAACAGGTCAGGTGACTTCAACTATGATAGTAAATACAGAGGAGCTACATCAAAGTCTGGGTCTTTGCTTAAAGAAGATGAAGGGCTTTCAAAAGATGGTTTCCTATTTAACCATGCGAAAGTGTTAGTGGGTTCAGGGTCTGAGACCTATGAGAAAGGCAAGACTGCTCTTCAAACTTGGAGGTACGTTGATGCATATAACTGAAATTTTGATGGATGTTAATCTAGCGAGACCCTGATTCTACATGGAACCCAATTTGCAGGCATTTTGGAATGGATTGGGCATTTGTTGATCCTAAAACGCCAATTCAAAAGGGGGTGAAGTTCTGTGCTTGTGTAAATGAGATTTTTCCATGGCTTAGGATGCCTCTTCAAATAGTGTACGTAAATGAAAACAAAAACCCTAAACAAGCTATTGCATCTTTTGGGTTTGGTGGAGGCACTCTCAGAGGACACCTACTGGTCAGTGCTTCTTCACGAGCTGTAATCATAAATTAAATGTGGATTTATGCATTGCTTGTGAGAAAATATGCCTTGAACATTTTACAAAGAGCAAATCTTGGGAGGCAATCCCTTTCTTCATCACTATCAAAACAATGAAGCAAGCCCCGGTATTATCATTTGGGATTGATCTCTAGGGAAGTTAAAATTTTTACTGTTAGTTCCCCTAGGAAGTATTATAGACCTGTGCATATCGACTTGAGCTTTCAGATGAACTGGGTAACTTCAGCTCATAAATAGTATCTAAGGCTTATAAGTTTTACTTAATTTTTCCTCACCCATTGTGGGGATTGGGGCTAACAATCTACCCCGCTTAAATCATTGACGTCCTCGTGAAGGCTGAAACAGCCACCAATTCTTAATCCTAGATGAGATGAACATGCGAATTCCAAAGCCCGATGCTTATGTTTAGACCTCATTGGATGGGTCCATAGCATTTGGTCAACATACAATCCCCATCGGTAGGTCCCATTACAAATGTGAGTCCTACTTGAGTCAATGTTGGCACTCTCCTCTTGATTCTGGACATGATTAGCACGTCCCAGACCCAAACACGAGCTGTCCCAAACACTTGAAATGGCTCGCCATATTGCATCAGCCCACACTGTTGGTAGCTAATATCAAAGCCCTCATAAGTCTCACGGCTCACATACTTTCACACCTTCATTGTGAGATTGGGTCTCTCATAAATGCTACGTGGCACTTTATTTTATGAAGTAAATTGTTGATCTAGTTAGGTGGGAACTGCTTTTCTTTTTGACATTGTGAGTAAGCAGCACTTAATCATTCAATATTAATTCAGATTTTGCTGAAAGTTTGAAGTAAGTTTTGGCTTGCTTATTTGCCAATTATGTTTTTATGTTCTGCAAAATGATGTCTCTTTGAAAGCACCACCCAACAAAATTTGGTCTGAATTAACAAGGTTTTTTTCTGCTGGTATTTGTCTATCGTTTTTCCATTTATTGCACGAACATTTTCCTCATCGTCTTCTCTTTTGTTTCTCTTAAACTTGTGATGCTTACTCCTGAGAAACATGGGTCTGAATGCAGGCTGGCGAAGAACGTTTTTCGATTGAGCTGGATGAGGACAACCAAGTTTGGTATGAAATACTTTCCTTCTCGAAGCCAGCCCACTTCTTATCTCTCATTGGGTATCCATATGTAATTTTTAGGCAAAAATATTTTGCTCATCACTCTGCCGGTGCGGTAAGGAAATATGTGTCTGCCCAGTAACCCTCAAGATCTTTTGAATATTAATCTCGATACTTGTAATGCTGAGATTCTTCTCCAATTTTACACTGTTACAGTGATAGAGACATTTATGGAATTAACTTTATATATCTTTCTGTAGACATGTTGCATTTTTCTTTCCGTTTTGTCAGTTAGTTTGGTCCTGTAACTTCAGCCGCACTGTATATTTCTATAACATTTTTGTTTAGCAATGTTTTTCAACTTGGATTTATGTGTCTAGCATTGGATTACAGTGTCTTTCAAGTGCTAATGCACTTGTTTTTTGCATTTGGCTATAGTAATGTTCTGGAATTAAGTATGCTAGTCTTTTTTTTCTTAGAAACAATTCTTTCCAGATTTCTTTTCCTTACCATGTGTGGCATCTCGTCGATGCCATGCCAAGTGTCCCATTAGGAGGTTAGAAGCAGTTGAAGTAACACTGTTCTTTCTATGTCAGTTCTTATGCGTTGTTGCGTGGTTACTTTCTAGGCATTCCGAACTATGAGTAGTAACACTGTTGTTTGCCAGAAGCGGTCCAAACCAGAACCTTTTCTGTGTTTTTTCAAGGTAGCTTTCTAGGGAGTGCCGGTGTGAAAGTGTTTGGGCAATGTGTAATTGGACAAGTTCAAATTTTAAAACTACCAAAATCAAGATTTGATATGATTAATGTATTTCAGAAGCTATGCTCTATAAACTAATCCTAGCCTTTTGTTTCTAAGATTGTTTACGTTTGTGATCTTTTTTTTATTTACGAGGTACTTGCTTGTTTCAGCATTTCACAATTTTGTTATTTATGAACGTAGTATCTACTTTTATTGTATACACAGTAGCCTGCATGCAGTCCGTGTAGATCAGCACAATATTATCTTGGTGAATTTGTTGCAGTGTTGTCCCAAATCAACTTTGTTGGAACTAAAGTTCTCATATTCTGGTCTCGTGAGTTCCTAGTCTACTACAAGTTGGTGTACAGGAGAGATGCCCATAAGTCTCTTGATTTTAGCCAGTTAGGGTTTCAATTCGATGTTTGAGATACATGGAGTGTTCCGGGGTTGTATGAACTGGTTTAATCCAAAGAACAATTGAATTGGAAAATGTACATATATGCAGCCCTTCTGAAAGGTACTTATGGTTAATGTTGTTAATTGGAAATGATATTATTGTACACGAGAACAACTTAATTTGTTGGAACAATTGCATAGTCATATATATTGTACTTTTCTTTGATTTGATCCCCCGGTATAACTACCTTTGCTTTCGTTGATCACATTTATTCTAGCTGATAAAATTTGTCCAATACAATATTAGGGACAATGTGCTTTAATATCCATATCAGGCATTTTCATATGGCAGACAAGCAGCTAAAGTTTATTGGCGTCACAAGTTCTGATCCTTCATCACTGACAAGTATTTTCGCTGCCAAAATAGATGCAGCTTGGGTCGGGTGAACCCAATCCCAGAACAAGTGGTCATCACGAGACTCGCAAAGCCCCCCTGTATTATCGCAGCCACTTATCCCAGCTCCGCAGCAGGCTGTTGTCACATCCGTGAACCCTGTACAAAGAAGACAGGTTGCCGAATAATTTAATCATTCGAAGGCACGATTGAAGCAGAGTTTTATGAAGGAAAATCAGGTTAGACTTGTTACCACTTGCACTAGCGTTGTTGATGAGGTTCATGGTCATTTGATAAGCATTTCCAAGCGAGTAGTTTACTCCTTGATATTGTGAGCTGAAATTTTGCAACATTGACTTCATTGATGGGTAGAAAGCTTGTGCCAAATCATTGATGTTCTGCGAACATCCTCCGCTACCATTGAGGAAACGTTCGACCGGGCAGCACCCGATTGACGGCACGCTTATTATCCCAAATTTTCTGGCTCCTAGTACGTATAGTTGCTGCCACCAAAAACATTATAGCATCAGCAAAATGATGTGATTAATGTAACTTGACTATCCTACCGGATAAATTCTTGGCGCAAACCTGCAAGTGTATGGCATAAGTATCGGTGATATTTTTGATAAACGCTTGAGGAGTGAGGCTACTAGGTGTTAACTGGTAGTCGACGAGGTCGTTGGTACCCGTGCTTATAATGAAGGTTGAATTGGAAACGAATTGCTGAGATTTTGCTGCACCTAGTAACTGTGTGAAGTATTTTCGAGCAGTCTCAAATTGTTTGATTTGCTCCCCTAGAGAAATCACCGGCCCCTACAAATTTGTTACCCACATGAATACATACTCAAGAAGGGTGTTATTATTTGCCCTTTTTTTTTCAAATATTTCAAATTATGGTGTGTGTGTGTGTGCGCGCGCGCTTGCGCGCTTGCTTGCATGTGTGGGGGTGATGCATTAGGGAGGGAGGGACTCACGAAACGAGCTTTGCCACTGGCGTTGCAAATGCCAGAACCTCCCGAGGCAAAGTTTGCACCGCGAAGTATACCCCTGTCGAAAACTGGTCCCTGCTTGACGAGAGTGAGAAATGGTGGTGGACTCTCTTTATACTCGCCCAATAATCTCACTGCAACAAACAAAATGATCAAAATGATCACACAAGCACAGTAACAAACACAGAAAAAATATGAGAACTCTTCGATCTTACGGATCGAGTCAATAGTATTGTAGCCATTGCTGAATCTCCCGGTTGGTTTCGAGTTGGGATAATCAATCCCATTGTAAGGAAAATTTGCCTTGGCAGGTTTCTCGACGCCACTCAAGCCATTGTTAGTACCGACATCTGCAGTTGAATCCCCAAATATAAATACAGCTTTCGACACATCTCCCTCTGCAAATTTCAGCATTGAAACAATGGCTACACATAGAAGAGGAAGAAGAAGACCACCTCCCCATGCCATTTGTGTATGTGTGTATAGATTAGTGATGAGCTTTTCAGATGAAGGGTTTGCTTTGAGTTTGACTGCAAATTTATAACAAAAAGTGAGGGAAAATGAACAAGGAGGGAATGGTAATTGGGTCACTTTCTCTACCAACCAAAAACAATATGGTTGGTTGTTGAATTACCCTAGTTATAATCCACATGCAGTTAACTAATGTGCTTTAATTATTTATCTTTCTTAACATCTTTCATTTATCTTTTATTGAAAGAGCATAATCCATTGATCCCTCAACAAGGGAATATCTTTGCATATCTTTGCATGTAATTCCTTTAAGCTTGAAATGTTATTACAATCACATTATGATTGTTTAGAATGATGTGGACTCACTTGGTGTTTTCTATTTTTATCAATAAATAAATAGTTGGTTTGAAAATTGTTAAATTTTTGGATACTTTGAGTTGTACGTAGTACTTCCTCTGTCCCAAAGAAACAGTTCACTTTGCCTTATTTGTTCGTCCGGAAATAATAATTTCATTTTTTAAAATGTGAACAATTTTAGTGTAACTTAGGAATGGTACAAAAATATAAAATTTTATCCTTAAAATAATGCATACAAGATACAATGAGAACTTTTTTGAAAACGTTAGAGGGTATTACTTTTTGATGGTTTTGTAGTGAATAAAGTTCAATGTAAAGAAAATAGCACAAGCTCTATCTAACCACAAACCATGTAAAAACTTTAGGCATAGGCCTTTCAATAACTTGCTGCTATGTTGCACCATTGTGCACGCAAATTGGGGGACATCGCGCGGTGCAATCGATAGGCGAAAAAACGTGTGGAAAGCGAGACGGAAATTCTCTACAATGACACCATAAGCTAATTTTAGGGATGTAGCGCACCTTGACACTGCATTTCAAAATAAATGATCCTATTTATTCACACGTAATTTTAGAAAAAAGAATTAAGTGTACGAATATGGTTTTAAAAAAAAAGTGTACTTGTAAATGTAAAAATAAGTTAATGCTAGTATTCAAAGTTAGTATCCAAAAGATGAAACATTTCATCAAACACACATTTTAAAGCGTTCTGAAGAAAATAATATGAACACCTACTTCTTTCGTTTCATTTTAATTATCCTGATAGCGATATTTTTTTCATCCCAATATATCGTTATCGTGGATGATTAAATCGAAACGTAGGGAGTATTTTGGAAGGGAGAGAAACTCGAACATTCTGTGAATGACAGCTGGCATATAGATGAAAATATTAACTTTTCTTCCATAAAAAACAGACTTTTAACCTAGGGTTTGTTATACTATTGCTGCCTGCCTCTCTTTGTTGTTTTTGGTAAATTCTAAGTTTTGTGGGCATTATTAACATCTCTCACTTTGAAATTGGCTCTTCTTAACCTCTAGTAAAGCGATTTTCTTTATTTTTCATAGGTCCAGACGGTTTTGTCTGAAAGTTTCTGCTAAGAACCTAAAATGTTTTGCCATTGTTGTCAAGTCTGTCTACTTCATACTAAGAACTAAGAATTTGTAAAGATATATGACACTGTCTAAGTCTAAACCAAGGAGAAGGCTGGAAAAGAGTGGCATTTGTAAAGCTCCTGCAAGTAATCTGGCCAAACATACATCCAAATCCAATACACGTATTAATATTTTATACAAAATATAGATACATTATATTGACAAGCATAGTAAGAATTTAGGATCTTAACCAAAAAATGCACCAACATTGCTTGTGCCCCTCCAGGAGCTTGGCCTCCAATCTTCAACCTCTTAGGCTCTCCATGCACCAACATTGCCGATGGTTGTCCAAAGAGGCATGGAAACAATTATGCAATCTCATCTGCAAAACAGAAAATTATAGGGAACTTAAACAGGTGTTTGATTGCACAGCTCGTGAGAAAAGAAAAGAAGGGACTAAAAGTTTGCCCAAAAAAAAAAAAACTCAGACCTGGTAGAGGAGGAGGAGTCTCAATCGTCCGATAACAACGTGTGGAATGTGGGACAATAAGAGAGGCCAATAATCTCCTTTCTCCTTCTCACTACATCTTTTCTTTAGAATCGGGCAGCTCCCGTTGATTCCCAGTTCGAATTGAATAAGGAGCAGTGTTTCCGGCAAAGAACGGAGCTTTGGGCAGTTGCCAATAAAGAGATGTTGGAGGGAAGTTAGGTTTTGGAGACCATTGGATAGTGTTTCCAATTCCTCCATATCGAACAACGTGAGCTTGGTTAGAGATGGAGGAAGAAGGGAGAGACTGCTATTCATTGAAAACGAAACCAATTCCAGGAATTGGCCCCTCAAGTCGAGGTGCACAAGAGTGGGTGGGGCATTATGTATGCCCCACTCGCCTTGTGCGATATTGGTGTCATGGTGTGCTTCCCTCCTCCTCTCCCACCTAACTCACCACCCAATATGAGGACTTCCAGATGGGGAGGCCAAACCCCACAAGGAAAGTCCTCAAGCATTGGACAATCCCTTACCCACAGATAAGTGAGGCTATGACATTGATCCCACCCCCTGTAATTACACTTTGTATTCTTGCATTCAAGTATACTAAGTTCTCTGAGGCAGGGGGCAAACCTCCTCCTCTTTCCGGAAACGACTCCAAGCCAGGGCATTTCCAAATAAATAAACTGGTGAGATGAATGAAATGCTGGAACCCAATTCCTAATTCCCTAGTAGCACTACTACTAGTAAATGATTTCAGATTCCCCCAATCACTAATAGAAATACGTTCGAGTGACGAATTGCTGTTGAGAAGCCAATTCTTCTCTTCTGGCTCCTCCAGTTGCGAGCACTTACTTATCTCAAGAGTCTTAAGGCTGGTGGGTAGCTTCTTACTCTGCCCTCCTGTTGGTAACCATGTCAGTGATGAACAACCTCTAATTTCCATTATTTCTAGCTGACAAAAGCCCACTTCTTCCTCTTCTTCTTCCTCCTCCATTTCGTTCTTGTTACTGCTGCTTTGCTTAATCACAATACCTCATCCTCCTCCTCCATTTCGTCCTTCATCAGAACCTTGCTGCGTAATTGTTGCTCTTCTGGTGGAGTACTGGTGTTTTGGGCATCCACAGATCCGCAAGCTTTTGAGACACTTGAGGTTGTCCCACCAATTATGAGGCAACTTCTGTAGATTTTCACACGATAACTTTTCAAGATTATGAGGCAGCACCCTCCCCCACTCCACCAAGGATACAAGTTGATTGCAGCCATAAACACTCAACCGTTTCAAATTCGCATAACTATGTAATATTGCTGATGTTGTTTCTGATCCCCTCCTCCACAAGTACTTTAGCTCCTTGCATTCCGAGATCTCTAAATCTACAATCTTAACCCCGACAAGCCAATCATGTACTCCTTCATCATGTAGTCCAGTCAACCCCGCAATATTCTTTATTTTCAAGCTAGTGATCTCTGATGCAAGCCCAAGCATACTTCTCAAAGCAGCCTCACCGCATCCTTGCATCCCAATCCGCTGAAGTGATGGAACCTTTCTAAGCGAGATATGTACCAGTTTGGGACAGTCAGAAATTACAAGTGTCTCAAGTCGAGGAAACACGGAAACGTCATCATCAACATTCTCACTAGACCACTCCTCCCAATTTTTCATGTCCACAAACCCCAGCACTTCAAGAGACGGGAAGGTAACGGGCACATGACCATCACCAGCATTAATGTAAAATTCTGAACCTACAACCTTAATCCCTTCTGAATCTCGAATAGACAGCTTCTTGAGCCGGGGCAGTTGCCCAAGTGATGGCAATAATGTACATTTCCTGCAGCCACGTAGTACAACCTCTCCTATGTGACAGAATGAAGGATTCCCAACCCAATTCGGGAATTCTATGCCTCCATAGGATCTAATATCCACCCTTTTCAGGTTCAAAGATGGCTTTAGCGTGTCAAGTACTTCCTTTTCGAGCACTTCATCTCGAGAACAATCAAAATTGTCACTCCACATCATCTACAAATCATCCAGACCTTGCTTGCTAATTAAGTTGGCAGCTTTAGCATCCCGTACATTCATCACATTCTGCAGACCGATAACGGAAAGTACC
Organism: Lobelia cardinalis; assembly: GCA_028566635.1. Lineage (NCBI taxonomy): Eukaryota > Viridiplantae > Streptophyta > Magnoliopsida > Asterales > Campanulaceae > Lobelia > Lobelia cardinalis. The sequence continues at coordinate 3,466,823 of JAOWAN010000050.1, read as the reverse complement.
CCACGGAGATCAATCTGATAGGTCCTTCAACTCCCTCAGCCTTGCACCACTATCTTAGACAAAGTTTGCAAGCTAGTCAATGTCCCTATTCCCAAGGGGATTTCTTTTAGATTCGGAGTATCGGCAATGTTGAAATGCCGCAGACCTCTCACATGCATGAACGTAGTGGGCAGCTTAGCCAGCTTCTTACATCCAAATAGTAACAACACCTGCAAATTGTAGAGATGACCGACCCACTCAGGTAAACATTCGATTGCAGTTTTAGATAAGTTCAAATATCGAAGATGTTTCATATTACTAATGGAGTCTGGTAATTCTCTAATTAAATAACCATTTAAACATTGCAGTTTTGGTACTAAATCAACCACAATGTTGTTTGACATGTAGCAAATTTGTCTTTCGCTTTGAACCGGTAGAGGGAGAAATGTTCTCAAATCTTTTGCCCTATGGAACTCTTTGAAATTACTGAAAATTTCATACCGCTGACGAATAAATGATACATGATGAGTTCTCTCTTTCATTAGGTGCTCCATGTGTTACTTTTTTTCATCATCATATCTGAAGAAGAACTCTCCAGCAACAAATTTAGCTAGATCATTCATCAGGTCATGCATCACATATTTTGAATCTGGGTCACTTGAAAGTTGGAAAAATGACCTGGACAAAAGTTCTTTGAAATATTTCTGACCCAGATCCTCCATTCGCTGATGGCGCTCAAACTTTTGTAAAAAGCCTTCTCCCATCCAAAGCAAAACTAGCTCGTCCATATCGAATGAGTAGTCTTTTGGAAATAACGAACAATAAGCAAACACCTGTTTTAGGTCAGGAGATAGATGATGATAGCTCAATCTTAAAGCTGGAAGAATGCTGCTGTCATCTTCGGATAAATTCCAAATGTCACTGTTCTGCAACTCCTCCCATTCTTCAACACTTGTTTTTGTTCGCAAGAGGCTTCCAAGTGTCTTTAATGCCAAAGGCAAACCTTTGCATCTTCTCACTATAAGCTCACCAATCTCCCTCAAATTGGGATCTGCTTCAAAGCTCTCCGTCCCTAAAGATGTTTGTGCAAAAAGAGATATAGATGCTTCCTCTGTCAACTCCTTTAGCCAATATGATCGACCACAACACATTGTTGAAACAACACCATCGTTGCGAGTAGTAACAATAATTTTACTACCAGGCATCCCAACTTGGAACGAGCATTGCAGGCGCTCCCACTTCTCACGATTTTGATTCCATACTTCATCCAAAACAACTAGGAACTTCATCTTTGAAATTCTTTCCTTCAGAGCGATTTGGAGCTTGTTTAAGGCCTCAAAGTTGCTGCTGCGCTCCCCAGTAACAGATTGAAAAATAATCTTTGTTATCATGAATATGTCAAAGTCGTCAGAAATACAAACCCATGCCCTGACATCAAAACAAGCTTTCACTTTCTCGATCGTCATTGTAAACAAGTTGAGAGAGGGTTGTTTTACCAACACCACCCATCCCGACTATGGGTGGGGGGATAATACCGACACTGACACGATCATCACAAGTTTGCTCATCCAGTACCAGACTAAGGAGTGCCATTTTGTCACTGTCCCGACCTTGAACACTTGATTCGTCCACTCAGTCTCACAAGAAAAAACTTCACTTCAGGTAGTATTAATTTAGGGGTTAAGCACATGCTCCTCCGCCAATATTTTTAATTAGTGGTGGTAGGTTTATACACAAGAGAATGTGTTCTCAAAGTAAAAGTTTTCTGATTTGTGATTTTTCGTTCACGTTTATCTCACTATTTTGCTGTTATTTTAGGGTTTATCGCATTTTAGATCTTTAATTAAGTTTTTGTGAGCTCGCATAAAATTTTTGTGAGCTCGCAAAATAGGTCTTTCGGTTTTAATATTTGCTGTTTTAGCATTAATATTGCATTTTTATTGCGACATGGACAATTTTGAACGTTTTCCGTTGCAATTGGATGAAAGTCATGGCACATGCAATGCACATAACTAATTGATAAACGTTTAAATCATTTTCTCAAAGTAAACTTTAGGGCCTAACATTTTTTTAATTAATCTTAATAAAAATTGTACTTTAATTAATTTATATTTATTAAAAATATTAAGTTAATTCATATATTTTGAAGTAAATTAAATTTCACTTTTAAACCATTAATCGTAATTAAAGTAAAAATATTTAAAATTATAAATATTATCTAATTGTATCTTACTTTAATTATAAATAAGGAATTAGTTAATATCCCCACTAATTAGAGAAGATTAGTAATATTTTCATATTTATTTTTACAAAATGTCCTTACTTTTTAATTTTTAATATTTATTTGGAGGGATAAAAATGTCAAAATTGTGTGACTTCCTACCGGGGCTAATGAAGCAGTTTGAAAGGATCCACTGTTCGCACGATGAATTTGTCTTCTATTCATATCTTACTCAATGCTCTATAAAGAGATGAATTACTCAAGGATGCAAATTTCTTGAATGGGGCGGGCACCTGAAAAGTTCATCCCAACAAAAGTTCAAGTTGTGTTGGCAGGAAGCGGCCAGTACTTTGCTGGAGCGAACACCATCTCTTGCTGGAGCGAACAGCATCGCTCGCTGCCAAGTCGGCCCCCAAGACGAGTGGTTTCAAATGCTCGCGGGTAAAATCAGGATTTCACCATCAAATTGCTCTACCATTGGTTTCTTTATCAGGAATGTACTTCTGCTTTATTTTTGAATTGAATGTTTTTGCAAAGTCAAATTTTCAAAAAGTTCAGAAAAAATGCCATCTTGCTTGCATGTACAAAATTAAGGACAGGAAGTTTTGTTCCAAATTTAGAGAAACAAAAATGGATAAATTTTTGTATGTCATAACAGAGTTATCTTTTAAAAACATTCCCATGATCCAGTTCATAAGATTCAGAGATGGCTAAACCGCTCTTTTCTCACGGCTGGGAGAGTTTTTACAAAATCCTCAGACGGGATGATCTGAGAAAGAGGCACACTTCTCCTACATTGCAGACTGCCACAACTGCCCATTTCTCATGGCTTAGAAATTTCGGACAACTTGGACTGGATAAATGTCTTTCTCAGAACCCTACATATCTCATGACAGGAGATTGGCTTAATGGGAATGACCAGCTCATTCATTCCATTCCGGCTCAATATTCCAGCTCTTCCCCATGAATCGAACATCCAGTGTCAGACGGGCTCAACTGGAATGATCCTTCCACTCTACCTAATCCCTAATAATCAAACGTCGAGCAGCAGACTGGAACGATCATTCCATCTCCGACTCATTTCAGTGCAGCATAGGGTTAAGCTACAGGACTTTTGATCATTTAGATCAAGTCGAATGAAAACTTACTGGAAATTTTGTGTTTCCAAATCCAATCCAACCCAAGTTTTATAGAAGTCTTCCCATTTGTTTTCTTCTTTACCTTTCTCGAGGTATCATTGACGAGATTATCATGTATGGTTATATTCTCCAGTCAACTGCACATAATTAACGTCAGGATTCTGACATACGTATCAAATCAGTAGTGTACAAATGCGATTGTATTTTCTACAACAAGCCACCTCTATTGTCAAGAAAATAAAGGCAGCTTTCGCCAAAGCAACTGTACATCTAATAAAAACAGTAGGTACAAACTCGGGCTGAATTGCTATGTATGGGAAAAAGCCCTTAGTGCTTTGGCAATAGAGCATGAACAATTTATAAGGTAGCTAATACTTCACAATCTGAACTATCCCATCCATCTCTCGGGTATCTCCAAGAAACCAGCTGTCGCACATCGAGAGGATTTTCCATTTGAACGGTATAATAGCCTTCCAGGGAGATATCAACTGTACTTTTCAGCCGAGGCGCTCTTAGCTGGTACACAAAATGCATTGGCTTGGCACTGTCACGTACGGAGTTCCCAGAGACGACCTTCTGCACAAGAGACTAGAAGGATGTCTATTAGGGATAATTTACACTTCTACCTATCCGTCTATCTATCATCATTTTGTGAATGTCTATGTTGTTGAAAGACTAAAACTGATCCGCTGATATCGAACTCTGAAGAAGCCAAAAAATCACCTACTGCACCAAGCTCAGGACACTCTTCCCAGTCACTCATTCCAGTAGTTAAAGGTGAGTGCCCCCGCCCACCTTTTCCTACTATGAACAGTGAGTACATGTCAGACATGTCTCTTAAAGCTGATGCCGTCTCCATCCCACTTTCCACATACTTTTCTACAAACCCCACCTTACCTGATGTCACATACCTGAAAATTATATCCGAATTGGAAAGGAAAAGGGAAAAAGAAGGATAAGAGTGCCTTCCGTTAAATGTGAACTAACAAAAATCGAAGAGAAAAGGAGAGCTCAGAACAATGTATACTCCATCCATTTCACTTTTGACATGTTCCTTTCCAAAAAGTATTGTTCGACAAACTAAGCTATCATACATATAAATTTCCAACATTATCCTCATTTCATTTAACTTACATCAAGATAATTCATTTAGTACAATTATACTCCTTAAAATAGTTCACTTTCTATCGGGAAGAACAAATTGACAAAAATTGCATCTGGTCTATGAAATATTGTTGCTGTGCTGCTCCCTACTTTTTCTAATTTGCTGCTCCAATCATTTTCGCAACTGCAAACTACTCAAATATAGTTTCAATAGAAGACATTTACTTTATTACCATTATAAAGAAAGAGCTTAATATGAAGCCCTTTCCTTGATTGCCCAAATTACCCCTATAATTAGATTGTTTATTATTTTTATTTTAAAGGTTGGAGGGAACACATACCTCACCCCAACCCTTATTATTTATTACTGAGGTTCAAGAGTAACAATGCTGACTTAAATCTGGAAGATATCCAAAAAGATATAGTTTCACCTCAATTTTGTCTCTGACGAGACTTGAGCCCCTAATCTCCCGTTAGTAAAGAGAATGACCAAGTGGTCACTGACTCACTGATTACCCTTGTAATTATATAATACGATAAGCACAAATAACTCCGACCAATTTACCAAATAACAACCCAAAACTTCTTAACCTTAAGAAACGTTAATAAAAAACATAAATATTTCGAAATATCAAATACTACAGACGGAAGAGATGCACATGGGTAGAGTATGTCATTTTCTTGTATACCATTGAAAAGTGTAATTGTACCTGTTATAAAAATCTGCTACACAGGCAGCGTCTGCCTGATCGTTCTCCGTTTCACGATCTGATATAGCCATTAGAACATCATCCTCCTTTTGGGCAACATTAACTCCAAGTCTTTTCTCCTTTGCAGACATTGGGAGAAACCTAATGATTGTCAGGTTTATATGATGATATGTGCCAAGACGCTTACTAAATCCCAATGCTTCACGATCATCGGGCCCACCAAAAAACAAAGTTGCAACATGTTGCAATGAATCAGCGACGGAAGCTAACAAAACCCCTGCAGTATGCCCTCGATCAACAAGAACAGCCACTGAGCATTTCGCATGGCGCATCACTTTCTGATTTGTAGTCCTTATCCCCTCCTTGCCATTCTCCAGTTTCCCATCAATTCGCTGATGTTTGTGGAAAGGAAGAAGTATGAGTGATGCGCGTACGTCCTCTGCAAATTCGCACACATCCTCATGCATGCTCAAATAAGGTGACACTGTCTTAACTTGATGAATCATTACTTTTGTTTCCGCCGTAAAAATATCCACCGCCTCATTTATCTCCACGGTATCATTACCACCATAGTCTTCCTCATCACTCAATTCATCATCCTCATGATCACGCTGGTGGTACACTAAAGTGTTCTTGCCTCTCTCCGGAAGCTCGACTAGATGCATCAGATAGGGGGAGATGGGGACATTTTCAGACCCTCTTAACGATACAATCAACCCAACCATAGTGGAGACGGGACGGGGCCCGTGGACACAAGTCAGCAGCCTCAGCTCGGTCTCTGGATTTTGTGCTTCTAATGCTATGTGCCTATAACCAAGGGTGTCACTTTCTCTTCTCACTAAAAATCCTATAAGTGCAGTTGAAATCAGGGAAGAAATAACTACAGCTGATATCATCACATCATAAAAATAATCACTCGATGCCACCTACATTAACCAAAATAAACTCATTAGTTTGTTGCCCCAAAGCTATTTAATTCTATTTATCAATTACAATTAATTAACTACTTGGGTTTTTTTGAAGCTTTCTTGAGTTTGCCCAAATCAACCTCAATCCTAAATACTAATTACACCCATTAAACAGTCAAATGTTAAGAGTAACTTCTAACTATTTTCATTCCATAAAAATGACTACTTAAAAGTTCAAATCTCAAATAGAACTCAAAACAGGTCAAAAAGAAAAATGAATGTACTTTACTTTTTTTGTTAACCTATGAGAAACTCCTTCCAAAGCAGGGTCACATTGGACTCACCGGTGGGGTTAAACTCCTTGGGAGGACAAAAAAGAAATATACTTAAAAAAATTATAAAAAATGATAAAAGAAAATGAAAACTGTGTGTATGCTACATTGACTAGCTTAATCATTATCATCTTAAGAAAAGAGAGTTCTTACTCGATTCTGCATGCCAGTGGTCAAGGTCAGGATATCGACATGGCCCTTCAGATTCATTAAGAAAGCAAGGAGGACTCCCTCATTCAGAGGGGTTTTTAGATAATGGCAAGCAGCAAGGGTACCGGTAATCTTGCCACCAATGCTTAATAAGACAACCATGACAATAAGGCCAAGGCATTCAATATGTCTAGCAACAGTCATATCTGCTTTGAACCCCATGTAGCCAAAATAAATTGGAAATACAAAGTTGTGAACCATATATGTGGTTGTAGACAACATCGTCCTTGATGCTTTCCCTCCCCTTGGAAACATTGACCCGATGAGAAAACAAGCGACTATGCTACTAAATCCCATAGTTTCGAGGCCCATTGAAGTAGCAACAATTATTGCATACAATGATAAAACTTCAAGAATTTTAAGGCTTTTCTCATTTCTGTTCCGCCGGTTAAGCCAATTTGTCAAGTACATGTTGATAACAATAACTGCCACAACAATTGCAAAGGCACATATACCCATGAAAACCCAATTTCCGAATGAACTTTTTCGCTTCTGTCCGGAGACTATAACCAAAATAAAGACCGCGTACAGGTCACCAATCAAGGACGAAGATATAGCTAGCCGGCCCAATTCTGTAGTTGCGAACTTCAAGTCATCGGCCAAGCGAAATACAATCGGCGAGCCTGTATTAGCTAAGACCACTGTGATCATTAAGCCCATCATGATTATTGATCCATGGGCTAAAGTCTCGTCGTACACAAAGGAAGTTATTGAAGCTGCAAAGATGGTTGTCACTAAGCAGCCACCACATGCAATAATGGTCACCGGACGCAAATTTCGCATTAGATAAGGGACATCCATCTCAAGGCCAATGAGGAACATGATTCCAATTCTACAATATAAAGCCATACTTTCATAGTAATCCGTAGCAAAATTCTGGAAGAAGAACTTGTGTACTGCTGTGATCTTCGATAACCCCGTGGGACCTAGCACGAGCCCAGCCTGTAATAAAGATGAGAGAATAATGTGAACTTTTAAGGTTACATTGCAATATACAATTAACCCCACCATTCATATATGATACGGAAATTTAAAAGCTCACTGACAGCAAACATTTCATTACAAGCATGTAGCCCAGAATATGCAAGAAACATGGAGAATCCCAAGGTTTTAACATAAGGACTGTCCCCCTCCCCAACTATAGACAAATTTGACAAAAAAGTAATATGGTTTCTAATTTGCAACATCCTGATACCCTTACTGATTCGTTGTGGTAGTATGTATCAGCATACTGTGTTTATCCACTTGAGCTCAATCCAACCCAAAATATTTAACTTGTTTAACACATATCTAAATCCAAATAACCAAAAATCAGCACGAATGTATGTTAGAGCACATAGTTTCACAAAGCACGTTGAGCAAGAAATTCATTAGCACCAATCAGTGCTTTGTTCCACAATACAGAAAGAGCAATCACATTGTTTAACCAAAGAAACACATGATCACATCAACTCATCATATTGCAGTGGCCATTTCTTCATAATTGATCGTATGTTGCAACTCTTAGTTCATTTTTACCAAATTCTTTTCATTGTGCATATTATACACATACTCCATACAAAGCACATACACACATGGATATAATTAAAAAATTAGAGACGATACGATCAGCATCACATATCACCTTCTCTATTTACTAACTACCATATACGAAATACTCCATCTGTCCAATTTAAGTCCATTATTTCTTTTTGGCGTGTTTCAAGAAAAGTGTCCACTCCTTTTGAGGTATAAAACAGATGCTTTGTGTCCACTAATTTTTTATGGACCCCCTTCAAACTCAATCATGACAGACAAGTGTTGTTTTGCCTAAAACTTTGTGAAAATAGTAACAGGACACTTATTTTAGAACGAAGGGAGTAACAAAACTTCACCAATTAGTTTGTGTGCACACGGATTGAATTGACTGAAACACACACATACACAGGCAATCAGCACCAACTTTTACCAAATTACACTGGTAGTATTATACATATAAACAAACCCAATATTTCTTTTACAACTAAATAGTAACTATAAACATGCCAAAATTGCTTGTGTGAGCTTAATGTAATTAATCACACACGCACAATAGTTTCTCTCAAATTACATATGTAAGTTTACGTATAGCAAAACTCAAAAAAATTCTTTTACCAATGCCAATGTCTGAGCATAATGTGACTAAAATGCACAGGCAGCACAGATGCACACAACAAATCAATCCAGAAAAAAGCATCCCACTAACAATCTTCTTACAACAGAGGGCTTCTTCTGTTAAATTACCTAGCAAGATTACATATAACAACCTATGGTTTCTTTTTTAAAACCAATCATTGTGTGAGCATAATGTAATCATAAAATACACAGTCACATACAAATGGGCATTCAATTCTATATGAGTAGAAAGTGGAAATAGGAAGGGGGTGTGAAAAATGGAGGTGTGTAGAGGACGTACGTACGAGAATTTGAGCAAGGGGACCAGGCTGGCCCAAGGGCTTGAGGACCAGCTGAAACAAATGAGACAGAAACAGAATGGCTGACACCTGCGCTGTCATTGACAATACTGGGTTCACCATATCATTTGTGCATGTCACCTCTTTCAATTGATCCATTTCCCTCTTTTTCCCAATTCTTTTCCCACCAAATACTAAGCTAATTAACTGAATGAGTATAAATGATTTTTTTCCCTAATTTTTTCCTCCCAAAAAAATAATCAATCAAATGGGTCTTCCTAATTTCCCTACCCTGATAGATTTAATCAAAAGCTGTTTGCATAATGAATGGGTTAAAATGGTTTCTTTTTCCCAAGATGTTTCACCCACAAAAGAACTAATCAAATGGATAAAAATGGTGTTTCTTTTTCCCTACCCAAAAACGAATTAAACAACACGGGTAAACCAAGGTTTCTTACAATTCTTGGGAAGGCCTAATCTCATGATGATTTTTCCCCTCTTTCCTCTTTCTCTCTGTCCTTCTAATTACTCTCTTCTTTGTTTCTTGGCCTTCCCCTCCTATTGGAATTCTCTTTATCAATCTCGTTTTCTTTTTCCGATGATCGTTCTTTGGTAAGGGTGACATGGGAACGAGGATGCTGGAGCAAAGGAGAAAAGAGGTTGGTAGTTTTGCTTAGCTTTACAACAGCTTTGTTTTGTAACAATGGCGGGCCGTACTTATCGGGCGATGGCATGTTACTCTCCAGTCTCTAGGGACAAGATTAGCATTGATCCATCCTTGTACTTTGGGATTTATGTGTATAGCCCCTTAACTTTAAAAAAAAGCGCGTGTCAGGACCACAGATCTTGCTTGTTAAAGGCCTATAGTTCCTTCCTTAGTCTACGTTGTTAAGTTGGATTAATAAGATGTCTCAAAAGAATTTGGATAACCGCAAGGATTTTTATCATTTTAGGTGCTAAAGTTTTCGTGGGGTTCAAAATGGACGTCGATGTTTCAAATTAATCAATTTAGGTCCCGTTGTTTGAAAAACGTTTCAATTCAGGAAATTTTTGACGGTTTCGTTAACAAATGGACGGAGGAAGCCACACTTAATTTCCACGTAACTTTTGACTGGACAATTATGTCATTTACCTTCAAGGGGAAACTTCAGGGGCTAAAATAATTTTTTTTAAAAAACTTAATTTTATAAAAAAATATTAATATTATATTATATTTTTTCAATTAGTTACTACTTAATTAAAATTTATAATTATATTGAATACATAATTATAATTTTTACCTTAATTAACCTAATTTTGTATAATATTATATATTAATTAAAATAATTAGCTTAATTAAAGTAATCTAATTTTTATTGAAATACATTATGTATAATATTATATATTAATTAAAGTAACCTAATTTTTATTGTAATACATTATGTATAATATTATATACTAATTAAAATAATCAGCTTAATTAAAATAACCTAATTTTGCCTTAATTAAACTAATTTTGTACTAATTTTTATCTTAATTAATATTTATCTTAATGATAATTAGCTTAATTAAATCATTCCTTAAGTAAATTACTATTAATTAACCTTAATTAACTTCCTCATTAATAATAATTAGCTTAATTAAATCATTCCTTAATTAAATTACTATTAATTAACCTTAATTAACTCCCTTCGTCTCTACCACCTTCACCGCCAACCGCCTACCAACAACCAATTTTAACATCTTTTCAACAAATACCACCACCACTCCTTCGAACCGCCATGGCCGCTCCCACTGCCACCCCCATCCCAACCCCCACTACAGTGCCACCACCACCTATTTCACCATCACCACCAAACTGATTATTAATCACAAGCATCAGTCCTCAGTTTGCAGAAATTCAATGAGAAAGCCACTACAAATGCCCACAACTTTCAAAGACAATTGCAAAAACTTTGAGCTTACACTGTAAAGCACAATGGAAAGGTTTGGCGAAGGAAAGAAACACTTACTCCTAGTCGAACCACAGAGTGGCAAATCTCTGCTTCGAATGATTTGGAATGGGAGCAGATTTGGGTCAGGTTGAGGTGTGTGGCATGGGGGTCAATTTAGGGAGATGAAAGGGGTTAGGGATAGGATGGCGGCCATGGAGGTTTGGGTAGTGGTCGGTGTTGAGGGGAAGCTGCAGGTTTGGGGACATGAGGAGGGAAAGGCGGCGGGTTGGTGAGGAAGTTGTCGATTTTAATGGAGGTGTGGGAAAGATGGGCGATCTAGTGGGTTAGGTGATGGGCTGCAATTTCGGAGAGAGATAGGAAAATCGAGATATGGATGTGAGTTGGCAACAAAGATGCGCAGAGAGAGAGGTAGATGGGCTTTGACGGTGGCGATGGTGGTAAGGAGGGGAAAGAGGCTGCTCGTAAAGGAGGGTGGGTTATTGATTGGAAGAGAGGCTGCTCTGACTTTAAGACAGAGCGAGGGGAGGGAGAAGGAGAGAGGTGTGGGAGGAGGGAAGAAGAGGGAGAGGGGGTTGCTTCTGGTTTTTTTTTTATATATATAAATTTTAATTTTGACATAAAGTTTTACAGGTGTGTAAAATGACATAATTGCCCGGCCAATAGTCACGTGGAAATCATGCGTGGCTCCCTTCGTCCATTTGTTAACGAAACCGTCAAAAATTTCCTGGATTGAAACTTTTTTTCAAATAACAGGGCTGTAGACACCCCATTTTTGGACCATTGATTTGTAATTTAATTACACATAATTAATTGTGAATTAATAGGCAAACACAAACAATATGTCACATATGGCATATCACATGTTTTAAAAGTGCTCAAAATTGCATTTTTGGGCATGATCACCAAATGTTGCATTTTTACTAATTAAAATGTTACATTTGTTTTGTAGGGAATATAAACTTGAAGGATAAGCAAGGGAGGTGGTCCAAGGAGACAAAACACCAACCAAGCATGATTAGGGAGGGGACCAATGCTCCCTAA
>JAOWAN010000050.1:3426870-3437283 GCA_028566635.1 Lobelia cardinalis | reverse complement strand
AATAGGTAGAGAGAGAAAACTTGTGTTTAAAAAATTTGTGTTTTTGATTTGTTTTTCAAACAATGTTTAAAAAACTGTACGGGTGAACACACTCTTTATCTTGTCCAAAATAAATTTTATCAGATCCGATTGAATTTTATCAAATCAAATTTACTTGTTTGATTACGTTAAGTCGATTTTCACATGACTCAAGTTAAATTTAAAACATTTCAATAAAACCCTTGCTCTAGAAATTCTAAATATCGAGTTACCACTTTTCTCCGAATTGAACATCATGTACAAAAATCTTGATCGATTCGTTAAAGCTTAAATCATTGAGATATAGTATAACCATCTAAATGAACATAAACGCCATGTGACCATACATTCATTGAAGTAATTATTTTTAAATTTTTGCTTAAATTCCTAAATTCATTGTTAAATTGGCATTGCCTGCAATATATATGCCATAAATCTATAATCCAACTCGCAATAGCTTTTTAGCTCCTAACTATATATATACTCCATCTATGTTTTATTTTAAATATGCTAAAAGCGATAAATATATTTTTTACAACATGACATTATCATAAATATTTAAATTATCGGAAAATGTAATAGGATCATGGGCTCCGTGCCATAGCCTCATTGCTTTTTTTTTTTTTTTGTTAAATTTCTATCACAATTGCCAATAAACAAGTATGTGTTGAGCATAATACTAGTCATCAAATACCATATCTCCCATTTAATATGCAAATCAGTGTCAAACTCTATTAAGAGATTTAAGTAAATTCTAAATTCTATTACTATTTCATTTTTTTTATATTTAAAAAGATAAATGGGTAAATCTACTTTCGAAGAATTCTTTATGAAATAGAAATAAAGAATCCATGAACCGCAGAGGGGTTGATAGAAAATAGCCAAAAATTATGCTTCCGGAGACTCTTCGTTACGACGAGAGAGGGCATCAGCCACACGATTGGAGGTCCCCGTCTTATACTCGATTCAAAATTTAAATCCCATTAATTTGCGAATATAAAATTGTTGCTCGGGCGTCTGGATAACCTGTCTGAACAAATCAGTTAGACTACGCTGATCGGTGCGCACCACAAACTGACGACCCAATAAATATTGGCGCCACTTCTTCACTGCCTCCACTAAAGCATGCAACTCGCAATGATAAGCCGATGCAACCCGATTTTGAGGCCCAAGTTTCTTGCTGAAAAATGCAATAGGGTGCACATCCTGCAAGATTACAGCGCCAATCCCACCTCATGAAGCATCAGTCTCCACGATAAAATCCTTAGGGTGTGTTTGAATGAGTGATTTATTGATTTGGTTTTTGGGATTTTGTAATGATTATAGTAAAAAGTAAGAGAGAGAGAGAGAGAGATAGACAGAAAAAGTGTGGGACCAATGAGAAAGAAAAATCGAAAATCAGAAAACCTGGGTGAAAATCACCCAGGAGAACACAACCTTAGAGAAATCTGGAAGACTTAGAAGTGGGGCAGAACTCATGGTAGCCTTAAGGTCCTCAAAGGCCGAGGTAGCAGCATCAGACCACACGAAAGAATCTGTCCACAATAATTCTGTTAGTGGTGTAACAATAAAAGCATAGTCTCAGATAAAACGACGGTAATATCCAGTGAGACCCAAAAAACCCTCAATTGCTTAACTGATGTAGGTTGTGGCCATGATACCATTGCTGATACCTTCCCCGAATCAACCTCTAAAACACCAGCCGACACCACGTGTCCCAAATAATTATTGGATTTTCTACAGAAAGAGCATTTGGATAGTTTGACGTAAAAACGCTTGAGATGCAACAACTCCAAAGTCTGTCGTAAATGCTCAACATGCTTCTCGATTGATGCACTGAAAACTAGAATGTCATCAAAAAACACAATAATAAAGCAGCGCAGAAAAGATTGTAATAATTTATTCATATAGGCCTAAAAAGTTGCTGGGGCGTTGGTCAATCCAAATGGCATTACAAGGAACTCGAAATAACCCTCATCATCATCACCATGCATTCGAATTTGGTGATAACCAGAACGAAGATCCAATTTTGTAAATACGCATGCAGAACCCAATTCATTAAACAACTCGTCTGCCGTGGGGATGGGAAAATGATCAGGTACGGTCACAGCGTTCAACGCTCTATAGTCCACACAAAATCGAAAGGAGCCATCCTTCTTTTTGACTAACAAAACAGGGGAAGAAAAAGGGCTGCGACTAGGCTGAATTAAACCCTGCTCTAACATCTCACATACCTGTCGCTCTAATTCCTCTTTTTGATAATGCGGGTACCTGTACGGACGCACATGCACCAGCTTTGTGCCCGAGTATAGGTGGATACGATGGTCAAAGAATCGGGACGGTGGCAAAGTTGATGGTGGTTCGAACACGAAGCCATATTGCAACACAACATCACGTACCGCTGGCAAAAGATTTGCTAAAGAGGAATCAATCGATGGTTGTTCATCCATCGAATCCATAGCTAAAAGAAGTACCTCATAGGAATCAGCAATAACACCTGCACTCTGCATAGTTTGCAAAGAGGATAAAGAAATCTGGCGAGGGGAGTTATCATCCCCACGTAAAAATAACACGCTCTAACCCAACCATAAACTCCATAGTGAGAGATGCATAATCATGTGTAACCCGACCAAGTAGCTGTAACCATTAAACTCCCAGCACGATATCCGGACCATGAATATTCAAGATAAATAAATCAACCAAAAATTTGGTGCCTTGAATACATAGAGAAACATCAGTACATTGGCTAACACATATCAGATAATCACTATTTCCGATAAAAACACGAAACAGCTCAATAGCGTGGACTTGAAGCTGCAGTTGTTCAACCAAAGAGGGATGCACAAAATTATGGGTAGAACCCCACCCATCAATAAGCACAACAACAGAATGCCTATGGAGCTCACCCTTCAATCGCAAAGAACGGGGATTTCCATACCCAGATAAGCTGTGGAGAATCGAAACATCACCTGAAACTAAGGTTTGCTCTGGCACTTGATCATTAGAGTCCTCTTCCTCCGCATCTTCCAGAAAGAGTAGCAAGCGCGGTTCACACTTATGACCCCGAAACCATTTCTTATCACACTTGAAGCAAAGTCCCTTGACCTCTCGCTCTTTCGCTCAACTGTAGTAAGTTGACGAATGGGATCTATGATAGCAGGCAGCCCCGAAGTGGTCGGAGCAGTCAACAACGAGGGCTGAACACCATCTGATTTGGGCAGCGTAGTTGAATTGCCAATCGACTTGGCGGGGGGAAACCCATAACGCCGAGGATAGGATGCTAGCGCTGAGAGGGTTTTCGTCAACGTGGCATCGAGTTCCCTGGGTAACGCAAAAGCTGCGGTCAGAGTAGCTGGGCGACGCAACTCCAATTCTCGATTAAGCGGCGGTTTCAACCCGGAAGCGAACACATGAATCAACTGAGCATCTGGCACGTGATCAATTTTATTTAACAACTGCTCAAATTCAGCCTGATAAGCGATGATCGTGGTACGATGTGTCAGTTTGGACAGCGCCCCAAAGTAATCCCGATAATATTCAGGATCAAAGCGAACCTTCACTTCATCCAAAAAAGCGGGCCAAGTGGTCAGCAAGTAGTATTTCTTCTTATAACGAAACCAATCCCCAGCTTCACCATCCATCAACACACCCTCCAATTCCAAACGCTGATTTGGAGGATTCCTAAAAAAATTGAAATACTCTTGCACTTTGAACCCCCATGATTGTTGATCAGTGCCAAAAACTTTGGAGGGTCAATCCTAAGTTTCGGTGGCCATACTTGTTTCAACGTACGCTTGATCTTCGTCACCATTCCCGCCATTGTGGCGGTGCCGACCTTCGCCAAACCCAGGTGGCGTGCGTCGATTGCCATGTGGACGGTTGCCATCCTTCGACGGCTGAATCTGGGAAGCCAAAGCATCGACGGCCTGCTGGGTGGCTGAACGAAGCTCCACAAATTGTCCTTCCGACGCTTGCAGACGCCCTTCGACGACTTCGAAATGAGTGGACAACTGCGAGACGGAGTCAATTAATTTCTTGAGCATATCATCACTGACCTTGGAGGAAGACATGATGAAAGCACCAATGATACGCGTGGTATCCTTGCAACACTTCGAGAAGTTGCGGTCTCCACAAAAAAAGAAAGGGGAAAGAAAAGAGTTTTGCCAAGACAACAATTTCATTCCATGAATCCAAAATTACCCAAAACTGCCTTTAAATAGTTAACTTAAACAAAAGTCAGACACTCAATAACTTAATAATAAAAGAAGCTTAAACGTTAATCTTCCAAACGAAGAGGCCTACGTCATTGGCGATTGCTGTGACGCACGGTTGAAGTAACCTGGGCCTCTTGATCTTCTGGTTTATGCTCTGATCTACAGGTTCATGCTATTGCAAGTCCGTATCAATGTATTAACACTCTGAACCATATTTCATGTTAAGATCATAGCTTAAATTAGAAAACTACAAATATAGTTTGAGAGATTTTAGCTTATCTTCAATATAATGTAAAAAATTTCATTCTTTGAATAATTTAATGTTTCACCAATAAACAATAGTGATTAATTTATAGTTACCTCAATATGCAAGATTAATTAATTTTGCCTTCATTATATTCGCTTATAATTCTAACCAAGCCATGCTAATTAACAACTATACTCAAACCTAGCTACTACTCCCAAAGGCTTATTTTAAGTGTTTCGAAAGCAAAATTTTCTCCTCATAACATTTCGCTATCATGAATTTTTTTTAAAAAATGGATGAATTAATTTTCTCTCTTAAAAAAGGAGGAAAAAATGATTCTCCGTTTGAAATTATTTAATGGAGCATTAGGTTGATTTTTATTGTGCATCAACAAACATATTGTTAATATAAGTTAGTAATGACCTGGTGATGGTTATGTTACACAAACCAAGAGATTGACCAAACTTAATTATTAAAGCTTGTACATATTGAATGTAATAGGTAAAATAAACTGTAATAGTTTATCAACGTCGTCAGGATGGCCGAGTGGTCTAAGGCGCCAGACTCAAGTTCTGGTCTTCGTGAGAGGGCGTGGGTTCAAATCCCACTTCTGACATTTTTGACATTTAAAATTCAAGTTCCCTTAAAAGAAAAATACACCCATAAAATTGTGGATTTTTAAGGCTTGCACAACCCATTAAGCTTGACTTGATACTAATTGATGATAAGTAAAATTGCAAAAAAGTATCACTCTAAATTGTAATTTTCACAATATTTTTTCGCCCTTTTCAAGGTTATACCCATAAAATTGTGATTTTTTAAAGCTTGCACAACTCATTAAGCTTGACTTGATTCTAATTGATGATAAGTAAAATTGCAAAAAATTGTCACTCTAAATTGTAATTTTCACAATATTCTTTCGCCCTTTTCAAGGTTGCTTGAGTTCTTGTTTTTCGTCAGCTCAGATTCACCTTACTAAAGAGATTTAGAGGCAGTTCTGTCGATGTTGGTGGATAATGCACTCACTTAAGGAAACTTCGTTTTGGCTAAGTATTAACAAGATTTCGCTTACGAAGAAATACTGTAAAAACACTAATATGTGCATGCATCAGTTGATCTTTATAAATATCGTAACACAGAGAACTTAATGCAACATATAAAGCAGAACGAAATCTGATCTAGTAAATGTGATACAAATGAGACATATATAAACAGAGTGTGAGCATTCTTCTACATTCCATCCGGCATCACCGAAATCTGATAAGCAAATCGACGTCTTAATTAATTATTGAATGATCTTCTTTGCTTGAGGGGGGTTCTGCATAGCTGGATCGTGAGGAAAGAAGGCGGCTTGGCGTGCTTGGCTACTATATGATGTTTGTGGTATATCAGAGCAGGGTGGATCCAGGTGGAGTCGGCCGATCCCACCGTGGTGAAAAATCCTTCAAGAGTAATAGTATTGTCGGAAAAAATTGAGATTTTCGATTCCTTGTTTCGTTTCGTTTCAAATATGAATTCATTTTGTTTCGTTTAAAATTGCATTACTTCGTTTCAAACGTGAATGCATTTCGTATAAAATTGTATTACAACGTTTCGTTTCGTTTCGTTTCAAACATGAATTCATTTAGTTTTATTTAGTGATTTTGACCTTAATATATGATTATGATTGTTCATTTAGGTTGATCAATGAACAAGTTTTTAATTAAATGGCCTAGATCCGATCTATTTATTTGCTTGTCCAATCCAAAAAAAATTTTGGGGCACCATCTCGCCCCCCACAACAAGAATATCCCGGCTCCGCCCTTGTATGAGAGATCTTCCTTTGTTTTCCACCATACTCGCCCTCCACTCCAGTACTCCATATAGTAGCCAAGCACAAGGCGGCTTGGCGTCTATGCCAGCTTGGATATAGCTTCACTTCTGTTAATTAATTGGAAGAAGTTTTTGCTTGTTTAGAGGACTCATCTTCTTCTTCACAGAGTTTAACCCCCATGCACCACACCCTAGAAATCACAGTATATTAGGAAGGTATGCTAAACTTCATAAGATTTTTTAAAATTGGTTTTACCCTCTCTTTCTTTTTCTTTTTTTTCCTTTTTCTCTAGTTTTATGGGTTTTAATCCTAGCTAAACACAGGATTAATTAAGCTCATCTAATATAGACGCATTATGCATGATATTGTACAGATGAACCTTTCATATATTTATCATTTTGATATAAAACTAATCACTGAAATATAACTGAATCTTGGTTGATGATCAATGTATGATCATATAAATTTATATGGGAATAAAGGATAACGGATCACCTTGCTGCATTTAATTTCTCACCAACCAGAAAAATGTTTTTTTTCTTGCAATGATCTCCTCAGAGGCTGGATCAGTATGGCTGCTGCAGACTGCAAGAGCTTGTAAACTGAACCGACAACCCATAAGAATTCTACTTCCAATTTACAAACCATTAACCAACTACATTTTCTGTTTCCAACAGTAATGGCTGGCAAGCTGGCCGGGCATATAATGCATCTGTCCACATAAGAACCAAATTTTGGATACGGTGGTTGAAGACGCGACTGATTTTCTTTGTGAAACCAATATCAGTACGTATTGCAGCAATATAATCGCGGATACCTAATGAGGTGGGCCAGGTGGCAGAACAGGCCATCTAATTAACAAGGAGACAGCTATGAACATATTGAAACATTTTCTCTTCGTCGCTGAAACTTGATGTGTACCTCTAATTTCATACCCTAGCTAGGTGCATTCACCATACCTAAGATCTGTTGATTAGCTTAAGACATCGATCTGAATAGACAGAAATCAGTCACTATTCATCTACGATTCTGTTTTCTTTATTTTATTGTTTGTGTAACACCAGTATCAGTTTTGCAGTAGCTCGCGGTTGCAGTATATCATGAGATGGCAGAAACAGCCATCTAAGTAGGAGACATCCTACAATTATAGAAACATTTGTTCAGCTCTGAAATTCAATGTAATTCTAATTTAATACCTTAGAATGTGCATTCACCATGCCTAGATTCTGTGTAGCAGACATTGAACATAAAGAAATCACTAAATTCACCCATGACTCTGTGCTGAATCTTATTGAAAATACAAAGTTTACATTAATCTCACTGTCTTAATACCATTTGGGAATTGAATTAGGTCTCCTAGCTTAATTATGAAATCAAGTCTATCTTCTTGTTGAGAATGCCCATTTCTTTTGATTTTCAGGATTTCTTTTTCCTGAATAGCAAAAACAGTTTAAACATGCATGACCCAATTTTTATTACATGATCCGTAACACCCCACATTCTCACTTCACAGCGATAGGATCATATGAATGGCTTAAATGTAGCCCTCGATTACCCATCCAACATCATGGACGTTTGAATTGAATCTCTTGTGATAGACTCTTGATTCAAGACGCGATGCTTTTTTGCTTTTTTTTATCCATCCGTTTCTTGTGTGATGCTTAATGTTTCATGAACATGATATAAATTTGTATGATCAACGCACTAATCATATGTATTTAACCGGAGATGTAGCAGATAGTTTGTAGATGAACATACATGCCATGTGACCGTACGTACATTTCACCGACGTAATTACTTCTAATTTTTTGCTTAAATTCCTAAATCCTTCCTCCTTAATAGCAGGGAACAAGTACATGTGAAATCGAAATAATGAAACATATTAAAAGATACTATAATAGTGATTCCCTATTAAGAATTAATCATTTTCAAGAATGTGTCAATTTTAATCTACTGCATCCTCGTTGCAGAGTTGTCGGACGTCTAAAAGAATTAAAAATCATTGGTACTGACTCCTGATTTCCATTCTGACATGCAGAAATATGCTGCCTGCATGTGAAATAAAAACCTATTATCCTTTCATATAGTAACTTACTGGATGCGCCCGTATTCCAAAATGAGTGTCAATTTTGACTTCTAATTGTGGACAGAGGAAATTGGAGTTTTCTACTGACACTCGGTAGAATAGAACCAGTGGCGGAGGCGGGGGGTGGGAGAGGAAATTGGAGTTTTCTACTGACACTCGGTAGAATAGAACCAGTGGCGGAGGCGGGGGGTTGGGAGGGGGCGGCCGTCCCTCGCGGCGAAAATTCCTCCATTGATAAGTCCGTTTTTCTGCAATTCCGCCCGTGTTTCCTGTTAGGTGTTAGTCATTTTCCCTTCTTCTTCGAGCCCGACAAAAACCTTTCGTTTGTTCCTAATCATAAATTATTATATAAATTACTAAGAAATAAAACTAATAAGTAAAAAAAAAGAAAAAACAAAGGAGGTCAGCGCCCCCTAAACCCGTAATACTTCGATTGTCCATCCCCTCCACACTCAATCATCCTGGCTCTGCCACTGACCAGAACATAGATTTGTAAACATGAAGTAAAACAGAATGAGAATCGTATGATGTGATAAACTGAATGCTTGAATATTTCAAGTACAAAATTTGGTGATGGTACGGCAAATTAAGCCCCTATACATGTATATTTAGTAGAGAGACTCTACTTTGAACTAATCGCCTAAATAAGCAATCTAATGCAATCTCTAGACCTACAATGGTAGCATCAAAGAAGTGTAACTCCGATAGCACCTTTTGTACGTCCACCTTTGCAATATCCTTCTCCAATATTTGTCTTTGGAGGACGGAAAGAGCTAAGTCAACGCTTCCCATCTCATTCACAACCATTTGATCTTTCTTAAAACTTGATGACCTTGTCATCATCAACTTAGAGATCAAAGACCGACCAGTACTAGTCTTGGTCAATGGTGCCGGTGAGGACAAGAGCGATAAGAGGGATCCAAGAACAAATATGGTAACAGATGCCACGTCTCTTTGCACACTAAAACACATGGCTAGATGATCACAATTGGTGTCAAAAAGAGGAGCCAATCGAAATTTCTCTTCCATCCGCTTAAGTGCCTTCATGGTCTTGGAAACATCTTTCTTCACTTTCTTACGAAAGCAAGTGTATGCAGTAATGTCACTTGCAATGCTCGAATCAGCACCCTTCCTTCGCAATACTGACTGTAGGCCTTGCACATGTTCCTTCATCATGCCAAACAGGTCCCTTATGAAGGCACATGAGTCTAGCAATCCGATGGAACCCTCAAGCGCGTCTTCGACTAGAATTCCATGGCGATGTTGGAGAAGAGCTTTTTGAGTGAGTGGAGATTGAATTAGCTCGTCGACAGAATTATACAACTCTGCTAGCCCTACTAGACCAGTTTGAATAGTTTCTAGGTTTAAAGTAGCTGTTCTTGACACCAATGATGTCTCCCATATCCTTAGCTTGTTTAGCTTGGATTGGATATTGAAGGAATTTGTGTTTAACCTAGAAGGCAGACTAATAGACCTCACAGTATATTGTGCAGATGAACCTTTCATGTTTAACTTCTTTTATGAAACTAATTTATTCACTCAAAAACATTCAAATCAAGCTTTTTTGTGGATCAATATGTTTCGAACCTAGCTATTTATAGGAACACAGCCTCTTCATGATATAGTTTTTTAACATCATCTTGCAGCGATTTTTCGCCAACCAGCGCTCTTTACTTTAATCCATATAATTATTACAATGGGATGGGCAAAGATTTGCAGATGAATTTTTTTCTTTTTGGGGCTTATTTTTATCAGGATGACCCTCAAAAGTTAAACAGTATGGTTGCATGCTATAAGAATTTGTATGCTGAATTCTACTGCCTACTCCATTATTATGGGGACATAATCTCTAAACTAGAATCCAACCTATCAACCAAATCAATTTATGTTCTAATCAGAGATGAAATGTCCAACAGAAATGGCTGGCATTTCATGCACGTATACCACAAATCAAGAACCATTAGAGAGAGAGAGAGAGAGAGAGAGAGAGAGAGAGAGAGAGAGAGAGAGAGAGAGAGAGAGAGAGAGAGAGAGA
>JAOWAN010000050.1:3354528-3367338 GCA_028566635.1 Lobelia cardinalis | reverse complement strand
AGAGAGAGAGAGAGAGAGAGAGAGAGAGATGAGCAGAGAGAGTGATCGGAGGGGGAAGGGGGAGGTAAGAGGAAGGGGCTGAGGAGAGAGGGGGACGGGGAGGGGGAGAGACGGGGTCAGGGGTGGGGGGGGGGATGGGTGGGTTTATGTGTTTAGGAATTTTTTTTTTTCAGTTTACCCCTTAAGAAATTTCATTTTGGACCCTCAACTTAACATTGATACAAAATTACAAAATGATCCTTAGAAAACTCACGTGTTTTGCACGTGAGTTGAGTTTCGTTAAGTTTTTAACAAATCCGTCAAAAAAACCCCATTTTGAAACAAAAATGTAACGTTAGGGCCTATTACGAAATTTCTGGAACCGGGGGACTTATTTCGAAACTCCACGGAAACTTTGGGGCCTAAAATGAGATTAACCCAAACTTAATAGGTTAGGGACCAAAAAGGGTTTTTCCCCAATTTCCCTTCTCTCAAACTTCAATTTTAATGAGCATGGTCCGAGAGGATAACTGTTTTTTTTTCTTTCAATTTATTGCTATTTAATTTATGTTTTTTTGAAAGCTTATTTTATTTAGTGGGTTGCTAAATACCGCACCTCATTTTCTCACTATCGCCCCCTTATCCCTACAATTTTTTTTAAAAAAATCTCAAATCGTTGGGAAGTTGACTTTGCCAATTTCTCAACAAAATCCCCGTACCTTTGGCTCGAAACTTGTCGGGAGGTAGATCAAACTTTGATTTTGTGGTGGGTCAAAAACGTAGTAATTGTGCTCAATAATTGGGACCCCAACTCTCTTTTTTTTGTGTGTGTTCTTTTAACAAGTTCTCAAGCTTTGTAATGTGATGGGCTGCTACTCACTAGTTCTCCAATTCAAGGTTCAACTCGTACAATTCAAAGACCTATACATTTCTTCGATCATCGTCCTGCGATCGGTGATCTAAATCAGGTCTGCCGCACTCCATATCCATCCAATTCAAGTTGGTCTTCGTCATGAGTCCAAACAATACGATAATAACAAAAATAACATCGACGATACTTGCGTTCCCACGCAACTCGGTGTAGCCTACACCTCTGGTTACTCGAAGATGAAAGATCTTGAAAGACATTATGTGAAATACGAAAGATTTCTCTCCTTTGTTTCCATCGTAGCCTAGGGCTTGATGCGAACATCGCTATTGGAATCCTACACGAACCTTTACTGGTCGGAAATTTTCTCTTTTCTCCATTCGTTCCGACGGATCTAGCTGGTTGATCTAGTTTAGATTATTGTAAATCGAATCTCAAACCGAAAAGCACACTGTTTTGCTTTTTCAAAATTCAATCAACGGATTGTTCGATTGATCATAACAACTCTCCCATGAATTGACTCATCAACCAAGTATTTATTAGTGATCTTTATTTTGCTATCGTCGTCATTCTCCTTGTCATCCAAGGACTCCTAACTCCACCTCAGTACCAGCGTTTAGAGTTACATTATGTTTTCTCCATCACCACCAATTAATATCATTATACGAACAATCTCTTTTCGTCATCTTCATAGCCCTCGACGTTGGACAATAGATGTAACATCTTTTCATTATGCAATTGATATGCTTGGTTACTTCCTCACTTGACATTTTATCAAACTGATTGCAAGCATTAAAGGAGCGGTAGTGAGGAAAATAGGTGCGACATTTAGAGGGGTGGTAGTGAAAAAAATATAACATGGGTAATTTTGACATTAGAGGGGCGAAAGTGAAAGAAGAGGCGACATTTAGCACCATCCTTTATTAATTGATATGAGAGTCAAATCGAATTAACATTTTTTATACGTCAAACAACTTCAAAATTGTTATATCTTTTTCCATACCTTAATTCATGCTCTATTCTCTTTGCTTGATTTGCATGTTCTTTGGTTTGCTTGTTCTCTCAAAATTGCTCTTCTTTCTGTTAAAGTTTGAAATTTCACCTCAAAAGTAATTGGCAATGAGAGAAGTAATCCAGGAGCTTTATTAAATGTTGGTGGGGCTTATTTTTTTCCTAATGTGGGATAGTGTCTCAATACGCCATCTCGCGTATAATCGAGCTTATGGCTTACTGAGCAAACTCTCTTTGGTTCATAGGTGGGGTTACACCTTATTATGCAGACTCTCTTTGATCTGTTCAAATGACGTTGAAGAAGGACATCGTGAGCCGTTGTGCTTCCATATGTAGAGTCTACTCTATACCACATTAAAATCTGAAGTTTCATATCAAAACTAATTAACAATAAAAGAAATAGCTCATAATATTCCCCTTAACCATTCTTCATTTTTTTTATAATTTCCTTCAACTTGGTCATGAATCTTCGCAATGAAAGCATAACTGAGTTGTTGTCAATTATGCTAGCTAGCATAGCATTGCTAATGTACAAGTCGAAAACGATGCATTGAAATATACTTTGTCCACGTGTACATCACCATAATTTTATAAATTTTATGTCTTTTGATGTATTATCAATTTATATTACTTTTACATGTAGCTTGATTATGATTTAATATCATCACATTGTCTAACCTATACACTAAGGGCATACCTTGTACGTGTCAAAAGCAGAAAAAAAAATATACTAATGAAATTATGGATTACAAATTTTTTTTAATAGTATTTTACCACAAATTTATTGAAGCATTCGCATTTTAACTACACAAATCTTTGTTAACATGTTTTTGAAATATTTTAAGGTTATTTTTTAGTAACTTATATTCATATAATAAATAAATAAATTTATTTTTTGGATAATTCATCGAATTAATTTTTGGATATTGCCCACTATTAAAAGAGAAGTATAAAGATATCTAAACTAATCGCCATAAAAGCATAGAAAAAAAGAAGTTATCTCACATGTTAATGTTAGAAAGAAAGCCTAATTGAAATGTTCAATTTTGCAAATGGTATGGGGGGTGTGATTTTTTTTTTTTTTTTTGGAGGTAACGATGTTAATTTATCATCGTATTTTATTTTTAAATTTTATGAATTCCTGCATTTTTTTTTTTCTATTTCTCTCTTACCGTTTTATTTTAATCATTACAAGACATCACATAAAATTACAAAAAATCGATGAAGCAATCAGTGAGGGTTCCCTTAAATCTGTAGTTAAATGCATTTCATAGATTGCTTCCCTCTTTTTTTTTTTCTTTTTTTTTGGGGGGTTGGGGGGGGGGGGTTCCCTGTAGTTAAATGTATTTCATAGATTGTTTTAACCTGATGTATCAATCAGTGAATAGTTTAAGATGAAGCAATCGACTATAAGTATTTTATTTATCAATTATTAATTTTTTTTTAAAGTTGTATAATTTTTTATGCCGACATTTTGCGAGAATAATATAATTAAGAGAGAACGAAAGAGCCCTTCGATAAAGTTTTTGGTTTTTCGAATCTCAATTTACTATTAAATTCAAAGTTACAGCCAAAAACAACTTTCTCAGTATTTATATGATCGAAAAACATTCTAGCAATCCTAACGACTTAAAATGAAATTTTGAAAAAATATAAAAATTCCAAAAAATAATAAGTTGATGTTTTCGCCATTCAGACGACCTTTAATGGCTAAAATCCAACGTGCATGAGGAGTGTTGTGTATGATTTCTCAACTCATTTCACAAGTCTCGTACAAATTTCAAATCATTCGAAAATTGTGATTTTTTTTCCGATTAGAACTGCATCATTTTTTGAAATATTTGTGTTTATAAATGTACGTTTTTCCTTCAATTTAAATTTTAGTTAGTTCTTTCACGGTTTTTCGCCCCAACTTTATAATTCTTTTAGAAAAATTAGTAGTCCAAACCTTCAAAACGTGCATGACCACCTTCGGAAGTGCTTACATAACATACTCTCTCCATTTAACTTCAACAACTTAAAATGGGGAAACCATTCCTTGTCGGAATGCAAAGCTCTATAATAAAATTGAATCATGGAATAAACTTCGAAGGAATATCAATCATATTCAACCAAAAAATTATGACATGACAGGTCTAATTTAAAGCCATTTCAACACTTAAAAAAAAATAATTAATGTCAATTTGATTACTTACAAACTAAGGAAAAATATCAGATTGTAATCCCAATGTGAAAACGGCAGTCCGATCTTCTTATGGCACCGCCGGTATCGAGATGAGATCTTCTATGACACTTGGTGTGCCACCACTCACATAGTGGTAGAATCCATTAATTATGGGACCCACCTCTATGTTAGTGGGAACACATAGTGGCACACCAAGTACCATAGAAAATTCGGACTAGCCGGTACCACTACTGAAATGCGGAAAAAAGGGTACGTTTGAAATAAATAATCTAATTTCATTAGTATGGCCTCGAGTGTAAAAGCCAAAAGCCACCTTAGAGCTACGAGCAATGTTTCTGGCCGTTTATAAGGCAGTATACAGTTTTGGGGGGTACCCTACTACGAGTAAGCCAAACATGACATGACACGACAACGTTTTTGTTTCTTTCCTCCTAAGTTCACTTTTAACTGTTATATTCTATTTTTCTAAAAATTAATCATAGAAGCAATTTGCCAATTAAAAAAACTAATCCACATACTTTTTTATACATTAAATGTAGCCATGGAAGAAAATCAACATTTTTTTAATGCAGATTGTTAGTAATTTTCTATTTAATCTCATCGTGGTTCAAATCCATGATCTATTAAAAATATGAAAGACGTCCTCTCTTAAAATGCATCTCGCTGTCGAAGATCAACATAAATAAAAAATAAAGGTGTTTGTTTGTCAGATAATGTTTACATATTTTACATGCAAATTCATCAGGTAATCAAATTGATAAGGGGATGTTCTATTTTAATCAATTGATATTTTAGCAAAGAGAGATTTGTCGAACATACGATTCGATTAAGCCATTTCATGGATGTAAGGAAATTTCGCAATAGAATTATCCAAATAAAAGGCATAGCAACCACAAAGAGATGGAGGGCATTTGGCATGGGAAGGAACTTTTTTTCCTATGGCTCAAAATGGTCTCCAACTCCTTATTCCATCAAAAGCATGAAAGGTCAATTTATTAAAAAGAATGTTTGTCCATATATAATTTTTAATGTCCTTTTATGGAGGAAAGTATAGATGAACATTATTTTCATTTCCAATGGCCCAAATCAAAACATTTCCCCCAACCACTAGGGAACGCAAAAATTCTTTTATAGGTGTGATTTTCAGAGATATTATTTTTTAATCTGTTTTTCGTCATAAAATTTTTGTCGTTTCTTCCAAATATTCAATTATTATATAAATTACTAAAAAATCAGACTAATGAGCGCAAAAAAGAAAAAAAAAATTATTGATTGCACGTCCTCCAAATCCCCATAATATATCTTAAAGAAATCCGATTAATGAAAGAAATAATCATATTTCTTAAAGAAATTACAAGTATTACAATTTTAAATATATTATAATATCACCTAAAAATATTTTCACAAATCACAATGGAAGAGTTCTGCTTTTTTTTTTTAGGTCATCCAAATATAGGAGCTATACTTTCTTCTTTAGCAAAGTTCACTTGATCTCATTACCCTTTTTTGTACAGGGTATAAATATGAGGCACATGATTAATACTAATTTAGTGAAAATTATACAATTTTTGCCTATTTATTATTTTTCTTGTGAAATTAAAGTGTAACATTTTTACCGGGAAGAAGGGCTTAAAAATTGAATGTTCACAATAATTTTATTAATAAAATTAATCACCAAAAATAAAAGAAATGCACATTTTAATACTCTTATTTTTTCGTATTCTAACTTAAAATTAACGATGATAATAATAATAATAATAATAATAATAATTCAGCAATAATTAGCTCCCTAATACGTTCATGCAAATTATATTTGTCTTCTTCTCTTCGATCGTTGTTCATAAAACCCCTCCAAGAACCAGCCTCTACAGATAGTCTTCTTCCCATCACGCCAATTTCACGTTTGAATCCGAAAAGCCAATACCCTCCTTATTATAGCTCCATGCTTTTCTTGTTCTTTCACTCAGATTCTCCTTAAGAGATGCATACAATTGGTACAGTTCTTGAGGAGCTGAAAATAGATGGAGAAGAAAGGGAGGTCGTGGGTCCAAACAACAATTATGGGTCCAAATCATCCATGGATTTTAAGTTGGAGAAGGTGTTCCCTGTCTATGCAATGGGAGGATTCTTGAAACCCGACCCGAACTTGGTGGTGGTGGTGGGCCCAGTTCTGAATTCGGGTGGGGCTGTTGTGGGTGACCCTATTTGGGATGCTGTTAGAGGTGAGGCTAAGTTGGAGGTAAGAAGCTTTTCCTGTATTCATAATTGAGAAAGTTTTGATCTTTTTTGAGTTTTATTTTTAATCATAAAAAAGATTTTGGAACTAGTTTTGATGGAGTAACAGAGCAAGTAATTGAATTGAGCTGAGAATGTCAGTAATTTGCATGAATTTATTTTTGTGAAAGTAATTGTATTGTTGTTTGGCTCATATGAATTGTAGTGAATCAAAATCACCAAGAAGGTATCCATTTTTTCAAAAATTATTGCCTTCTTCTGCTAAAACATTGGAGTTTTACTTTTTGATGTTTGAACTATTACTATATATTGTACTGTTTGGTTGAATTGAAATGGATGAGGGTGAAGCAAAAAACAAACGAAGTGGATAGAAGAGGAAGAGCTCAATTGAGATGACAATATTTGGTAATATCCTTAAAATTCTAGGGGTGGACTACTATTCTACTTATCCATTGATATCTATGGTGGTCCAGGAAATGAATAATGGTAATAGTTCATAGTTGATTTGAGTTGGTAATCACTAATTGTACAATCGTGATTCCATTTCTTGATGTTTCATCTATCATGAAATGAAGTTTGTACTGAAGTGTCATGGAGTGGAATGATCATTATTGCATATTAAGAGCACTAATACTCTTATGAGTTTATTTGTGGGCGAGTGACATATTGATGTGTAGCTTTAAGTGAAATCATGAGGGATATGTGTGAAGTCAAATCTGGGTTATTTTCAGGCATATAGGTTTTAGGAGTGAAATGATGAAGAGTTAAGTTTTCGTTAAAAAAATTGATCTCCAACATCTGATCCAGTTTCTGGATAAAAAGAGAAACAATAAAAGTAAAAGGACTTGATTTTTGTTAGGGTCACAGAGAACTGGAAACCTCAGATGATCTCTATGAGTGAATAATTGGATTTGTTGTATGTTTGAGGTAATCTTATTATTTGTGCCGCTCATGCAATATTTCAGGCAGAGAAGGAGCCCATTTTAAGCAGCTTCTTGTATGCCAGTATTTTAGCACATGATTGTTTAGAGCAGGCCTTGGGTTTTGTTCTTGCAAATCGGCTCCAAAATCCTACACTCTTGGCTACCCAACTGATGGATATATTCTGCGAAGTCATGATGCAGAATCGAGGCGTTCAACGCTCCATTCGCCTAGATGTACAGGTGATTAGTTTATTAGCTTCTTACTAGGTTTATTAAGTTTTTGTGGAACTTTACTCCCAAATGAATGTAATTGCAGTTGCTGATTCTGAAACTTTTTATTTTTCCTCACAGGCATGTAAAGAAAGGGATCCTTCTTGTTTGTCTTATTGCTCTGCTCTCTTGTATCTTAAGGTCTTCATTTTTATAATTCTACATTCCTTCAATCTGAAAAATATGAGACTATATTTAGTGGTTATCGGTGTTTTAATTTCATGTAGGGTTACCTTTCTTTGCAAACATATCGAATAGCACATGCTCTGTGGAACCAAGGACGCAAAGTGCTGGCTTTGGCATTGCAAAGCCGAGTCAGTGAGGTATTCATATGCTTTGTCATTCACTTTGGCTAGTCCTGCTGTTTCAATGAAGTGATTATTTTCTTTCTAACACGGCAACCTTTATTTTATTTTTTTATCTAGGTTTTTGGTGTCGACATACATCCAGGTATCTTTTTCACTAAACCTTTTTTTGTTTGGACGTTGTCTCGTTGGTTCTATAAGTGGGTTAAGTGCAAATAAAATTGGGTTCAATTCTAGCTGTCCAAAAGCTAAGAAAGACCCGATTCTGAAATGATTTATTTGTTAGTATATGTGTGTGTCACTTAAGCCAATTTAAAATGTGTGTATCTCTGAAGCTATTTTACTGTTCTGCAACTATCTGTTGATATGGGAATTCACGGACTCAGTTGTATATCTATTCAGCTGCCAAAATTGGAGAGGGAATACTATTGGATCATGGGACGGGTTTAGTAATAGGTGAAACGGCTGTGGTTGAAAATAGAGTTTCACTTATGCAGGTAGTTCAACCTTCTCACTGTTTTATATTCAATATAGAATTATACTTGTCTGTTGTTGAACTGCATCAATAGCATATCGAACAATTGATTACAATTATGTTACCTCTTTAAACATATTGTGGTGCCTGATCATAAACTTTGGTAAACGCATTATCTGGAAAATTCAGTAGCTTTACAGTTGTCAAGTTAGATCTCCAGGTATGGAGAAGTATCTGTAGTTTGTTTTATCTTACTCCACTGCAAGTGTTTTTTCCGGACAAGATGAAAGAGCACAACGTTGACTGAAGGACAAGTGTAGATAATAGCTCCTCTGTTCAACTGGTCCAGTAAAACAGCCCTACTTTCTTTTGGACTTTCCACTTAAAAACCCTACTTGAAAACCTGAGCTAAAAAACTTATCCACTTTACAGAATTATCCGTATTCCATTAGATTTAAAATTTAGAAAAGCACATTGGCTCTTAATTAAGGTTGTTTATGGAAAATAATTTTGATTTGAAAAAGTTTGACTGACTTTCAGCAGAATGCATGTAGTACATAGCTTGACCACACGCGCAAATTAAGAATGTAGTTGATATCCTTGATGTATTATCCCTTCATTATTCAAGAGGAGCTACAAGTATGACTATATGCTACCTTGTAGACATTGTCCATCATAGCGCATCAAATAGATAATTCGACAAGGACTTTCACGTCATTTTGAAGACAGTTTATATGTAGGCCTGTAAGGATCATTCAATTGGGAATGCACGCTCTTCATCTGAAAGGCTTCTTAACAGGGTGTAACCTTGGGAGGAACTGGAAAACAAAATGG
Organism: Lobelia cardinalis; assembly: GCA_028566635.1. Lineage (NCBI taxonomy): Eukaryota > Viridiplantae > Streptophyta > Magnoliopsida > Asterales > Campanulaceae > Lobelia > Lobelia cardinalis. The sequence goes on along the minus strand of JAOWAN010000050.1, from coordinate 3,358,253 downwards.
TGATAGGCATCCGAAAGTTGGTCAAGGTGCACTTATTGGAGCTAGTGCAAAGTTACTTGGAAATATAAAAATTGGCGAGGGTGCGATGGTAGCTGCTTGTTCCCTTGTGTTAAAGGATGTCCCTCCACACAGGTATATGACAGCCTATTTAACTGTCTTATGAGTGATGACCAAATTGCCATCAGCTATCTTACTGATAATCGGGTGCTGCTGCTTGTATTTGATTAAAAAGCATGGTAGCAGGGATACCAGCAAAGGTGATTGGTTATGTAGATGAGCAAGATCCATCTTTAACAATGAATCATGGTATGCTATCAAATGTTACATTGTTGAATTATGTCATTTTCCTTTGGTTGAGTAGACCTTTTATCTTTCTGTCAAATCTCTTTTTTGTTGCAGACGCTAGAAAAGACTTTTTCGAACATGTAGCCACTGGTCGCCCAGAAGGAAGATCTATCGGTGAGTTCTCTTAAAAGTTTATGACCATTCTCAAGAACTGTACTGTTGAGGGAATTATTGACCTGTGGAAGACCATTGATTAGTGTGACCATACATTAATTATAACAAGAATTAACTGCATTTTAGGGTCCAAACTTTGTTTTCTCCAGTTTGTATTTTGCAATCTAAAACTTCAAATTTAGTCATGTGATGTCCATTCTCCACTTCTCTTTAAAATGGGTTCAGTGTAAAGTCTGTTAGCTTTTGGCGTTAAGTGTAGACCTCTTTTCAAAATGAAAAATGAAAGATTTGACTTAATTTGCAGCTTTGTAACCCTAAATTGCTAAGTTAACTTTGGACTGTATTAGCCATTATAACAAGACAATTATTATCATCATGGTCAAACTTACTTCAATAGAATAGAGAAGAGTGAGTTCTTAAGGCTTAGAACAGTTGATCGCGCGTTAACTAGTGTGGAAGTACTTCTGAAACTTACTTCCCGCTATCAAATGACAATATCAATGAGCCCTCACTTTGAGCCACAAGATGACCTCCTTAGATAGCAGGCTGTTGTCTCTTAATAATAGTTTCACTAGACAGTACTTTCCACCACCATCATTCTCTGAACTATTTAGTTGCTCAATCAACTCGTGGAACTAATTTCAGGGTTGCCGGATGAGGATAGGCATGATGAAGACACTTGAAAGATCATCAGGCATGTATATATGACAGCCAATATATAGTTCATTTTGGTGGCATTTTTATTATTACCACGTCGAGAAATAAAGCTGATTTTAGATTGGATAAATCATTCAATCTATTTAGGGTCCTTTTTAGCAATGATCCAAAGAAAATGTTGTAATTGCCAAACATGTACTCCAACATGCATTTGCTGTCCTCCTTTAAACCTTGAATGAATGCTTTCTACATAGAGCACAGGAAGATATAATATCATTTTCATGTACTTGATGTCTTGATGAGGAACTGAGGTTGGCGTTGAAGCAAGTTACGCCCCCCGTCTGCATTATGGTCTGGCTGACCACAAACTAAAGGTTCTTTTTAGCAATGATCCATCTTGAAACGCTTTTGAGATACAAGAGACGTGCTTAATAACTTGAGCAGTGACTATTAGTTTGCAACTCAATCTCCTGAAATAAGGCCTTATTTCTTCCCTTCCAGATTTCCCACAAAATTAATCGTTGTCTTCTCTATTAATCCACCAGCAGTTGAGTAATTGAAGGAGAATTGACCTTGACGCCAACAAGATCTGCAAAGAATTTCCAGACCACAGATGCCACTCTACTCTTAAAGAGCAAATGAAGGGTGCGTTTGGATAGTTGATTTTTGACATGTTTATTTTTTTTTTTTATTTTTTTTTTTTGGTTTTGGTTTTGATTTTGAAGGAAATCTAAATTACCTATTTGATCTTTAATATTTAAATAATTACATGATAGTGATGGAAAGAGAAAAATAAAGAGTGATATTTGTAATTTGATGTGATGTTTGATATGATATAAAAATGAGTATAGGGGTATATAAAAAAGTAGGTATGAGAGAGAAAATGGTGTTTTTGAAATTAAATCGTGAATATTATTTTTGACCATTTTTTAAACTTAGTGGGAAAAATATGCTTAATGAACACATTCGAAGAGTGCTCTCTACTTTAGCATCTCCGAAGCAAACACATTTGGAAGCCGATATAATACGTGTAGACGGAATATTCTGCTCAGTAGGAAGATCTTTACAAGAAAAACAGAGATCTTTATTGGCAGATTGGGATGCAAATAAGTTGTAATCAAATACTCATCAAGTTGAAATTCTTGTCTTATTGGAACCTTTTCACTTGTCGAAGAAATTAAAAGAAAAAAAAAATAAGCAAAAAAGTTCCAATAAATCGAATAGTTCAAGCGAAATAGTTTAATGTATGTGAAAAAGTTTCAATAAATCGAATAGTTCAACATAACATGCAAGTGAAATAGTTTAACGTATAGTAAAATAGTTCAAATACAGCAATTTCAGTCATGATAAACTTGAACGGCGCTAAACTGTGTAAGGATTTACTTCTTGCCTTGCAAAGGAATGATAAAACTTCAGCAGTTTCATGTGACTTCTCAAAGAAGATCCTGAAGCATTACAAAAGATTATCACATCACATCATCAGCATAAGCTTTGGCAATATCAAGCTTGAGAGAACAGCTTGACCCCCTTTTAACTTTTTTTTTTTGTTTTGTTGAGAAGAGAGGCATTTTTCGACCCAATAACACATTCTCTTGTGTCAATTTGTCTTTAACCAACCCACTTTGATTAGGAGAAACTATTTTAGGAAGAATACCAGAGATGGTATGGGATTGTAAGTTCAGTTTTTTGGTTCACTATCATCATTTTTCTCCCATAACTAATAGCCTTGGTGCAAAAAGGAAAATCTGATTCCGGGTTACCACCTAGGCTATCGGGATGGCCGGTGGTCGGAAACACGTTCAAATCTTGGAACCATGCCGTAGAACCTCTCGCGGCGCTAAAGCAACAATACGAACCTGTTATTTGGTTGATGCTAGCTTCCAAAAGCACCATGGTCATCCTCAATACTAAGGCAGCTACCGAGTTGTTCAAGAACCACGATCTTGACTTTGCTGACCGCTCCATTCTTGAGGTCAACTGACTACGTGCTACAAAGGTTCAATGGCACTAGCACCTTATGGCATGTGCCGGCGGTTGCAAGGCATCTTGTCACATCGGATAATACTCTGTTGCCATTAGGCAAAGGTGATGAAGCAGAATAGGAGATGCAGGAGCAAAATGCGGGATCCCTGTAGTGCACTTTGTCTTCTTCAGAGACTCTAATATGATGGGGAGTGCGACAATTAGTGAGATAGCTGGTAATCCCAATATCTCCCCTTTCATCTTCTGGCTTAGATGGTTGATGATCTACAACGTTTAAAGAGGAAGATGAACAGTGCCATGCTACGGCTTTAGAAGTATCTTCCAGATATGTGGAGGGAATGAGAGAGCGGGAGCAGGAACAGGAGCAGGAAAGTGGAGAAAGGAAGAGATAATGGGCAGTATTGAAACGACTAGTAGCACAATTGAATGGGGATCAGACAGAACCCTCACACAATGTTCAAGGCTAGGGCCGAGCTTCCCATGAAAGTAGGTTGTCACAGGAAGACCCAGTAAACTCAGATTGGGGGAAAGGTTCAGGTGTTGTAGCCATTAATTTCAAAATTAGGGCAGAGGGGCATTACAGTCTTAGTCTCAAGGTTAGCAGGGGTATTGCAGTCCTTTGCCAG
>JAOWAN010000050.1:3333633-3344759 GCA_028566635.1 Lobelia cardinalis | reverse complement strand
GGACAACATTGATATAGCATGGCAGTGGAACAGTTTGAAGAACATCAGTGATAGGAAGAAGGTCACTTGTGATTTTTATTAATTATATAAAAATATATTTTAAAAAAAATCAAATAGCGGTCATCCCGCTATCCGCTATCCCACTTTTGGGGTCAGCCGCTATCCGGGATTACGTGCAAAAGCAGTTCAAGAATGAAGTGGAAATTTATATATAGATAAAGGAAGAAAGAAAGATACTTTCTAGTCAACAGACAGAAAGAAAAGAAGGACTTACCTTCAGAAAGAAAAAAAAAAAAGGAGTCGCCGACAGAATAAAAGAAGGCGACTTACCTTCAGATGAAGTACTTTAATAAATAAGGAAGAAAGAAATGGTACTAAAGGAAGAATTAGTATTTTTCAACGGATGCTTTTGGAAAAATACTAAGAAATCAAAAAGTTGAAAAGGAAGAAAAGAAATGGTACTAAAGCTGGCATTACAATTTACTTTAATTGTAAATTCAACGGATGCTTTTGGAAAAATACTAAGAAATCAAAAAGTTGAAAAGGTTTGAGGGTTCGACTCTGAGGTTCAATAGTAACGCTGCCACCGAAGAGTCAAAAGGATTCAGGTATATATCTACTGCTCATGAAGTTGGATAATTAACGAACGCTTGACACAAGTTGAAGAGGTGAGTCAAAGATGGAGTGGTTCTGGAGAGAGCTTCAGTAAGGCTTTGCCTCCCGGGGGGGAACTAATGGAGAGACAGCATAAGGCCATTTTTTATAAAAATACATACACGATATACAATATGGGGAAAAGGAGTCTTCATGAGAGGAAAAATCACTTTCCCCTCAAGAAGAGTCTTGTGTTCACTTTCATGAAATTACAAGAAGATGTCCATGAAAATGTCAGAACTCAGAGAAAACAAGAGAATCTAAGCAAGGAGAAAAGAAATGGTACTAAGGCTGGCATTGCTACTTTCGAGAACACAACTGCACATAAAAAGTTGGGGTGGGTGCAGGAAGGAGAAGATACCAAGGAAGCGAGGAAAGAAAGTGAAGATTATGAAGAAGGCATTGGAGAATTTTCTGCAGATTAAAGACGAAAAAGCTCGGTATTCATCAAAATTCTACACCCTATCATAAGCATCAATTAAAGAGTTTACAACTTTTTCCTACTTCACTGCATTAGTGTGAAAAAAGATACCTCCTCTTTGGCAATCACTAGTTCAGCATCTTTGCTGTTTACCAGCTGAGTTTGCATAGATAATTCTAGCTCCAGCTGACCTGTGCCAAGAAGGCATAAGAAGTAAGTCCAAGTGTAAGTGTAAGTCTACCTTTCAAACCCCTTTCTCACGGAAAAACATGTGTTGGTATCAACATAGAAGTTCACAAGAAAATAGAAATATACTTCTCAATTTAGCCGCTTCAATCTCAGCACGTATACAGTTACCCTCAGCAATCTCCTGCTTCTGGTTCAGTGCCTGGGACGCAGCCACCCAACTTTCTTTTTCTTTCTTCTAAAAAAAGAGAAACCCGAAATCCAATGTGCTGTTAAATTAAACTGGTCATGGTTGTTATTGGAGATATCCCACCAATAAATGAGGTCAAAATAGGGTAAACGAATAACAAATAATGTGTGGTTAGCTACTGTTCAGATGATAAAATCAACATAAGCGACTAGTTTCGTTAGGGAAATATTCAACGAAAAATTTACAGTACACAAAATAATAAGGTGGAAGTAAAAGGAAATGACATATTGATCATATTAAAATAAATTAGCTCATGTTAAAGACTTCAACTCATACATGCTCATTTTTCATGTGAGTAAGCTCTCCTTTTATAGACTCTATAGCAGCTCTAAGGCGTGCTGCTTCACCAGTTGAAGCGGCATCCATATCTGCAAGCTTGGACTCTTTTTCTGCTACCAGTCTCTGAAATAACGAACATGCACATTCAGCACTAGTTTGATCAAAGTTGCTCGAAGAATAGGGAGCTCATTTATCTGCAGGTAACTTTGGTGATGATACAAGAACTTTTTTATCTTTAATAGCACAGCTATATAAACTGGAAATTAAAGAGGGCCTGCTAAGAGCATGCAACCCTAAGTTGAACAAGAAGGCCATCAACATGACTGTGTTCATTACACTACTGGATCCACTAGTGACGGAAGCAGCATAAAACTTAACTAACTTTACCTGTAGAGATGAGATAGTTTCAGTAGCTTTGTTTCTATCAGATACTGAATCAGCAATTTGAGCTTCCAGACTCGCAATGTTCTGAGAAGGTGAAGACAGAAAAGATAAGCTACATATATTATATATATGTGAGAGAAAGAAGATGAAAATTCTTACTCTTCAAAAGCCAAGCAGCCGAAGCAAGTTTACCTTCTGGTGTTTCGAAGAGAGTTCAGCTAATGAAGCTTGCCGCTTTTCTTCTGCTGCTTGCAGTAGCCCTTGCATGTCTTCCAGCATCTGTTGATGTGGAAGTTCAGGGTAGAGATAGAGGGTGCTCGAACCTTGGTTATAGGATAAACACAGGAGAGGAGTATGCCCCATTGATGCAAATTTTTGGTTATATGCAAGTTCAAATAAAAAACACAAGGCTTTCAACCATGTTTGGCCAGCCCAACTAGCCAATTTATTCCTGTTGTAAGTTATTTATATTATGATAATTAAAGTATTATTCCTGTTGTAAGTTATTAATATTATGATAGTTAAAAAGGCTGAAGTTGTAATGCTTAATGCCGAATTAGGAGTACAAATACTCTTGCCTAACCAGTTTTTGGTTATGGCAGGAACTTAAGTATAATCCTATATTCTTGTTCTGTATTATTCAACATGTTTTTTGGCTGGATTACTACAAGAGTACACAACTTCTAAGTCATCTTCTAGCTAGTGCAGATATTACCACATTTCATGATGCTTAGACTAGACTAGTATGTATTGCAAGTGAGGTATCTAACTCCCCTATTCCGAGAAAATCAAGTGCTCTTGTGGCCCAAAACTCATGGAATGACAGTGCAGGAGATGGTCGCAGTGCCCGGGGTGGTAGAGATGGCAGAGGTCTAGAGGAGGTAGAGGCAGTAGTCGAGGTAAATAGGAGCAGCACGGTGACAATAAAGCTGATTTGCGAATATGTAACTATTGCACGGAATCAGGTCATTTGCAAGTTTGCAACGTACATGCTTGAAATTTTATGGCAAGCCTCATGAGTAGACGACACAGTCTGCCAATGTTGTTGCACATGAGAGCATCGGTAGGTCCACAGCCCCAAACACAATCTATTGTTTTTTCAGAAGATGAGTATGCTAAATTTAACTAATAACAGGCTTCACAGCAATTATTTCAATCCTCCTAAGGCTACCATGGTCCAATCAGGCAAACCCACTACAGATGTGTTTGGCAGTCGTGTTTCACGCTTTCTGAAGAAGAAAAAAAATTTACCACTACCCCTATCATCAATTCATTCTTCTCTCCTTTTTCTTTTTCCAATACAACTTTTCTCTCTCCTCTCTCCTCCTTTTTCTTTTTCTAATAGTACAACTTTTCTCTCCCCTTTCTCCTCTCTACTCTTCTTTCTCTCTCCTCTCTCTCAGAAGGGTATTTAGTAATCCAAAAATAAGTGAACAGTACCAAAAATCACCTACTTTTTCAAAAAACAAAAACTTCCAAAAACACAAAAAAAATAAAAAATGTCCAACACCCTACATGTCTTGCATCATCGTCACGCTCATGGGCCATTTGATTCAGGTGTGACAGGCCATATGACTGGTCATTGGACGAACTTGTCCTCATTTATTTCCTCAACTACTCATCCTACTGTTACTTTAGCTGATGGTTCGGCAGCTTCAGTTACAGGTTTTGTACTGCTTTCCCAACCTCCTCCTTTTCTTTGTCGTCTGTCTTGTTCAACCTAATTTTCCCTTTAATTTAGTCTCTCTTAGTAAAATCTACCCATGCTGGCATGCTCTAAACTGTAATTCTCCCCCCCCCCCCCGAGCATTGTGTCTTTCAGGATCTTCAGACAAGGAGGATAGAGGTAAAGGATTTGAGTCAAGGGGATTCCACATTCCTTCCAGTGGTGCTAACATGCCGAAGCCAGTTGCATGTTCCACTATTACTTCTCTTCTACTCATCAAAATCAATTCAGTTGGTGGCATCTATATTTATCGAGTTTCGAGCAAATGAGTTATCAAGTAACTTGGTTATAGTAAGTGATCCAGGAAGAAGCTGTAGCTCCATTTTTGAACAGTTAAGACGTTTCTTCATATTTGAAAACTATAAAATGATCTTCCTCACATAAAAATGGATGATTACATCCAAATGTTTGTTCATTATGGTAACCATGTAGACACTGTGAGTTTTGAGCACACCAAATTAATATAGCATTCTTATTTGTGATTCTATAGGAGGAACTTGAAAAATGTTTTGGATCAATAAATTTAGTGTCCCAAAACAATGAGTACAATGTGTTGTATCCAAATAAATAAGCCAAAGAAGTAGAAAATCCTGGTAACTTAGATCTCCCAACATTAAAAACTAGCACATACAGGCAACGTGAATGAACATGAACAAATGCATGATATGAGCATGCAAATATAAAAGACGCCGTGAATCTTAAGCAGAGTTTAAGAGTAAGAATCCCTTATGTCATCTAATAACCCAAGTACAATGTTAGATCAGGTGTCAACAAAGATTTAACTAGGTTGATATCAAAATAAGAAACAGCTAGTTCAAACATTTACCTGCTCTTTTTCTATAAGTGACTGTTGCAATGCCTCGAGCGCGTTCTCTTTCGGTTCAAAAGAGCGGCGCAGTTCTTCAATGTTGTCTCGAAGTCTGAATTTAAGTGATATGTGATTTATTAAACAATTGACCAAAAATAGTAACTATGAGGCAATCAAGAACTGGAACTTCCAAACTATTGTATCAACATGTTGGGTATGGACGAGCCTTGATATTCAAGCTTAAGAAATTGTCTTGAATTCCTCAACAAAGTCTGTCTTCATTACTTATTGTTAAATGGATGAGCCAAGTTGATATTTTTGTTTTTAGTCCAAAGGCTCAAAAGCTCTCATAAAATATTAGTAAGTGCACAACGTAAAGGAAGGCTACAATTTGTTGTATCAACAGACTGAATATGAACTAGAAATGAAATCCAAGCTTACAGAATTGTCTTAAATTCCTAAAAAGTGTACATCCATAACTTATCATTATTGTAGTGAAATGGATGAACCAAGTTTTTTTTTGAAGTCCAAACGCTTGAAAGCTCTCGTAAAACATTAATATGTGCATAACGTAAAGAGCATAGAGCTGGATAAAACAGGAGACGACCAGGAAAAGAGAGAACTGCACTAGCTCGTGCACACACACAGAAAACATCTGACATCAACCTTATCATGCTTTATTTTGAAAAGGTATCATAAATTGTCAGCGTGATTGCTTGGAGCAGCTATTGAATTCCAGGTTATCAAAAGTGACATTTCAGTTTTGATATCTAATTGCCAATTTACACCGGTACACAGCAGTAGCATTACGGTTATGGTGTTTTGTTCTCAAAGGAAAGATAGGTAGAGCTTGAATCCTGAAAGCTTCTTGCTGGTAAGAGTTTCAATTCAAGTACTCGTAAATAAGTTTTTAGAAAACATTCTTCACTTTCACATTACACGCAGAAAAATGATCTAATTCATTGTTCTGAGGAAATCGTACTTGTTATTTGCAGTTCGTAGTTGTTGCCTTTCCACATCAATTGCTTTCAAAGCTTCATTAGCATGCTGACGCGTGCGTTCCACCTCTTGCTGCAGTGTTAGCACTTGTGACGATGCACGCTCTGCCTTTTCAATGGCATCACGAGACTGAGCTTCAAGATCTTCTTTTTCCTGGAATGACAATCCCCATAAACTATTGATATGAAATTAATTCAAAATTATATGAAATTAATAAACTGGAAAAAGCTAGAATAGATTAAATAATTCAAAATTATACTCAAAAGTTAATATGATAGCAACCTATTGGCACCAAAGTATTTGTAAGTGATCATCTATCATAAAAATGGCTTGCAGTTAAAGGAAATCCGGGAAAGCTGCATAGTTTGATACCCCATGGTGATAGCACACAATTAAACAATATATCACGCGCTCATAACATTTCGACCAAAAAGTGGCTGGATGAGAAAGTTTTTCCTCCTATCTTTCAAATACATTGAATGACAGTAACATATAATCATTAACGAAGACGCACTAGAGTATAAAGCCCCTGAAATAGAATTACCTTCTGAACATCTTGAATACGTTGTTTTGCTCGTTTGTGAAGCCTGTTGAGCTTGGAATCAAGTTCAGTGTACTTCTCATCACGCTCTTTTAACTGTTGATCCATATTCTGCTGAACTACGTATATAAATCACGACATGCATTCAGACTAATGGAAATCAAGCAAAACCAGAAGAGGGAAGCATCTATATCTACATCCCCTGGAATCAATCACATCTTTATTTTATAAGAATGCTTGACATCGCAAATAATCAGCTGAGAACAATGAACGACCAAACAACATTCAAGGATATACGGAAATGTACAAGTACAACCTTCAGCAAGTTTAGCAGAAAGCTCTCGGGACTTAGCATCTGCCTCTGAGTATACAGCTTGAAGATGCTTCATAGCCTCCTCCGCAGCACCTCGTGTTTGTTTTTCCTCCAAAAGTTCTTTATTTAAAGATTCTATTCTTTCATGAAGCTCATTCACATCTTCACATGACCTGTCATCTTGCTCAAATGCTCTTGTTTGTTGGTAAGAACCACCAGAATCTATGTGGAGATTCTTCAAGTCTACAAAGTGAGATTTCAAGTACTCATTCTCAAACTTAAGCTCCGCAACCATTTGCACAAATCGATCATGGGTATCATCCAGACTAGGGTTAGCATCATTTTCCTTGCGTAGATCTCCATCACTAAGAAGATTCATGCCTGATACCTTTTCAACATGTTCAACTGCATTTTCCACCACATTCTTAGGGCTCCCATCAACATCACCTCCCTCACTTGACATTTTTCTAGTGTTTAAAAAGTTTCATTTTGTTTTTATTATTTTTTATTTTTTTGATAAAAGAATGACTGCACTTATTCCATCAGTTTGAGATCTTTGTCCCCAAGGCAATGCAAGAATGATGATTTCATGCTTGAACAGTCGTTTCACCGAAACGGAAAAACTGTAGACCAGAATCGCCAACTTGAAATTACTGTATGGGTAGGACCTTCAGGAGAGAACCTAAACAAGAAACAGTAGAAAGAAAAAGACAAATTACTAATTATGATTATGAGCATCGATTAAAAGAAACATACCATGTATGATTTCATGTTACCAAGATCCAAATGAAAAAAAAAAAGATTGCCAACTCCAGAATCACTTAGAGCTCACTATCACCTCATAAATGGCAAGCAGGTTTAAGTTAAATCTGGATCACAGTTATATTGCGTCCCAATTAGTCATCCTAATAGAAAGTCTTGTTACTGACAACGGATGCAACATAATTAAGTCTTGTGAAAGATTTATTTTATTTTTACATTTTTTTGTGCTATTAAAAGATGAATTCTATAAAACAAGAAAAGAATGTACAATTCGAGTGAACAGGCCATCCTCTGAACTCAGTATAGTAGAAATCAAAAAAAAAAAAAAAAGGTAAATACAAACAGGACATGCTAGAAGAAAACTAAAACACAAAGCTAATGAAGAACACCTCCAATCTTTTACAGGGTTTTCTATGGGCACTACTCTAAAAGCTCCCAAAGCTGAAGGCCAAGAGAAGCATAAAAAATATTTTGTTCCATAAAAGATCTTAATTAAGCAAGAGGGTTTCTCTATATCCATATGCACCAGAATGAACCAAACACCAGCTCATTGCACATGATTTATGCATCGTTGCTGCCTCCAAAGTCCAAACCCATATACCTGACCATAAACAAAACCTCCCGCTAGCCGGGACAACTCCTACTTACACCGTATAAACACATCCACATCCACACAACAGGCAAACGAGGAGAAGGTGCTTATGAGTGTCATAATACCTCCAAAACATCACAAAAGTATCTGGTGAGATGGCCTCATTTGACCCCTGCATCTTAAGCCAATCCTTGGTGTTTTTTCTTCAATTGAGCACCAAGAGGACCTAAGCTTGTATGCTACTTTGAATTCCAAATGAGAGAACCTACCAAAAATCACTAGGGATACAAGATCTCGAAAGGATTTTCATGAAAGACTTAACCATAGAGAGACCACAAGAATCTGGAATTCAAGATATACAATTGGCTTCATTAGTAGGATGGAGATGAAGAAGTTGATCAAGCATAGCAACGGTATGTTGAGCATCCCATTCATTCAAAACAAAAATCAAACTTCCGACATTGCCTCCCAAACAAGTAAACCAGAAACATGAAATACAGGCATCATGGGTGGTAGAACGGCTGAATAATTAAGGAAACAAAACGCAAAGAGGAAACTGACCCAATGGTTCTCCGAATACGAACTTTCTCCCAAAATGCCACTACATAAAATGTGAGGTCAGAAGAAATGAGAATATTGATGAATGGATTCCAGACTTTAAAGTATGAGAAAAGGCTAGTAGTTGCACCCTTCAGTTCCTCTGTACACCAAGCTTTCCCTTAATAACTCTACGCTAAAGGGGAAAGAGGCTCTAAGAGACAACCACATATGCCACTTACCAATAAGGGGATGTTCTTGAGAAACAATTTTCTAATCCCTAAAACTCCGTCTTTCTAATACCTAAAAACGTCATCCCCACCCACCAAGCCATTGATTAATAAGATCACACAGTTGATACTATTCAGATTCCTTTTCAAAATATGGTTAGGACTTAGGAGAGTATATTGCCTGGCTACAATGACTTGTGTTGATACAGTAGACTTTCATCATATTTATACCATTATTTTCTCGCATAAATTATTTCTGCAAAAATAGTCCAAACAGATAAAACCGCTCTATCGTCGACTACAGAGTGCCTCTGAAGTTTGTTTGCACCATTGTGCATGATAAGCCATACCCAGCAAAGTGAAATCAAGGCTTTTGTTAGGAAATTAATGTCTAGCACACAGTGATGTATTGCAGGAGGGAAGGCCTTATGAAAACGCGCACTATCATAGCAATACACTCGTAGCATTTCTCAAGAAACAATGAAAGAGCTTGCTAGTGTGTCAACCACATGCACCGAATTGTTTATGGAATACTAGTTCAACGCCACTTGTCAAGGCTCAACTAAACAATGCAGTCAAAATTACAACGCGCAAGAGTTTATAATCAATACCTTCTCGCCACATTGTCAAAATTTGATAAACTTGAGCAACAAAGACAGCTCAATCAAATAAGTGTGGCACATAATTCAACCCTAATTATACTAATTCCGAGCATAATTCAATGATTTTTAACTTTTTCCGGTGCATATACTCCGAAAAGCAATCAGCATCAATTGAATGCATTAATTCCGGTAGATCGGTGAGATGTTGAATCGAAACGCCAAGTTGGCACAATGATACAGACGAGATGAGATTAATTGAATAAGAACTAGCAAATGTAATACCTGTAGGGACAATAAGTCACCGGATCTCCGGCGGATTTCACCTCTCCCTTCGAGCTTCCGTCTTCGACGACTGGTCACTCTGTCTTGATTGTGCGTTGGATTTTGGAAATAAGAATAGTTTGGAAGTGGAGTCATTTACAATTAAACGGTTAAGTGTTAACAATAGCCCTTGAACTTTTTCTTTTGACGTTTTACACCCTTTAATCAAAATGTATATTGGAGAACCGGAGTATTATGCACATTTTGCTCGCCAATGGTTTATTAGACTAATGCCGTTAGAATTCTTCCGTTAACTCATCATATGACCTTTCCCATGCCAAAGACAAGGGCAAATAGGGGACTCTAGTCCGTTAACTTTTTGAAGATTTAATTAAGTTTGAATTACGAGCGTAAAATGTAGTTAATTTTATGATATAATATGATATTTTATAATAGTTAAAGTGAAAAAAATAAAAGATAGATAGAGAGAAATTAATAGCATCCATCAAAAATCAAATGTCAAAATTTATATTAGATCATACTTGTGATTCAAATCTTAAATTTTTTTTGATATATGTAATATGAAATATTATGCAAATAGAATCGAAAGAGAAAGATATGTGTCCTAGCAACATGAACATTTTTTCTCTTTTAACATTCAATTTAGTAGTCATTACGAATAAAGATTATTACTAAATATTAGCAGTTACGAAACATAGAGAGTTTCAATAATTATCAATCACTGATTCTTGCTGATTTAGTTTAATCTAAATGAAATCGCGCATTTCTTAATCATCGCAGGGAGATATTACACCTATCAAAACATGTCAATATACATTCATACATTTTTGTCGGTATGAAAAGAAGGTTTTCGAAATTTATGAAACAATTATAAAAGGTTTCAATCAATTCTTTCCGGAGAACTAGACTTAGACGGTCTTCCTGAAATATGTCTTTTATATGGTAGGTAACATCGAGGAAGCTATCGCAAAAGCTATGAACATAGAAATGGAGAGCATTTTGAAGAAACGATTTTGGGTGCAGACCCCTAATCGAATTATTTGGATTTCGGAAATGAAAGAAATTATTTTAACTACCAATAGTGGCGCACTTCTCTTTATTAGAAAGGGTAATTTGCGCCGCCCCTCTCGTGGTTTGGCCAAATTTGCTTGTTCCCTCTCAGGTTCGGTCTTTATACGGAGCCTATCTTTTTTTGAACAAAAAGTAATTTTTACCCCCCAAATAATCTTTAGTACATTTGTGCTCTTCATTTTTCTAAGAAAGTGACTATTTTGTCCTACCATTAAAGTGTTTAATTATTCCCCTCATCCCTTATTTAATTTGAACATTAAATGCTTCTAAAAATAAATAATTTTCACCGGTTGGTATATCGAACGTCTAGGATTTTTGGTTGATGTATAAACATTGAAGTATTATTATTATTAGTAGTAGTAGTAGTAGTAGTAGTAATATTATTATTATGTTATTATTGTTTTCTTCATTGTCTAACGATGTTGATGAATTCAACCATTTGAAATAAATAAAAATACAAACGCACTTATCCTTAATAATTATCAATTT
>JAOWAN010000050.1:3291876-3307408 GCA_028566635.1 Lobelia cardinalis | reverse complement strand
AGCCTAAAGAAAAAACGGAGGTGGCGACTCTCATTTTCTCAATAAATGAGTGGTCACTAAAGAGAAGCCCAACACAAATGGACATCTGGATGCGTGTTTTAGACCTTCCAATGATGTACAGACCGGAGCAAACATGCAAGAGCATTGAGAATTTTGTTGGGACTTTTGTGGCCGGGGATCCGAAGAATACTTGATGGTATGCTAAGACAATATCTGAGGTTGAGAGTTTCAATCGACATCAGGAAACCATTGAACCGCAAGATGAAGATCAAAGCGATAGGACGTGACATGCTAATGGGCAAGATTCTAGTATGAAAGGCTACCACAATTTTGCTTCTTTTGTGGATTAGTAGGTCATTCCGACCGTTCCGGTGAGACACTTGCGGATATGGGCGTCGAATTTATAAATGCATTGCTTGTGAGGTATGTGTTCGTTTATGTCCTATAGATCTACCTGTTGTTGATTGGAAATTGGAAACTGATATTAGAAAGAAACGGTTACTTAATTACAATATTGATTTCGGAATCTGTATATTTTGTGATAATTGTGTTGAGTATTGTCCAATAAATTGTTTGTCGATGACTGAAGAATATGAACTTTCTACCTATGATCATCACGAATTGAATTCTAATCAAATTACTTTGGGTCGATTACTTATGTCAGTAATTGACGATTACACAATTCGAACGAGTTTGAATTTGCCTAAAATTCAAAATGGTTGATTTAAGAGCAAGTCCCAATTAATAACACTCAGTTTGATCTAAAAGAATGGGATTTTTCTTGGTGAATCAGTACAAATCCAAACTAGTGATTAGTTGGTATAGATCGTGGGTTAATTTCGATTCAAAATCCATTTCCATCTTATATAGATAGAGGATATATATCTCTATAAGGATTTTCTATCTATAGTAAGGATTTCAAAATAGTCAAAATAGATAGGCGCAAATTACTTTTTCGGATAAAGAAGAAAATTGAGCCAATAACTATATCTACATCAATTCACATACATGAAAATGGAATTCATGTCTTCGTGTTTGTTTAGATAAGAAGAATTAGTAGCAGGTTATTAAACCGAATATTCGGGTATCAAATTTGGTTTATTTTACGTTGCTTCGTATCTAAATCTACTAGTTTCTTCATTATTTGTAACAGTTCTTTACTTGGGGGGTTGGAATCTTTCTATTCCGCACATATCCGTTCTCGGGCTTTTTGAAAGAAAAAAGGCGGGTAGAGTCTTTGTAACACTAATTGGTATCTTTATTACATTAGCTAAAACTTATTTGTTCTTGTTCATTCCTCTTACAACAAGATGGACTTTACTAAGGCTGAGAATTGACCAACTATAAATCTTGGATGAAAATTTCTTTTACCTATTTCTCTAGGTAATCTATTATTAACAACTTCTTCCCAACTTCTTTCATTGTAAAATAATATGATATTCCTGACTTGGCCCAAACAAGAGAACGAAACAAGCGTCCCATTTTTGAGAGATATTCACGATATGTTCCCTATGGTAACGAAATTCAGGAATTATGGTCAACAACGAGTACGAGCCGCAAGGTACATTGGTCAAGGTTTCATGATTACCTTATCACATGCGAATCGTTTACCTGTAACTATTCAATACCCCTACGAAAAATTGATCACATCAGAGCGTTTCCGCGGTCGAATCCACTTTGAATTTGATAAATGCATTGCTTGTGAGGTATGTGTTCGTGTATGTCCTATAGATCTACCTGTTGTTGATTGGAAATTGGAAACTGATATTAGAAAGAAACGGTTACTTAATTACAGTATTGATTTCGGAATCTGTATATTTTGTGGTAATTGCGTTGAGTATTGTCCAACAAATTGTTTGTCGATGACTGAAGAATATGAACTTTCTACCTATGATCGTCACAAATTGAATTCTAATCAAATTGCTTTGAGTCGGTTACCAATGTCAGTAATTGACGATTACACAATTCGAACTATTTTGAATTTGCTCGAAATTTAAAATGGTTGATTTAAGAGCAAGTCCCAATTAATAACACTTCGTTTGATCTAAAAGAATGGAATTTTTCTTGGTGAATAACTACAAATCCAAACTAGTGATTAGTTGGTGCAGATCGTGGGTTAATTTCAATTCAAAATCCATTTGCATCTTATATAGATAGAGAATATATATCTCTCTAAAGATTCTCTATCTATAGTAAGGATTTCCAAATAGTCAAAATAGATAGGCGCAAACTACTCTTTCGGATAAAGAAGGAAATTGAGCCAATAACTATATCTACATCAATTCACATACATGAAAATGGAATTCAATTACTAATTCAGAACTATCATAAAAAAATAGAGTTACTTCTTTTTTCCTGGACAGGTCAATAAAGTTATGAAAGATTTCAATTAATTTATCTCTTATTTTAGATAGAAAGGATTTACAAGGACCAATACATGATTTTCTTTTAGTCTTTTGAGCTACCATACGGGCCAAAATTGAGAGCTCCGGTGGGAAGGCAGCAAGACCATGGTGGAGATCGGTGGTTGAGATCGACTGAGGGCGGTGTGTATCGGACGGGCAACAACTACACACAAGAAAAAGGAAGGTGCAATCATGCCAAATGGTAAGGCTGATTATATTCTTAATGGAGGACTAAAAGACAAGGAAATATCAATGAATGTGATTCCAAAATTAGACATGAGACAAACGACGGACTCTACGGGAGAGATTTCGGTGGAAAGCTTAATTACAGATGAAACAAATCTGCTACTAGATTCCAAACGACGAAGGAGGGATAATGAGTTAATGCAGGAAACGGTTGAAGGGGAAACCGAATATTCGATTCAACCCATGATTTTAGACGGGTCAAAAAAACGTGAGAATAGTGGTTGATGGATCCCAGACCTGCCTAGACCAATGACTACTCTAAGCTGGAATTGTCTAGGGCTTGGGAACTCAAAGACGGTTTGTGTTTTAAAGGACTTAGTCCTTACGAAGAAGCCCAAGATCCTATTTTTGATGGAGACCAAGATAGACTTGTGCCAGATAGAACAGTTGAAGAATATGCTACAGTTTAAGGACGTATGTAACGTTAATCGGGTGGGATTTGGAGGTGGATTAGCTCTGCTTTAGAGTGAGATAGTCACTGTAACTGTACTGGGAACATCTCACAACCACATTGATGTTCAAGTTGTATAAGAAGGGAGATCGCTTTGGATACTTACATGATTCTATGGCTACCTGGAACGAAACATACGCAGAGCCTCGTGGGTTATCCTCAGTTCTCTCAAAGGTATCTCACTACTTCCATGGGTAGTGATTGGAGACTTCAACGACATACTATCTCCATATGAGAAATATGTGAAGGTTTTCGGCAGGCTCTAGGGGACTATGAACTACACAACCTGGGCTTCAAAATATAAGTACACTTGGAAACGAGGATGTGGTACGACGACATGGGTGGAAGAAAGATTGGATCGAGCAGTTAGAAACCCAGCATGGAGGAGGATGTTCAAGGAAGGCACGGTACATCTGTGGAAGCAGCAATGTCAGACCATGTTCCGATCTTACTAATTCCAAAACAATTTGTGTATCAAATCAAATTTTGACCTTTCCGTTTTGAGAATCAGTGGATTAATGACCGTAAATGTGGGGAGGTGATAAGGCGTGCTTGGCAAGGAAGTTAGGGTCGACCTCGACAAGAAGAAATCGAGAGCTATAGCTCGGAGCTCGGAGCTCTCGATATGGGGGGATGAGTGGAATAAGAAATTCAAGAGATGACTCACAAAATGCAAGATGCAACTGAAGATGTTCCATGAGAAAAACGATATTATATCACAAAGAAGACTTCAAGAGGCAGAACAAAACTACGTAGCACACCTAGCCGAACAAGAAGTCTAATGGAAACAACGGGCAAAGCAACACTGGCCGAAAGAAGGCGATAAGAACTCGAAGTTCTTCCATTTGAAATCTTCAGCTATGAAGAGGAAAAACAAGATAGATCAGTTAAGGAATGATACGGTTGAATAGAAGACGCGGGAGTCGGGGTTGGGAGAACTTATTCAGGAGTATTATTCAGATCTTTTTACGACAAGGGGTTCTGATAATGAAACAGTTATACAGGAGGTTGAAGCAAGAATTTCTCATGAACAAAATGAAAGATTATGCACCGAGTTCACAGCAATAGAAGTCAAACTGGCTTTGTTCTCTATGCATCCGGAGAAATCCCCCCGGCTCATGGCTTTGCCCTATTTGCCATACTTTTGAAGAATCTAGTTTCCATGCCTTGGTCGAGTGAAGGTTGGAAAAAGAGTGCTGGAATTTACTTGCTATTAAAATTCATCAAGCAACCCAGGACTCCTTATTGGCTTGGATGTCGAAAATCTTCGAAGCTAATAATGAAGCAGTTACGATAGGAGTGATGATGACTTTGCGGAATATTTGGAAGAATCGTAATAACATGGCCTGGAACAATAAACAATCGACGGCCGCATAAGTGATCAACCTTGGGTTCGTGACGTTGGAGACTTGGCAAATGGCACAAGGCACTCCCTCGAAGATGGCCAGATCGGCCATTAGTCAATCGAAGGAAAAATGGAAGAAACCAGCCGAACGAGAGCTGAAGTGTTACATTGATACAGTTTGTTTCCAGAATTCGAAGATAGGTTTTGGAGAGCTTCTTCGAGACAGCCAGGGGTGGCTATCGCAACTTTCTGTTCTACCAATCCGGGGAGATTTGACTCATCTACGGCGAAAGCAATGGGGTTCATAGAGGTATTAAGTTGAATAAAAAATTTGCAGTATACAAGAATTCATTTCGAATTAGATGTTGAGCTGGTGGTGTCCTTCGAAATTGATCGGGCACCTTTTGGCCCTCTGAAATGGATCGGTCACCTTTTGGCAGCATTATAGAAGATTCTCGTTGTATTTTTCATGAGGCAAATGGAGCCTCGGTGCCATTGTTCGTAGATCAGCGAATTAGTGCTCATTGCCTAGCTTGAGCATCCAATTCTATGTTTGATTGTCAGTTGTGGTTTGATTGTATTCCTTTTGTTTTATACGATATAATTCGAAACAATCTTATTAAATAAAAGCACCCTTGAGGTGCATTTAGTTAAAAAAAAAATTAGGACGTGAGTGTAAAATTAATGGACGTTATTTAACAACACCCTAAAAAATAAAAGAGTTAAATAATTAAATATTTTAAAGAATGTAGATTAAATGCTGCTCTTATTGTTCATATTGTTAGTTTATGAACAATAGAATATACCTTTTTTTATATTATAAATTAGATATATTTGTATCCGTGGATACATTGTACAAACTTAATAATTAAAGATTTTATTTGATGAAATAAAATATTAACTAAAAATATAAAAATGTTGTAGAACTGTGAAAATAATTCAAACTTTGGAGTTTTTTTGGGAAAATGCGGGACTCTTCAAAAAATTAAAAAAATGAATGAAATGAAAAAAAATCAATAATTGAGTTTTTTTAATCCAACAATTAAAAATATTACACAACTTAGGGTGTATTTTTTTGGGTATTTTTCACTCGGGTTTTTTGATTTTTCTTTTTCATTGGTCCCACAAGTTTTCTATTTATCATTCTCTTACTTTTTATTTTAATCATTACAAAAATTCAAAAATAAATAAAAAAACTATCCATCCAAACGCATCCTTAACGTCACAATCTGGCCTCTTTATAGATGTTCATATCATGCATTTTCAATTATGCAAAATAAGTACTTAAAAAATGTAAGTGTAGATTTGAATTTATTTAATAAATTTTATTTGACTATGTAAAAATTAAAATAAAAAGTAAAATATATATTGAAAATCCGAATTAATTGTGAATAACACTTCGAACAATTTAAGAAGGAAAAAGAAAGTTAATTAATTTGACTTCACGATGAGTTTATTCAGATTCGTTTCATCATAAATAACTTTTAATTGATATTTTGATAAATAAATGTCCGAATTCATGTCAATCTTGATCATACATTTTAATTTCAAAAAGACCAAGCTCAATGAATACGTGATTAATATATCATATTTTTTCCGGTCGAATCAAGAATTTAATAGTTGAAATAATATTTATGGCTTTAGCTGGAATGTATTCATAAAAAATAAATAAATTTTTATATCATAAAAAAAAAAAAATTACTCGTTTTAGAATGCATGAAATAAGTACAACCATAGAAGAGGGTACTAGCATCAAACATTTCAAGACCTGCACATGGTGCTCACGTGACCAATTTTATGTTTAGTCTTGAACAAATAGTGCCGTGTTAAAGAGTAGGAAAAGTACAAGGGTAAAAACCGTCAATACGTAATACTTTTGGGGTCTTTTGTAACTTAATCTATTCATTATTTACAAGTAAAATAAAATAACTTTCTCTCTCACGCACAAATTCGTTCATCTCTTTCCTTCCTCCTTCCCCAAGTTCTCTCTTCATCTCCAGTCTCCTTCCTGCTTCACACTACCCAACCCCTAATCCTAATCCTTCCCCAATTATATTACTTTTAATCGATAAATAGCTCCAATTTACATATTTCCAAACCCTAATTCTCTTCAAATTTCCATTAATTCGAAAGAAATTCCTCTCGAAATTGGGGGAGGGGAATCAAAAGTTTGATAATGGGCGGCGGAAGCGAGAGCGAATCGGCCAACGTTGAGGGCGAAGGAGGAGTGAATGTCAACGTGCGGTGTTCCAACGGCTCTAAGTTTTCGGTCCGGGTTAAGCTCGACGAGACCGTGGGATCGTTCAAGGCCGTTTTGGCAGGGAATTGTGATGTTCCTGCTGAACAGCAGCGGTTGATTTATAAAGGACGGATCTTGAAGGACGATCAAACCCTAGAAAGCTATGGTATTTGTCTTCTCATCAATCCCTAATTAATCAGTTATTTTATTTTTTTTGTATGGTGAGAATTGGTTTTGAATTGGATTAAGTAGGGTTAGTGTTTAAATTGGGATTGTTGGTGCACTTGGCTGAGTTATGGGTTGATTTTTCATTAGTGGATCGATGAAGGAAACAAACCTCACATGGATGCTATATATAATATATGCTTACATGCATAAGTGCCTATTAGGATACAATAAGCTAGAAGTTGTTTTGGTTTGCTTATTTGTTGATTGGAGTAGAGATACAAGTAGAGTTAAATAATTTAAAAAGGTCGCCAGTACCAGAAAGGGGAGGAAACTGATGTTGTGAGTTGTGACACATTTCTAAAGCTGAATATGAAGATCGGCAGTCATCAATGCTTCAGTTTAGGAAATTTGAGACTAGATAAGCCAAAATATCTGCTATTATGGAAGCATTTTGGGAATAAGGGTAGACATTTATAGTCAGTAATATTATTATTGAGGCCTATTTAGCGGGAAAGATTAGTTGTGTATTTAATCAGTTGTGACGAATGAATGTGGGTACAGAACCAGCAACCAAGTCCATGAAAAGAACATAAAAAATTTAGGGTGATAGTTTGTTGAGATTTGGAACTCCATAGTGCCCAAATGGTTGGGTTCTTAATTAGTGATGAAGTTAGCAGTCTACTCATGGGAGAAATGTGCAACTTCTTGATTATGGGGTGTATAGAATAGTAGAAATATCAATATGTTCATGAGTATGATGAGCAGTTAATGTCCACCTGTTATAAAGCACGAGCATAGTTGTCATATCGCGTATCGGGATGCCCAAAAATCGTATCGAAAATCGGATCATAAGATTCGGAAATAAATCGTAAAACATCACAATTAATAACTTAAATAAGTTTAAAAACCCATTTTTCAATCAAATTTGATTTAAGAACACTAATAATATAATAAGGGGTACCTACTAAAAGATAATCATCATGGTAAATGATAATTCATAAGAAAGTAAGGAAAAATATTAGGAGAACATTATATTTATATTTAACTAAATCATAAATTCAGAAATCAAAGTTATAAAACAATTAAAAAAAATACTATATACTTAGTAACTGTACTGTTACACTATATTACTATTCTTTTCTTTTTACTATTACAAATTTACAATTTACATACTAATGGTCTAATACTAAATTTATACTGAAATATAATTAAAATTTGTACTTTATTAATTATAATAAGGTAAAAACAGACTGTAAAGGATAGAGGAAGATAGAGTCAAAAGACTCAAAAGGATCAGAAAAAAGAGAGGAATATAGATAATAGAGAGACATTGGTGAGCAGAGCGGCGACCGTGACCTCTTCTTGCAAACAGGCCGACATGTACGTTGAAACTGATGGTTTTCTGTTCTCACCTTGGAGTTTACTTCCAGTGGGTAAAGTTAAAAGAAAAAGATTTTTAAGAATTTTATTGAATCCGGCACAGAACGGGCCCATCCTGTGAAACTGAATCGGAAAACGAACGAGTCACGACACATATTGAACGATTCGTGCGATTCTCGAAGCACTTTCGATTCATCCATGCGCTTCCGAATTGTACGATTCTGATAACTATGAGCACGAGATAGTCGCTGGTTCTGTTATCTTCCAGATATTCTGATCTCTCTCTTCATGGTTACACTTATGATGATATTTGTTCATCTGCTGCATTATTTTTGCCAACCATTTTACTTTAGTAAGCATGTTCCATCCTATCCAATGGTCTCACATTTCCATCCTTTCAGGGGATTCGTATGGGGCATTGCATTTAGATAGATGCTACAATGCGCACTAAGTTTTCTCATTAAGAATGAGCCATACACTAGACAAGAAAAGAGAAGTATACAAACCTTATAACCATTCAACTAGTATGTGAAGTGATTGAGAATGGATCATCAATAATCTTACTGTGAAATTCTGACAACTGCCATAAAAACCTTTAAAAGATTTGAGTATGTTCTTATAAAAAAGATTTGAGTACAGTATATTGGCAGATTCCAAGAAGACATGTGAATGAGCTAACAATTGTCATCCTAAACTAGCTCTCCAAACAAGGTGCAATCTGTGACTAGAATAATTACTTGAATCTGACATACTTGTGTGAATCTTTCATCTCACCCCCTTGGCTGATAAAGAGTTAAGGTGAATTGAGAAGAAACTCGGTGAAGAACCCATCGTCAATAATTAGTTTCATGTGAAAAGTTTCATAATTGTTTATTTGTCACTGTTGTGGTGTGTATGTTTAAGTATTGTATATATAAGTATATCTAGGTGCTTGGCTAAATTCACGAATCATGAAAGATACTAATGTTTTTTGAATTATTGAAATAGTTGGTCTAATAGAATACTTATGGTTTACAGGTTTGGAGGCTGATCATACTGTTCACCTAGTTCGTGGTTTTGTACCTACGGCATCTACTAATAATACAGTCGCAACTAATACTGGAGGTGCAAACACTACTCCAGCTCTTCCTAGGGAATCAAGTCCAGTTGATGGTGGTTTAGGTGAAGCTGGGCTTGGAGCTCCATTATTTCCTGGACTTGGTGGTTTAAGTGGATTGGGAACCGGTGGTGGGCTATTTGGAGCTGGACTTCCAGAATTTGAACAAATGCAACAGCAGTTTACTCAGAACCCCAACATGATGAGAGAAATCATGGATTTGCCACTTGTTCAAAATCTAATGAACAATCCTGATGTTATGCGAAGCATGATGATGAACAATCCTCAAATGCGTGAAGTAATTGATCGCAATCCAGAGCTGGCTCACATGCTCAATGATCCGGCCATTCTCCGTCAGACGATGGAGGCTGCAAGAAACCCTGAACTCATGCGTGAAATGATGCGGAACACAGACAGAGCAATGAGTAATATAGAATCTTCTCCTGAAGGATTCAACATGCTTAGGCGCATGTACGAAAACGTCCAAGAGCCGCTTCTTAATGCAACAACAATGGGTGGTGATAATAGAAATGATGTAAGCTCAAATCCATTTGCAGCTCTTTTGGGTGCTCAAGGTGGTGGAGCAGGCCGCGGTCAGGTGAATAACCCTACAACTACTGTTTCCGAAACTGCTACTGATTCCCCTGCTCCAAATACTAATCCTCTCCCCAATCCTTGGGCTTCTGGTGCTGCTGGAGGTAACCAAGCAAATACTACGCCTAACCCTACACCGGGAAGTAATCCTACTGGGAATGCTCGGTCATTGCCACTTGGTGGCTTAGGTGCACTTGGTTTCCCTGGTCTAGAGGGAATGTTAGGATCTACTCCAGATTCCAATTCTTTAAATCAGCTTTTGCAAAATCCAGGGGTTTCACAAATGATGCAGAGTCTCCTTTCCAACCCTCAGTATATGAACCAGGTAATACTTCAGCCTGTTAAATTGTCAGATCTACCTTTTTGTCAAGTTTTCATATTCACTGATCTCTTTCGATGGTTAGATCCTTGGCCTCAATCCCCAGATGCGCACGATGCTTGATTCGAATCCCCAATTGAGAGAGATGATGCAAAACCCCGACTTTATCCGTCAAATGACTTCCCCTGAGACCATGCAGGTATGCTGCCTGAGAAATTTTTATTTTCCTTTGTATTCACTTAATGAAGGACAGCCCACATATATATGATAAAATTGAACAAATCGACTGACTGCACTGCTGGCATTGCGAGTCATTGCTTGGTTTCTCAGCTTTTGACAGTGGCTTATTCCCAATTCTGAGGGTCTTATTTGGACTTTATAACTTATTGTTTTGAGTTAGATGAAATTGTCTGATTCCTCAGCTCACTGACTGTTCTTTGAAGAGGATAAGTAGCTTCTTTGTTTCAAAAGTTGAGTGAGAGGTACATTGTGCATTTAGATAAACCAGTTTGAAAAAGTACTGATTGTAACAAACATATTTTATTTCATAGTGGGATAACGATAGAACATGATATGAATTACAAGCTCATTATTGAAATGAGACTCTTTGGAGCATCTCCAAAAAGGAAAGCAAGAAGAATGTAAGTAGTATTACTTGGAAAAGAAAAACTATGCCATCATGAGTATTGGAGAATGGAGGGCATCCACATCCTTTAACTCCATGGAGCAAAACTAAACCTAGATTTTTGTGTGCCACTTACAGACGTACAATCGTGGTATCAAATGAGCTTCAGAGTCAGTCTGTTGTTGTGTACATTAATTAATTTATAAGATGGCATCCTGTAGTTTAGCATAAGTTGCTGTGCATGGAGTCAGTAAACTCTTAGAACTTACTCGTGAAACCTTAGAAGTATCATTTATGATTGGCCTAATGATGCGTTGCTCGACTATGTCTCGCAGATTGTGAACTTATCTTACTTGCACATACAGAGCTCTATGTCCTCAATTGCATGCCTACTCTTGCATCATTTTCTGAGTCATTTACCCTTCCGAGTCTATCCAGCAACATTTCAGCTCTCCTTTCATTCCCTCTCCCCACCCTCCCCCCCACGCCCGCGCGCGCGGGGCATGCATAGCTTCTTTGATTTCATCGAGGATGGTGTGTCTCTGAAGTCATCTTTTGACTTTTAAGTTGTTATTTTTGCCGTTGAAGTATTGTTTTTAACTCATTGAATCAAGTTGCAATCAGTAATGTGATTGGCTGTGTTGCTTTGTCAATCTTGTATATTTCTTATGACCAATATCTCGAGTGTTTGATGCTTTATCTTCATTCAACTCCCTGACTTTTTGTATGTCTCTCTGGACCAGCAAATGATGACATTACAGCAATCTCTTATGTCTCAACTTGGTCGTCAACAGCCAAATCGGTAAGTATGGATCATGTTTGCTCGTAATTCATTTGATCTTCTGCTAACTGACTAAGAAATGCTTATTCCCTCGATTCTGCTTATGAGGCCATCTGCGAAAGGTGGGAATGTGCAGATTGAAACCATTTTACACAAACACTTTCAATATTAAAGATAAAGAGAAGTTATTTCACATTTTAATCAAGTGTAAGGTTAATTTTATGAAGTGTTATTATGAAACTTAGTTGCTTAATTTCTTCAACATATGACACTTTGAGTGGGATGTACCAAAATTGGAGAGCACCACTGGAGGTTGAGCCGAATGGAGGGAGAAATTCACCTTGATCTTGGGATGACATTCTCTCTTTTAAACCATTCCGTTTGTTTTTGGTCTGAGAGTTGCATTGTCTGGATTTGTACCATATGAAGGTCTAATTCTTTGTTTGGTTCTTGTGCAAATTGGGTTGCTAATCATAAGCTGCTATGCAGGGAATCCGGTCAAACTGGTGGAGCAGCAGGTATTTAAAATCTTCCTTGCATCTCTTTGGTTTTCCTTATTATATGATCATATTTATTGCATTTCAATAAGCATCTGATAACTTATGCTTAACCCTCTGCAATGGCAGGAGGTTTGGACATGGATATGCTGATGAACATGTTTGGTGGACTTGGAGCTGGAGGCTTGGCTGCTCCCGCCAGACCCAACGGTAATATCTGTTTAAGCTACACTTGCAGAAACATAAAAACTAGAACTCATTAAACAGAATGTACTGCACATCAACAGTGTGCATGGCAGTGCAAGTGCGGTTATATGTGGTGCAATGTGGAGTTGTTCTATACAACTCTGTATTGAATATGTGGTACATTTTGTCGGTCAATGGAGCATTTTCCTTCTGGTAGAAACTCTTGCTTGGCTATCGATCTCCAGAAGACGAAAAGATGGCTGTTTTTAAGACAAGCAGATAGAGTGTACTGTATGAACATCTTCACAATGCATATGTGGTATTTATTGTTCAATTGAACATTTTCCTTCATTAGAGTATTGTACTGGAGAAATGTTTTAAACATCGATGCACTAGTGGTGTGGCACACAATAATTCAATGAATTCTTTGTTCTGTGTATATTTCTGTCGTTGCATTATCTTACAGTTGCCTGTACGGGTTTCAGTGCCTCCGGAAGAACTTTATGCCACCCAGCTCTCGCAGTTACAAGAAATGGGTTTCTTTGATACTCGTGAGAATCTTCAAGCGCTGGCAGCAACATCGGGGAATGTTCACGCTGCGGTGGAGCGACTTTTGGGAAATCCTGGTCAACAATAACCTGAAACAACATTTACTACCTGAGACTCTGCTTTTGAAGCCTCTCAATTATGTGTATGAATAACTAGTTCAAGTAATCATTGGAAGCCTGGCTCCCTCTCTCTCTCTGGGGTCTGGGGTGCCAGGTTAAAGTAAAAAAAGGGGAAGGCAATGAAGATATTAGTACTTGGTGCCTTGTATATACACTATGATGGTTTTTAACTTTTTTCTTCTTCTACATGAGTACAATCTTTGTTTACAAGATACAGTTTGCCCTAGTGATTATGTATGCCTTCTTCTTCCCTTTTACCTCTTCACACTAAGCAAGCCCTAATTGTTGCTAGTCAATGCTGAGCAAAACCGAACCAGAAAGAATATCTTATACGCATTTTAAAAAGAGAGCTGCACATGATTCATAAATCACTAAAACCGTTGCAAGTGATGGTTTAATTTTTATTTCTAGTCATAAATCTTTAAAAGAATAATTTAGAGCCATAAAAAAATATACACAAAAACGGTACAATACCTCGTTGGCTTAATGTAATTTGATCAAATAATTTGTGAATTCTATCGCTGAAAAAAATTGCACCAATGAAAATGTTATACATAATTTTTTGTATACTTTTTTTTTAATAACTTTTTTTGTTGTTATATCATTGCTCATCACTAAAATAGTTGCAACTTGCAAGTGATGGCTAAATTTTAATCTTTCGTAATTTAACTAGCTTCATTTGGAGACATAATGCTAAAAGTTTGTCTTTAAACATTAAGTTAAATATTTTTTTTTAATTTTAAAATATGATTGTCTTATACATTTTGTAAAAAAAAAATTATAATTTTTAATATATTTGTAAAAAGCATAAGTATTAAATATATAAAATTGCAAAAAATGATCTTCAAATTCGGGCACATGTTACTATTAGTAGGGTGTATGGAGTATGGATCTTTTGTCCCACTTCTTATTTTATCTTTATAAAATTTTATTTCAACCGTTTAAAAAATGACATTAAAATTTTAAACTCAAAATTTTAGTATACGTGTAATTTTTTAAAACTATGGAATATAAGATAAGACACCAAATGAAATAGAAAATTACAACTCGAATTAATACCATGTAATTACTATAAATTTGCCTATTATCGATATGTGCAAAATATATATCGAGTGTGGTCCACTCTAAATTTATTAAATACTTACCCTTGTGAATTTTATTTATGGAGTATAAATTCTATTTCTTAAAATTCATAAAATTATAATTTCCTTACATACATAAGCATATGATGATAATTTCTGATAATATAATGATTAGATCCATAACACGACAAGATAATTTTAATTTTAAGGGATCAATTATGAGACTGAAAATTATGCTTATAAAATGATGTCAAAGGATCAGTTTGACAATGCGTTTAGAGAATTTAGAATTATTTTTATAGAGAATTTAGAATTACTATTAATAACCTGCATTATTTATGTATATAATTATATTACTCATTACACGAAGGCTAATTTTTACATTTTTGATAGTCAAAAATGTCTAAATTTTAATAAATTATAAAGTAATTTTCTTATTTTTCTGTAAATTGAAGTATTACTATAATTTTGTTGACACTCCTCTTGAGAGTTGACTAGAACTTCTTTCGCGACTTAAAGTTTGACCATCGGAGACTGCAAATTCCAGCGTCCTCCCGAGTCCCGACCTTCCCTCCCGCCTTCCGCTCAACAAGCGATTTTTGGAGGTAAAATGATTTTCTAACATTTCCGACATAAATCTGAAGAAAGTGTACGGTTTTGTTGCTGCTATTGCTAATTTGTGGAGAAATATATATGTTTTTCTTTTCTTTTCTTTTTTGGGCTTACATTTTTTTATGTAGATTTACAGGAGTGATTTGGGATTTGAAGTTAAGCGGTGGGATAGATTTTTTTTCATAATATTTCTTAGTTATGCAGATGGGATTTGCGTAATCTGTTCTCTCTGGCCGTTTTCTTGAATTGGTGTTTCTCTTATCTATTTTGTCTTAAAAATTGAGAAACATTGTAAAGGCTGTTTTGGGATTTAATTTTAGAGGTGGGTGATGCTTTGCTATCTCTTGCTAATTTTTTTGGTAGAAATTTTGCTTAAATCTTCTGTCTGTTTCATTGACATTTGATTTTATTTATTTATTTATTAATTTTTTTTTTTTTTTTGGAGGGCTTAAGTTGAGTTAAGACTTTAAAGTCATGCTGACTAGCTTATGATTGGAGTTTTTGAGCAGGTTGGTGATGCTCTTGCTGAGTTTCCATTCGGGGATTTTTTTTTTTTTTTTTTTTTGTTTGGCTTTAAATTTGATATATTACTAGTAGCTTTGGCCTTCAGAATCTGACTTTGGATGATTGCTTGGGCATTTTCTTGTTGTCATGCTGAATGCATGCTTGATTTCTCTGGCTGCCTCCTTGAAATTGCTCTTTGTTTTCATTTTTTTTTTCCATGGGGAAGGGGGTGACGCTGTGGTGGCGGGCTTAGATCGAGTAATTTGGCTTTTGAAATATTAGCTAGCGGGTGAGTCTTGTAATATGTTCTTGCTAAAAGTTATGCATAAATACT
>JAOWAN010000050.1:3256321-3267880 GCA_028566635.1 Lobelia cardinalis | reverse complement strand
TTAGGTTGATCAATGAACAAGTTTTTAACTAAACGGCCTAGATTTGATCTATTTATTTGCTTGTTCGATCCAAAAAAAAATTCCGGGGGCGCTGCCCCCGAACCGCCGTATAATCTCGCCCCCACGACGTAAAAATCCTGGCTCCGCCTCTGAGTGGGAGTGACCTAAGGGTTAAGAGCCGCGGGCCTATCTTTTAACTTTTCATCCTGACTCCTATGATGCGCATCCTGCGATTTATCTTCTCCACGTTGGCTCAGGACATGATTGGTGAGGACCGCCGGAGTTACAGTCTCAACCTTTAATTATATAATCACACCGTATCATCATATTGATATGGTCCGAAATGGAAGGGGAGAGATAGAAACAAGGAAAAAGAAACAATTATCGCCGACGGCATAAAAGCAACTGACTAGGCAGCGCAGCACGCAAGAAACCTCCTTCCAGCTCCTTCCCTAAGCCTCTCTCTCTCTCTCTCTCTCTCTCTCTCTCTCTCTCTCTCTCTCTCTCTCTCTCTCTCTCTCTCTCTCTCTCTCTCCATTGACATAAGAATTCGTTTGACCAGATTTCTGAGGAGCCCTTGCCCTCGATTGTAGTCGTTCAGTCTTGCACAATTGCAGTAGTATACTATTTTCGTTCCAAATTGCATAACCTCAATGGGAAATGATATCCACCTTGGCCATCACATTAATATTTTCTCAGCTTAAAAAGTCAAACCTGTTTTAACTTTAAAGTCAGGCTACTTCAGATAAAAGGTCAACTGAGAAAATCCGAGTCTTAATAGATGTAAATTTTGAAAAACAGATCGACTTTCCTCTCAAACTTCAGTATGAAAAAATTGCATAGATATTTCAAACATACGGCATTCCTTGTGAAGAAAAACTTGGCTAACCAAAATGTAATGATGGGCCCCAGCAAAAAGGGCAGTGGATGATATTTGATACTATGTCCATTGAACCCCCCACTAAAATAAACAAAACAATATTGTTCAAATATTTCAAGCCAATAATCAATCATAGCACCAAGACCATTTGACTTTAACCAAAAAGAACAAATAATAATAAAAATTCTAATACTAATAGTTGAAAATTGAGCATAAAGGTTAAGGGTTTTTTGCATTATAGGTCATAATGTTTTCATAAATAGGCGAAAAGGATTCTCATGTCTGACTTATTACCGTTTAAGCCTTATACTAATTTTTTTGTTGCGAAATAGGGAAAAATGGATGAAAATGATTCAAAATTGATGAAAAAGGGCTAACATGTAATTTCTATGACTTTCTAAGGGGTATTTAAATTATTTTCCATCTAACTAAACTACAGGGGAAGTGAATATAAATTTTATAAAATTAAATTTAAAAAAAAACCAAAACAACCCCCCACACTCAAACATTCTCGTCTCCCCTCTCCTTAGTCACCTTCTCTCTCTCTCTCTCTCTCTCTCTCTCTCTCTCTCTCTCTCTCCTCGGCTAACTGAATCCCTCTGTCTCCCTATCCTCAATTAGGGTTTTGAAATCAATCAATGTGACATGGAAAATGAATCGAGTCCATCTCACGTCGACTTCTAATCCTCCACATCCCCAACCCAACCGCCTTAATCTACCACCGTCACCAGTCGTGGTGGCGCCAAATCCTCGATCTGGGCAGCGATTTCGTCAACAAATGGAACCACATTTTCCTCTTCTCTTGCCTCAGCGCCCTCTTCGTCGACCCTCTCTACTGGCGCTGGTGGTCGCACCACCCAGATCTGTCCACTCATGGAAGCACTGAAGAGAAAATCCAGTTTGGCCGGTGGCCATTAGCTTCACCTTTGTTCTGTGAAAACGTTTCTTCCTCTTCTTCTTGTTCGGTTTCTGGTTGTGGGGGTGGTGATGCTGGTTTGGTTAGTGGTGGTGTGGTTTGGTGATGGTGGTGGTTGTGATTGTGGTAACAGTGGTGGTGTGGTTTGGTTTAGTGGTGGTTGTGGTTAGTGGGGTTGGTGGTAGGTGGCCATTTAATTAGGGTATTAATTATAATTAAGGTATTAATTATTAATGTAATATTTAATTAAGATATATTTTAATTAGATACTATTTAACTTAATATATTAATTGTTATTAAGATAAAATTTAATTAGAATAATATTTAATTAAAATTAAATTTATTTATGATATAATTAAATTAATATATAATTTAATTATGGTTGTATTTAATTAAAGTCAGATTTAATTAAAATTATTTTAATTTTAATAATAGTAAAAAATATTTAATTAAATTTTAATTGATTTTAATTAATTGTTTAATATTTAATTACATTTAGCCCATTTACTTTACCTAATTAGAAAAAAATGAAAACATCCACGAAAAAAATAAGATTTTATGTATATTAGTCCTCGTCGTTAGTTTTTTGACGATTTCTGTTAAAAATGGCCTATTTTGCAACAAAAAAATTAGTATAGGGCTTAAACGGTAATAAGTCAAACATGGGGTCCTTTTTGTTTTTTACAAAAATATTGGGGCCTAAAATGTAAAAAACCCTAAAGGTAAACAATGATGATTAAAAGTGCCCAAGTTTCATAAAGAACTCATAGCAGGGCCAGGGAAATAGAAAAGGAGAAGAAGAAGAAGAAGAAGAAGGGAAAAAAGAAATTGGAGACGCGATATAAGCCTATAGGAATAAATATGAAAAAGACTTTGGAATGGCATGATCAACTTTAGAATTGCATTGACGAATATTGGAAAATTGGATTCTTCGTGATCATGAGTTAGTTGGACGAGTTTTGCAGTAGTTACATGACATGGATTTACTTACTGATGGGGGATGCACTAAAACAAGGACAAGGTTCGGCCTTGATTCTCGAGAACTCGAGCTCTATGCCTTTTCTTAAATATATCTTGCCTAAATTTCTTGGTCTCTCGCTGTATCTCCATGAAAGGCTTCTTCTCAATAGTTTTTTTCTCGCTTTCTATCATTCTTTGCCTCTTCGCCACAAGCAGGGCTGCAGCCTCATCCTCTTCATGCTGTCGCTCTACCTCTTCCTGCAAACATTTACTATAGTATAAGCAATTGTGCATGTTTGCATACTTTTGATGATGAATCATTAATAAGTTACTTGAGCAATTTCGACTTATAAATGTTCATAGTGCAATAGATAATAAATGTTAATGCAACAGTTGAGCAATTTGCATTTATAAATGTTTATAGTGCAATAGACAATCACACTTATATTCTGCACACATATAAAAAAACACGCATTCATTAAAATCCAACAACTTACTTCCAAAAAGATAAAAGCACATGCATTCATGGCATCCTTTTTAAGGCATCTCAAAAGGAATTATCAGGGAAACATAGTAAAACAATCTCCACCTACCCCCAAATCTTCTCCATCTATGATTATTTGTAATTCTAACTCCCTAAGAAAGCTGGCAGCCTGGCACTATTGTCACCGGCATGACAGCACACATGCTTCTTTCTTACTCTTAGCACTAGCAATGTATCAAGCCTATAAAACCGAGAAATTTTTAAAGTGGCAGCCAAAGTACTTCTAAAATGGCTTACGTCATTAGCTTTTTCATCCAAACCATGAAGGCATTCATGTTGTCTTTTCCGAGTTCGAGTTAAAATTGAATACTCCATTTGTGAGGTCTAAGTAAAAGAAAGTAAAAAAGTAAAATATCATGTTTACTCCTCTGTCAGTACATTCTTGGTACTTGGTAGCACTGCTGTCAAACATTTTGTATCATTAATATTGGTTGAGCCATGAGACTTTTCAACAAGGTTTTGTAAAAACCAGTTTCCTTCATTTTTGTTTTATTATATTTCCTTGTGATCATATCAATCAAAAACATGCCGAGCCCAGTTTCCACCGATTGTATGCACCGTATGCGCTGTTTGGATCTCAGAAACTGATGAAGGAAAACAAGTGCTATCTAATATCCATGGTCAATTATAGTGATCAAGTTTGAACTTTGAAGCAATCGTTAGCAACGCTCGTATGTACATAATTTTTTATTTTCATTCTCATAACACTTATGAGATTAAAAAAACAATGCTTTAAAAGGTCTACTAATGTGATCCATCTGAAATGATAATTACAGTTGAGAAGTAGACAGGAGAATGCTAACCTGGAGATCATGAATGAGGCCGTCGAGGGATTTGATCTTCCTATGAGGCCAACGAGGAATCCCGAATTCTCTGCACTTCTTCTTCAGTACGGTGAGTCCAACTTTCAAGTTTTTTGAAGCTTCAACAATTGGAAGATCAAAGTACTTGGCTAAATCTTCTAAAGCAAGTCTAGCTATATCTTTAGTTGCAGCCCTCTTCTTTTTCTTCTCTACAACACCTAAACACATAGTACCATAGTGAATAAGATACAAACTTAACCATAGTAGGAGAAGTCTTGCATACAAAGCATATCACTCTTCCAAAACAATGATGAACTACACTTAGAGCAATAACGAGCTGAGCCTTGAAGTGTTTGAGCTCGGGTATAAATCAAGCTCAAGCCAAGGAAACTATAGCTAAGCATGTGCATTTAGAATATACATAAACTGTACATCATATATTTTGTGATTACCAAGCTTATTCAAGATACACAAAGCACACTCATTTATAGCTCAACCAAATCATGTAAACTCCGTTGGAATCTATACAGGCTGAGCGGGGTTAGCATTGGATAAGTTGGACCTAAGCACAGCTCTAGCTCGCACAGTCTACTAGACACTAGACAGTCCCACCCTTAACAGGGAGAAGGGAGAGTGTTCACTAATCTTCATTAGGTTTGAGGTTTTGAACCAATCACGAAAGGGAAGGAAGTTCAAAAAGAGCAGTGTATTTTCAGCCAGAGAACAGTCGTTTAGGTACGTGTAAATATCAGTATAAGCTGTCAATATTACAGCGCATCCTGCTGAACCATTTGGCCTAATCTGTTGTTCTCACTAGAAGCCGGATAACTCCATTCTTCAGACCAATTTAAAAGCCAAAATGTTTGGTTTCTTTACTTGATAAGCCATATACGTTATGAGCAACCAACAGCTGCCTTATTAAAGACATGAAGCCGCATTGATACTAAAACTATCTGGTATTGCCCAAACCAATACCCAGCCTTTGGCAACCATTGGGTGAAACTCATGCCCCTTTATATCACAGCCACCATGCACCACTGGCTTAATGTAGGCTTAGCTACCTAACACCACCAGAAGAGATGCCACAAACATGAAAAGCCAGCCTTCTGTTTCTCCCAAGGATATGGTCTAGCCCGTTAAACAATGTGATTGCAGACCAACTGAATAATGGATAATAATTCATGTTGTTGACCCCAAGTGATTAAGACCAAAGCAGAGCTGAGTTGAGTTCTAGACCCACTTGTACCATCTAAAAGAGTTTATTTCACATTTAGGTAGCACCCTTAATGTTTACTACACTCATTTTCTAAACTCATTTTTTAGGAACAGAAAATAAAGTTCATTTCAAAAAATATAGCAAAGACCTCAGGGAGAAGAGAATGGATCTCCAAATACAGCTACAAGAAGAAAAAAAATGGGGAAAAAACAATAATAATGAGAAAAGATATAAGAGCTTATAGAAACAAACATGCTAGCATAGCTTATTAGCTAGTAGTCTGCTCACGCTAGTAGTCATTTACTGTTAAAGTTGGATTTTGTCTAGAGGCATTAATCCCTACCTTAATTTCATCAATCTCTGGGACTTTCAACTTCATGATTGTCATCAGGAAATAGTATGCAGCAGAGTACACCATCTTCTAGTTTATGTAAAATCTATTCATCATTGGAGAGTTGCAGGGTGAGGGGGAGGGGGGGGGGGTTGAGAGATTGGGGCTAATTTCTTACCCATGATGTAGTTCATTGATTTGGATACAAGAAGTTTCTTTGATAGGTTCATTTCTTCAAACGATGGACTTATCTACATTAAGTACATCTTCTAGTAAAATATCAATTTTGCCTTATCATATTGCTGATTTTTCGGTCGAAGTCCAATTCCTAATTAGAGTAGGAGAAGCCCAAAGAAAAGGAAAGGATTGATGACCAATTAATCTTAATTGTATTAGGAGTAATCAATATGTGGCTATATAAGTGGTGTTGGATTAAAGTTTAGGGTGTGCCGAGGGGTGCCAAGGGAGAGCCTCTCTTCAGGGAGTGACATATTCACGGAATGTATTCCTTCAAGAGTGTTGAGATGGAGAGATGCTATGCTCTTGTAAAACCAAGGAAGTGAATATTTGGTAAGCTCAAATACGAAAGATTGAGAGAATATTCGTCAAGGAGTGAGTAAATATTACATCTCTTGTATTGTGAGTTAAGAGTCTCCACGAGATTCTAGATTAAAACTCGAGTGGTTGTAACTACATGAATAATATAGTGAAGTCGTTGATCAGTTGGCGGATGTAGCCTATGAGTTGGGTGAAACAGGTTAAGTCTTGTTGTGTTATGAGTGGTTGATTATTTT
Organism: Lobelia cardinalis; assembly: GCA_028566635.1. Taxonomy (NCBI): domain Eukaryota; kingdom Viridiplantae; phylum Streptophyta; class Magnoliopsida; order Asterales; family Campanulaceae; genus Lobelia; species Lobelia cardinalis. The sequence goes on along the minus strand of JAOWAN010000050.1, from coordinate 3,261,436 downwards.
TCCTATTATGGTGTTCGTTCCAATTAATGGTGTTCGCATAACGATCATTGTGTATGAGATGACTTCTGCTCCAAACACATACATTCTCTTAGACATCCAAATCTCAATGAACATCATTGCTTTCCAAGAAAAAAATGAATTCTAGGCACTTCCACAAGCTGACTTAAGTTCATCTACAGCTTTGGACAATGCACAGACCCCGACTCACTTCCCATCAACCAGTCTTGTGGCACCGCCATCATGTACATAATATAGATCAACATAACTCCAGTAAGAACTGAAAACGCTAATTCATTTTCGTCATCCCAAAATATGCAGCCTTTGGAACCCAAAGAGCTCAAGAGGTTAAATTTGTAGGATTCAAGACTTGAAGTATTTAACCTTCCATTTAGCTACAGAAATCGGTAATAGTTTTAAAGCTCGAACACATACGGAAGTAGTTGAGGACTCATTCTCCTCTTCAAGAAGACTTGGTTTCAAGTTCAACCCCCACTAAGGTGAACTGGCGCAAGTCTTAGAATGGTATTCAGCATGAGCCAACATTTGATATCATATTGTTTGACCCATACTGACGACACTTGCTTAAGTTGATACTTGATAGGAACAACACTCACTCCTCCCAAAAACTTTTACTTAGCCAGGGAATAAACTAAAGGGAATAAGCAGGTTCGAGGATGTTCATACTACCAAAGAAAAGAAAAAAAATCTTCTGCAAATTAGCAGATACTGAAAAGGTATGAAATTTAACCTGAAATACTTTGATCACTTTCGTCATTCTCGGATAATGAATAAGGGAGCAAGTTGAGATCAAGATCAAACATTTGGTGAGTTCTTAACCGAATGTCATCATAATGTCTCCCTTTATTGTCCTCCTGTGGAGATGGGCATTTATTCTTGACTTCGTCTCCTCTGCTTAAATGATAAATTATCTTAAGGTCATTTGCTAATGTTGGAACAGTGGCCAACTTATAATTCCTGAAAAAGAAAAAAATCACCATTAATAGCGTAATCAAGAATAGTGCGCTTGACACATACAAAAATGTTATACCAACATATCAAAAGGACAAGATATATTGGAATTGCCGTACCTAGAAAAAGTAAGAATAGTAGGTAGGCGGTCTAAATCAGGAGGGCAATGATGGTCTGCATCAAATACATAAATACAAAGCCACACACCATTTACCAGTCCTTCAAAATGTGCAGAGACGTGAAATTGCTCCAATGTGAACAGTTTGCAGAAGCTAATTTCCTCATAATCGCTATCCCTATGGAAAACGTATTCTCTCTCTACTTCGTTTTCCCCTCCTTCCTCTGATCGGTAGACATGCACAGTTCTGATCAATGCTGAAAATGGAAAGGCACAAAAACCCATTAGCTACAAAATCTTAAAACTGCAAAAGCAACAAGTAAGCAAGAAATTTCAAAGGAAATTCATAAATAACAACATAAAAATTGGTTCTTGGCTCCAGATGGAGCATTTATGAAATGTCATTGAAATTTCATTTAATGCAACCACATTTATACTTATTTGCAGTCGTATATTAGGTGGAGAGAGAGTTACTAGAGAAACATAAATCAATCTTTACAAAACGATGTAAAAAAAAAGAAGGAAAAAAAAAACTGAATAGCTAACATTACATCAGTTTTGGGGAAAGCCATACGAGTTTTTACTTGTTAACATCAAAGATATCAATAACGCATTTTCAAGAGAGGAGGAAAATTGTTTTAGCATATAAAAAGGAAATATAAGACAATGCAGAACCAAAAAGAGAACAAATATTAAAGAAAATCATGCACAAGGGCAAAAGCCTGATGGAAATTCTCTTTTTAGCACTCAAAATTTAAGAAATCGTGACTGCATTTAAAATCGTTACACTTTGAGAGACAGATAGAAGACAGCAGAAACATAAGTAAATGGACATATTGAGATTACAATTCAAAGATCAATAAATCAAACATCATTGTATACAGTACCACACTAACATGAGAAAGAACAGATTCACAACTGAAAATGCAGAAACAGAACAATATGAAAAAAAAACATGCAAATGAGCAAACCCAAGATGCAAAATTTGAGCTTATCATTCAAAAATAAAAAATAAAAAGAAAATCAAACAGCATTGTATGTAGTGCCAGCCTAGCAATAAGAAAGAATTAATTCAAAACTGAAATGCAGAAACAAAAAAAATATAGAGCAACATGAAAGAAAAGCATGCAAATGGGTAAACCCAAGATGCAATCAAATCAAAAATCAAGAAATCAAACAGCATTGCATACAGTGCCACTGTTAAGAATTGGTTTAAAACTGAAATGCAGAAACAAAAACAGAAGCATGTGCAAGGAAATCATGGAAATGGGCAAAGCCAAAGATGCATATATTAAGATTAACATTCGAAAATCAAGAAATCAAAACAGCATTTGTAGACACACACACACACACACACACACCTGGACACATGAGGTTCCTGAAGACAACAAGAGCTTTCAAGGAATTAGACAGTGATGAAGCCATGGGTCCCCACAAATCATAACTCTGCTCAAATTAGATTGAAAGAAAAGAATCTAATGAAGAGAGGTAAAAAAAAGGGAAAAAAAAAGAGGGGGTTTTGGGGGTTTTGGTTTTTTAGGGGGAAATGGAATGGAGGAGGAGGGGGGAGAGTCTCTAGGAGGAGGCGCCTGCCCGTGGCCTTTGCTTTTGCCTTGCATGAGTCTAAGTTGTCACTTCCCGGGGAAGAGAGAGAAAAGTCTTGTTGGAGTATTTATTATTCTTATTTATTTAATTTTTTTGGAATTTTATTTTGCTTTTGAGTTTCCATTTTATTTTATTTAGTACACCCTTTCATCTTGTGTGTATGTTTTTTTTTTTTTTTTTTTTTTTTAAATTTTGGGTTTCATTTCATTTATTTCTGTCTTTGTGTGGGTTTATCTAATATATATATATAGAAAAATGATCAGTTACAAACCACAAATATCGTACAAACGTGCGAATCCGTTGTATCTTAGTATATTTTTGTTGTATCTTCGTTAATTTTGTTCTTAATTTTTTTGTTGTATCTAAGTAAGATTCAATTGTATCTTATTACATTTTTGTTATATTTTTGTATCTTAGTTATTTTATATGATATAACAAAAATATAACTAAGATACAACTAAAATATACTAAGATATAACTGATTCGTACGTTTGTACGATATTTATGATTTGTAACGAAATACGCCCTTATATATATATATATATAGGAAAATGATCAGCTACAAACAACAAATGTCGTACAAACATGCGAACCAATTGTATCTTAGTATATTTTTGTTGTATCTTCGTTAATTTTTTTGTATCTTAATTTTTTTGTTGTATCTAAGTAATATCTCATTGTATTTTATTATATTTTTGTTATATCTTCGAATCTTGGTTAGTTTGCTGTATATTTACGAACCTGTTGTATCTTAATATACTTTTTTTGTATCTTAAATAATTTTTTTTAAAAATTTCGTGTGTTGAATCTTTATTTTATAAAATACAAACATATAACTAACATACAACAAAAATGTACTAAGATACAACTGATTCGTATGATTTGTACGAAAAAGTGGTTTGTTGCGGAATAAGCCTATATATATATATATACTTAGGGTCAGATCAGGAATGCGATATATGATGATATTGCACTGTCCACTATTTGAATATGAGATTATATGAGTTTATGAATTAAAAGACTAAATTGCCCTCATGATGTGAAATATTTAAATGTGATGTCAGGTAAGAGAATGTGATGTGAAATATTTGAATCTGAGGAGATAGGAGAGAGAATATGATGTGAAAAGTTTGAATTGATATGTGAGAGTGTATGAATAGGGGTAGTATATGGAAAGTGTTTGATATTTATTTGTAATGTTGAGTGATATTTGAGTAAGCTTCAGATTACAAGTCAGATATATCACAATATTTGAATATCCCAATATCAAATATATTTCATATATTTTCAATATCTTACTCAAATATCAACTAACATCACAAATAAATACTAAACACTTTTCATCTACTACCCTTATCCATACACTCTCACAAATTAATTCAAACATTTCACGTCATATTCTCTCTCCTCTCTCCCCACATTCAAATATTTCACATCATATTCTCTCTCCTCACATCACATTCAAATCTTTCACATCGTAAGGGCAATTTAGTCTTTTATTTCATAAACTCATATTACTCATATTATCTTATATTCAAATAGTAAACAGTGCAATATCATCATATATTGCATTCTTGAAATTATGATGAAATAATGTGATAATATGTAAAAAAAAATTGTTGAATTATTTTTTCAACCAATAAAAAACAATTACTCTCCTAAATTAAAATTAATTATAAAAAATATCGTCATTTCAAATGTTAAAACTCATGGGTTAGACTTGAATCACTTATGTGATAGATGTCACCATTTTTATTTTTTTCTCTTTCATCAATTTATCTTTATTTTTATTTCTTTTTTTTTTACTTTTTTATTTTAATTAGTACATTAGTTCACTTCATATCAACGTATACAAATATCTGATCTATCTTCCGGTCACAAGATTAAAAAGGTTTTCATCGAAAAAATCAGCGAAAGTGTAATACTCAAGTTGTTGATTCTCGGTGCTAAAAGATATTTTCTTCGTTTCATAATAAATGACTTCTTAGCTCAAAAAAAAATATTTTTTAGAACATTTATTTCGTTTGAATTTTATTTTTTTTACCCTATTTTTCTAAGATACAATTCTCTTCTTCCCGCTAGTAATAGCCATTAATTATATTTATATCAATTTTACTACAAGTAAAGATGAATATTAATTAATAAAAATAAATCTATTAATATACTATTACTTAATATATATATAAATATAAAATATTATTTATTGTGAACCAGATGCAATATTATCATATTAATAGGACAATTTATTAATCTGAGCCATAACTTCTTTTTTGTTTTTGAATTTTAGAATGGGGAGTGAATTTGGGAAAGCATAATTAAAAGCCAAAAGTAAGTGCAAGTGGAGTTAATACAGAGAGAGAGAGAGAGAGAGAGAGAGAGAGAGAGAGAGAGAGAGAGAGAGAGAGAGAGAGAGAGAGAGAGAG
>JAOWAN010000050.1:3245641-3256221 GCA_028566635.1 Lobelia cardinalis | reverse complement strand
TTATATTCTTTTGGAATAAAATCATGATATTCTTTGCTTGATTTCTCTAATATTCTTGGCTTGATTTTCTTCTTTTGGCTTGATTTTCTTCTTTTGATGATGAGATTCTTGGCTTGATTTTCTTCTCTCGGTATGACGATGTTCCCTCCCGATTTGATCAGTTTTGAGAGAAAGTCTCGGTTTTCGTCCTTTCTCGGGTTCATCCTACAAAATCGATTTTATGTTACATTAGTAATACATAAAATTTAACATTTGAATATGTACGTTTATTTTGAATATAAGTAACATATTTAATTAATTTTACTTTTAATTTTTTTATTTGATTAAAACTTTCCGATTACCCCTTTATTCACGGGGGTTAAAAATGAGGTGTCTACACATTCCACGTTTTTTTTTTCAGTATGATAAATTTTAAAATCAAAATTTAAGGATATAGTTATATGTTTAATATCGTAGATACTCATCACCTTGATTTAGGAAAGTTTTAGTAAACAATACGATATATAATTTCATAATCATATCCGAAATCATGATTTCCAATTTCAGAGCAAATATAGAATAGCATATAATGATATGTTTCATCATTGGAGTGTTAGAAGAGAAACGTTTACCTTAATTACTCCACCACCAAAATTAAATTGGTCTTGACGATTTTTCATAATCAATCCAATGAACAGAGCAATTCATGATGATAACGTATTGTAAAACAGATCCTGTTGGATTGATAAACAAAAATGATTAGGAATAATCATAGGGAGAAATAACATGAAATAAGAACACAAAGTTTAGGGGAGAGAGTGGAGCCGTATTCTCATTAATCTGATGGGGGAATCCCTATCAATAAATAGGGAGCCCTAGGGTTACAACTTACACAACAAACCCTATACTATGGAGTCTACTAGAAATAGCCATTCAACTTAATATATTTACAACAAAATATTAGTTTTTTGATTTAATTATAATAATATTTTTATTTTCAAAAAATAAAATTATAAACTTTAAATTTTGATAGGAGCCAAAATAAATATATTAAATAAATATTTTCTCAATTACAAAATATATTATTTATTTTATAAAATTATAATTTTATATGAAAATTGAATGGAGAAAAATAAAAGTAAAATAAAAGGAATGAATGAAAATTTATGTAAGTACAAAATTGAATTTTATAATGTATAAGCGAACACTAGTAATTAATTAAGTATATAAAATTAAATATATAGTATTGATATAACCTCGGTTCGAATTTAAAATATAAATATAATATCATAGTTAAATCAAAAGAAATTCAATATTCTCGATTTTAATAGAATTATAAATTAAAACTAAACTAATATAATGATTCGTTTTGTTTTTAATTATTGTTTTCACCAATTTTAATCGATGGATTGGTTTTTTTTTTTTTTTTTTGTCCAATCTTATATTTGGCTATATTGAAAGTGAAAGTGAGGGTAGTGAGATGTGGCTTAAGATTGGATCATAAATCTTATATTTTAACATGTAGTTATATAAATGATCATTTGTGATCACGAATGCGATATGACACTATCATATCATTTATATTATATTCTTATATCACACATTTTTCATTTATTATACATATACATATACACTTTTATAAATTAATTCAAATTTATCGCATCGCATTTTCTCTTATCTTTCTTCCTTTCTCTCTCCTCTCTCTTCCTTTCTATTTTCTCTCACATCACTTTAAATTATATCAACCTTGTTAGGGGAAAAAAAAATTAATTTATAAAATCTCATATCCATCATATCAAATATTTCATATATAATAATTATCATATCACATGATATAACATTTTTTACCCGACCCATAGTGAGGGCAGTGAGATATGGCAAACATTAGGGGAGGCCGGGAGGGCATTGGTAATTTATTTGAAGAAAATATATATTTTGGTTTGATCAATGAAATTAATAAGCTCTTTTTAATCTCTATTATTTCTCGTGTCCTATTTTAATTAAGAATTATAGTTTGATTTTGCACTCGGACTGATGATTTTTCACACTCAAAATTATGCATGAATTAATTTTTAAATATATATTATGAAAAGAGTTTTATAATATTTTACTATATATAAAAATTATAAATATTTTAGCTCTAAAGTAAATAAAAATTCTACAAATTCGTTTGAACATTTGCTACAAGAAAAGAAATCAATTTTCAAATTTAACAAAATCGATTAAGCTATAATTTTTTCACTTTTATCGATTACCGTTATCAATGCAATTAAAATACATTTAATTTGGACATAATTATAATTGATGTTATTGATCATATTAAAATCTCATTATTGTGGGCTACATAATAATTTAACAAAACTCAAACATTAAAAATTTAAGTGGAGGAGTGTGGAAGGTAATTAAATTTTCACAATTGAGCTTAGTCAGATTTTTATGGAGTCCGAATGAATGATAAGTGAGTTTGTCGTTACTAATGTAATTGAAAAATTAACTGTGAAAATGATATAAATATTGAAATTAAAATGTGCGGTCAATTAAATTTGTATCATTATAAGGTTGTTGGCCGTCACCTTAAGAAATATGATTTGGTAAAAAAGTAATTAATCCTTTTATTTGAGTAATTTTCTACAATATGTATATATTAATATTGTTGTTGTTTTTGTGCAATTATAAAATTTACCATTCATTTTTCCTAATATATTTTGCCTCTTCGTAATCTCCACACGATCAATAGTGCAAACGAAATTTTGTTACCAACTGCACCTCCAACCTCCCTATATAGTTCCTATGCAACCACCACATTGCTCAATGCTCATGTGTATGGGTGATTTCGATAAGACAATTGTACCAAAACCCTATTATCATTATCAAAATATCGGTAATGCAAAATTAATTATCATTGCTCTACCAAAATTTCGGTAATACCGAAATTCGGTGAAATTTCTACAGGGTAGAGATTGGTAATGGTAATTACCAATTTTCAGCCCAAATTTAAAAGAAAAAAAAAAAGCAACAGCAAAAAGATTGGCCGACTGTTTTTCATGAGTTACAAAATAAGTCTGGGTGCTACAAAAATATAAATGAAGATTCACATATTACATATATCAGTCCCTTGCTTAATCACAAGGAGAAAGACCAAGGTAATCCTGTATTAGTAGGACCTTAACTTATGTAGTCCACAAAATGAGAAGCAGGCCAAGGGAATAAATCTGATGTCTCCATAATGCGGGCATATGCCTCTACTTGCTATAGAAAGCAAGCCAAGAAGTCATCAAAGCAGTACCAGCAACGCAGCAAAATAGCAGCAGCGAAGCAGTACCAGCACCAGCACCAGCGACATAGCACCAAACAAACAACAACAATAGAGCAGCAGCAGCACCACCAAGCTACCAACACATTAACAAACAACAACAATGAATTCCTCAGTGCCTGCAGGCCGCCGATCGATGATGGAGCAGAGGGCCGGAGGCTAGGGTTTTTTTGAAGTTGAAGAGAGAGGTGGATTTTGGATTCTTTTTGTTTCAAATGATAAGTAAATTGAGAGAATAGGGAATTCAGAATAATGAATTATAATTTTAGAATAACCTCAGAGCCCAGGCTAAGACAGCTGTGTACGTAAATTAATTAATTAAATTCTTTTAAATTTTTTATTTTTTATGTAATATATAGGTAAAATTACTAAATTGCCCCTATTTCGATACGGTAATGGTAATACCGTGGTACCATTACCCTACCAAAAAATTCGGTACGGTACGATAATGGTAGAGCAATTTTTCGGTAGAAATTTTTTGATAATTTTCGGTATGATATCGTAGGGCAATTGATATTTTTTTTCCGGCCCTACTCATGTGCCTCCTCAATCCTCTACACCCCCAAGTTTCACTGTGATACATGTAGAGATGGCGATTGAATTTTGCAAAGTGAAACTATCTTTACTTTTATCAAATTTATAGTGTAGGTGTGTGACGATGAATTTGGAGGAATAAGGATTTACATACCAACATGATGAACAAGCATCATGCATCTCTATAACTGATGAAAGTTCATTGATCCGATCCAAAGGTCCTCACTTTTCAACGATGGATTGACTTTCTGTAGAGTGTGAATTATGAGAAGGAAAATCTCACGTCACAAATTCAACCATTCACTCCACTTAATATCAGTTAAATATATATATAAAAAAAAAATAGTGAGATAATTACATTAATGATACTCATGATATGATGTAATGGAGTAATTAAATTACAGATTGAAAAAATAAATATAATATATGACCACTCAGCCCCCTCAAGTACCAACAGTCTTTATTTGATCAACGAAAATTAAGTTTACATCTTAGAAAAATTATAAAATGGTATCTAATTACACAAATGTTGAAAAAGTCATAAAATAATTGTCCCAAACTCTAGGAATTCATCTCCTAAACAAGAGAGATGGCGGAATAAAAGAATTTGTTTAGAATTTTAATTTACTCTATTTTGGATTTTAGCTTGTTCTACTTGTGTATAGCGAGAGAAAAATAATGAAAGACTTGAAAACAATAACTAGTACTAATTCTATCAACCCTTGAATTGAACCTCAAAATTGAAAGAAAAAAAAAAAATTAATCGTAATAAAGTATACTTTAAAATAATCCCTTTTAAACGAATGAACATTTGAATAGATTAGATCTCTTATGTCACTCCGTCACACGGAATCATATAGAAAATTCGAATTCACATTTGAATTACCCACAATGTCCTATTGAAGTTGAGTATATTAAAATCGAAAATGTTAATAAGTGCCTCTAGCTAGAACACTAATTATTAAGATTCTAAAAGTATCAACATCTAGCATTAGAATTTAAGAAAGTAATATCCATAAATGCTCAAATACTTATTTTCGATAAAAATTATTTTTCAACTTCATATTATTAACTTCAGAATACTTATCAACATTGACCCTTTTACGTTGACCAACACATCCATACATCCGTTTTTATTCCTCAGCCTTATACGCCGAGTGGGGAACATTTGAAAGAAAGAAAACGAATATAAAATAAACTTTTATAATTAAAATTATAAAAATAAAATGTTAATAGTTAAAAAAATTTAAGTACAAAAATTAACTATATTTAAAAATTTTGAATCGATAAATATGGAAATAATAATTGAAAAATAAAAAATATGATGTTTAAAAATAAATAACCAAAATTAAAAAAATATTAAAGGTTAAAATTAAAAATTAATTACTGTTCTGAGTGTCACATTAATGAATAATAAAGTGCAAGTCATTTTATATTATTGATATTTTCTGAACTTCTCTTCGCCTGAATTTAAACTTATTAACTTAATGTAATCATATGAATGTATGTAAAACACTGCCTAAGGAAGGTACTAAAAGTTTCAGAAACTGACATGGTAGCACTGGTATTGAAAATTGAATTGATAGCAAAAGACCTATGAAAATACTCTCACAAGAATGGAATATGAACATGTAAACCTAATTCATTCATCAACAAGAAAGGAGGAAGAAGATAAAATGACATTATGGTACATCCGTACATGTTATACATATAGTACATGTACTTTCAACAAATAAATGAAAAATTATTCCCGTACACACACTGTTATACAAGCTTTGGTGCATTTCTTCTCGACAACACTCCCCGGAAACTTGTGTAGACCTGTTAACTAATTGTGATTCTATGGGAGTGTAAAGAGACTATATCCCCTCTGAAAGAAATTTAGCATCCCAACAGATCCCAAACTACTTTACGAGGGCGGCGTAGAAAGCGATAGTACAAATGTTGCTACAATGGGATCTCCTTGTCTTGCTCTCTAGAGCCAATGAATTGGATAATCAGTAAACTCCAGGTTCGCTTTAAGCAGGGGTAATGGAATAACAAGATTGGGCCACCCCGGGCATGTAGCAAAGTGTGTTAGTCCAGGAACTCATGTCTTTCACTCTAGTCAACCTCACCTTCGTCCTCGAGCTGATCAGATGAGGCTGTCTCTGGAAAGAGTTCTTCATCAGGATATAGCTTTTGATATAGCTGCCACACACAGAATACAGTCACAAAATGCTGAGCGTGTAAAACCTAAACTAAAATGTTGGTACTTTAAGCCTTGGCTGGTGCAGCAGGAGAAAGGAAAACAGACTTGAGAAAGAATCTTAAGAACTCAAACCACAGTAGATTCTTTGCTCGAAGGGCATTAAAGGAGTAAGCATGTGCAGGAGATGATATAGAACAATCAAACTAACCTTCACTGTTGCATCCAAGAGAGAATTGTGGTTTAAACTCCCATCTGGTGTAGCACTAAAACTCACTGGTCCGAACGAACCCTGATACATTAACAAAGATGTCCAGTTAGGACAAGCATCAAAATCAAGAAACTTATATATGACAGTACAATGAAATACATAGTTTATGAGATCACATTTTTCAATAACAGTTGCACGCAAGCACACACACACACACACAGTTTAATCCGATAAAAACTGAGGATGCTAAGTGGTTACATGAATCCTTTTTCATAGTGGATCTCACAAATTTTATACAGCTAGCTAACGCCTACTGCAAACCCCGTCCATCATCCCGTCCACCGGCATGTAAGGATGTGCCACAACTAGAGTTAAGCTAACCAATTAAGAATGACTTTTCAGTATGATTCAAGAAATTCAAATCAACCTTCTTCTTTTCTCAAGATAAGGGAAAAAAAGATAACAGACTTAACCGAGAACAAAACTGTTCAAAAACTCTACAAAAGAATTGTGTAGCGACTCCGCACCAGAAATCCAAGGTGTGGAGGAGGGATGCCTTCAGCCTCTCTATAGACCACTAGTTCTCAAAAGGCCTGCTATTCCTTTCATTCCAGATTGTCCAAAAATGCCCACTGGAATAGTATCCCATATAATACACCTCTTCCTTCGCTTATAAAGGGATCAACTGAGTAAGAGGTCCTTAACTGAACGTGGCATAACCCATGTAAGATGAAGCAAAGAGAACAAGACACTCCATAAGTCCCTTGTCATCGGGCAGTGCAATAGTCAATGATTCACACTTTCCCCATCATTCTTACACATGTAGCCCCACTTTATTAAATCTTATTACGACGTTGCAAATTATCTCCGGTTAGAATAGCTTCATAAGATGCCTCCCAAGCTAAAAAGGCAGCTCAAAGAGGTGCCTTTGATTACCAAACACATATCCAAGGAAAATCATCTACATTTCCACTTGTTAACACCTGGTAATATGATCTAACTGAAAACTTTTCACCTTTACCCCTCAGATCTCTATCTTCCTTATCACCACAAACTGGCAGCGAGTAGAACTGTTCTGGGAAACCAGCTACAGAATCAAGCTCCCAACCTTGAAAGTTCCTTCTAAAAATGGGACTCCAGCATGCTCTACCATCTTGAAAGTTCAGGATTGAGCTGATTAGCACTTCCTTATCAGCTGCAATGTTGAAAAGAGTGGAAAATGCTCTTGCCAGTTCCATCTCTCCACACCACTTGTCTGTCCAAAATTTGACTAGACTACCCGTCCCTAACTCAAAAAACACATTATGTTTAAATAAGTTCCAACACTTCCGAATCCCTTTCCAAACACCCACCCCATAGATTGTAGAGACTGCATTAGGAAACCATAAATGCTCTCCTTTACCAAATTTCTCCGCAACTATTTTTCTCCACAGAGCATTCTTTTCTGTCATGAATCTCCATAACCACTTGCCCAAGAGAGCTGCATTAAAAAGCATCAGATTCTTTATCCCTAATCCTCCATCTCTCAAGTTACAGTGCTGAGAGCACAATATCCCAATTGACGAGATGATATCTACGCTCCTTTGCTGGGCCTTCCCATAAAAAATCTCTTTCTAAGTTCTCCAACCTTCCTGGTACGGTAGCTGGGATGACAAATAGCGACATAAAATAAGTGGGCAAGCAAGAAAGAGTACTCTTGGCTAAAGTTAACCGTCCCCTTAGAAAGAAACTGTTTTTTCCAGCCTGCCAACCGACGCTCAAAAGGGTTCAACCACAGAATTCCATACCATTGGGCTTTTGAAGGAAGCCTCAAGTTGAAGACCCAAGTAAGAAGTAGAAAGAGCAGCCACATTACAACCCAATCACTTGCAGTCAGTGACGTGAATCACTTTTCAACGGTCAATATGTTCCAATGCAAGGTTATCACATAGGTCAAATTCCATATATCTTTCTGTAATGGATGTCCACATTAACTTTGGTCTTCTCCTACCCCTAGCTTGATTGAGATTTCAATGATATTCAGAACGGAAACATAAAGCACTCTTTAACTGACTTAGATAAAGATCCTTTTCACAAGCAGAGCAGTAAAGGCGCATGGGGAAGGGAGAATTCTAAACGAAAATATGCAACATGAATAAGAGATATCAGAAACAAGAAAGGGAAAATTAAGAGGAGTGTACAAGAAAGGAAACTTGAATGGGGGAGCATCTAATATCATTTAAATTTGTTACTGCGTTTCATAGCCATGGGACTCTAAATAGAATACACTCATCCAACAGGACAACGTGAGAGACGGAACAAGAATTTGGAGTGAAATGCGTCAAAGACATGCAAGTAATATGTATGGCACATAGTAACTTATTTCTTTTGCTTCTGAGGGGGGGAATTTGAGGGAGTATGAGTAAAGCGAACCTCAGCGAGCTCCTGTATATACAAAGCACTCCAAAACAAACTGGGCTTCACTTCAACATTCTCACTTGGGTCTGTGGAGTTATTTTCAGTGCTCCCAGAGGTGTGAACTAAGAAAAGGGCATTTATGGCTGCAGTTAGAGATTGCTTCCCTTCATTGGCATCTTCACACGAAGCACAAAGATAAGAAACAAACCTGGATGAGAAACCACGAAAAAACAATTAGCTTTTACAACCAATAATCTCTACAATAAGCTAAAAAGAATAGCATTCCAGTTATCAAACAATGATCTAAAACACAAACCCAAACTTCACTACTAAGAACTTTTTCATCAATTAAGACTTCAAGACTGTTGGCCAACATGACTAATTGATTAAATTCGTAACCACATGAATCACCAAGCATTTTGACTGTAGAAACTATATTAAAAGGAGGGAGGGGGCTGTCATGATAAATTGCCTCTCTTTCAATCCTAGTGGACCTAATGTCAGGGGGAAGAGCACAATTTCACCGTACAGCAAATCTAAAGGACTCGTGTAAAAACACAATACCTAAACAAATTATCTTCATGAACCTAAAGTTCAATCTACAAGACCAAACTCTACATGGAAGCAGAGAGGAACCAACTGTGCAAGTAATAGGATCTCTTTTTGAGAAAAGATGTATACGTTTTGTGGTTTTTGACATTCATTTCTATTTGATGAATCCCGTCTTGTAGAAGACTGTCCTACTGGCAGGGAGAAGAACGTAATTTAAACACTGATGCCTAAAAAAATTATTTCCGAGTTAAAGTTTCTATGTACAGAAGGTGCAGGTATTGATTGCACTCTCTGCTGAAGAAAATAGTTACCTTTTGCAATTCATGAAATTGTTATTTAATGCTGTGTGGACTCTCATTTAAACTTTCACCAAGAGAAAAAAGCTAGTTCAGTAAGAAGACAGGATTGGGGCTTACATGCCAGAAGGACAAACAGCTATATTGCTCCCTAACTGGAGAACTCGGACGGTGTTCACCTGATCATGGTACAGAGCTAGACAAATAAAAGTCAAATGAGGCACCATCTTAAACTTCAACAAATGACACAAATGGAATTTCGCATCAATCTTACATCTAGGAGGAAATGAGACCACACAGTTAGATGCTTCAGGCTTTAAAGAACCCTTTGTAATGCATATTCCGCGGGCTAACTTCCCTTTAACATCTCTCAGGCTAAAGACATTAGAACTATCTTGGAGAAAGTCTGAGGGAGAATTAGCTAATGGAGATTGAACAGTAAATGATGGATCCATTACCAGCTGATGGCTGAATATCTCCTGACCAGAAGCCAACTTGACACCTTTATAATTTCCACTATCCTGCAAGTTATCATTATGGATCAACATATGATTAACAGAAAATGTATATACCACATGCAGAAATCTACAAACCTTATCCATAAGTAGAGCGGTCACAGGCATTCGCAGAACCTGTAAAAAAGTGAAAAATATATTTCATATAGACACCCCACATCCATACACCATTAATATAATAAAAAGAAAAGTGAAAGGCAACCCTTACTACACAATACTCGTTCTAAAATCTCAAGTATGAAACAATGGTTGATGGATAGGAATTGCAAGTCTGTAATTATGTCAACGAACTAGATAAAAGAAAAAGAGCAGGGAGGGAGTGGTAACTCACCTTCAAAATGATAAAAGATAAAATAACAGGTCAAGAATAAAATATTTAATTGCAATGGGAAAAGTAGTTGGTTCAAACAGCATAAACTTCAGTTAGTGACCTTGACTTGGATATTTAATCCTTGATAATATTGTCCACTAACTTCTGGTTTAAATCTAATGATACAGGCTTAAAATATCAAAAAGTTTGTTAGTGTAATCCAGGGATGTTACCCGTGGTGTTACCTCTGGTATTTTGTGTTACCCTGGATGTTACCCTGACGGT
>JAOWAN010000050.1:3220072-3238494 GCA_028566635.1 Lobelia cardinalis | reverse complement strand
AGGAGGAGGAGGGAGGGGGGGAGAGGGGGATGAAACGGGAGGGGAAGAAGGGTGAATATTTTTTTTAATCTCTTTTTAAATAAAATTGTGATGTTTACTATTTTATCCTTTTAATAATACCAATTCAACATATTTTTTAATTAATATTCGGATCAGGAATATGATATCGGACAATATTTAATTTTAATATTTGATATGTAAAGTGAAAAAGTAGAAGATAGATAGAAAGAAAATGGTGGAACCTATGATACGTAAAATAAAACTTCAAATATCAAATATCAAATAAATCAAATTTATAATCTAAGCATAAATTTTTGATCAATTTTTTCAATTTTGATTTAGAGACCAAATTATGATACGTTTAATAGTTGGGTATGTAATTAAGATAAAAAAAATAAGTAGGGGCTACTTGTATAAAAAGTCCATAGGTTAGGGACCAAAAGTATCTTTTTACCGTGAAAGAGCCAAACTGGGGCTACCATCTTCCGCTTTTCTTACTTGCCTCATCCCTCCAACATTTACAGACCCCATAGAGACAAGAGCATGAGAGCCTGGCCTCATCACAAAATAATTGCATCAATAACTCGACTTTACCTTATTTCGAGTACAGATCCTCTATGTCACTTTGTGTGCCACTCTGTGTATCATCACTCACATTCTGATGAGACCCACTAATAATGAAACTCGCCACAATGTGAGTGATGGCACATGAAGTGGCATAGAAAATCCAAACTCCCTTATTCCTCAATCCTAATCAGTTGGGATTGCTTCATGAATCATTTACTGCTATATGCATTCCAAGGCAAGCACAAGCCACTTCTTGCAAAACCTAAATCCTCACCATGCTCCTACACATAATCTGATGGCATAAGAGATGAGACTTTCAATTCATGCTGAAGAAAACACCCATCACAAGAGCCACTTGATTTTCCAGTACGGTAAGCCAACCTTTTCCAGAAATCTCCATTCATTCACTGAACACTTTGCAAATCCTAATTGAGCAAGCTCATCACTGCCTTACAGTCAAAATCACCTCTTAACTTAGAATAAAGATACAAATGAAATAAAAACAATTCAAGAGAGAACTCAGGGAAAATCTCTAGCAGCAATAATGCCCAAATAGTACAAATGTAATCATCCAAAACATGTGGAGGAAAACTTACAGAAATTTTAGCACTAAGCTATGGAAAAACTCCCACAAGGAAAGAGATACAGCAATAACGGGTAGCTAAACCAGAAACTGATATGAACCACTCTGCAAGTAATGAAAATTGAGAGCTATGAAACCTCATTTACTGTCTTGATATCGACTCTGCTCGTCTAGCTTCATCTGGGGTCGAAGGAAAGAGCTCGACATAGCGAGACCCAATTGTCATCTTGTCTTTGGACATTGCTCTCTTAGCTTCATCAGCTGATGTAAACTCAACGTACGCCTCACCAGTTGCCTTCCCATCTGGACGGCATGCAATGTGTACCTTACCATCAATGAGCTTATAATCCTTGAAGAACTCGAGAATATCAGATTTCTTAACGGAGAATGGAAGCCCACGCAACTTCAGAATCTCAGTGTACTCCAACTGATCTTTATCTTGAAACCTCTTTGACGACCGTGCTGGAGGGGGACTTCCCTGGTACTCGTTATCATAGATGCCTTCATAATTCACCTCTGCAGCCACAGCTTGATAATACTCCTGCTTCTTGCACTTGAATACTTCCACGTACCTACGCCCCATGTTATGTCGGTCCTTCTGCAGTGCAAGGTCCGCCTGCACGGATCTTGAAAAAACTACAAATGCCTCTCCCGAGAACCGTCCACTCTTGTTCACCAGCAGCACATCCACGATCTCGAACCCAGAAAAGAACTTCAAGATGTCAATGTCTGTGCAATTGAACGGAAGACCCCTCAAGCGAACCACAGGAAATGTTGAAGGCTGAAATCCACCGCCATAGCCGTATGACTGGTAACCGCTTGAACCGCTGCTCACTGCGAAGTAGGGATTTGATTCCATCATTCTTGGTCTCTTTGAGCCGATCTCGTAGTCCGAAACCCCCCCGCTCCCATACAGTGCCCTTCAATTATTCATACCCAAGAAAAAAGAAAAATCCCCCACTCAACCTTGTTAATAAAACCAAACCCAACCCATGCTTTCCTAAAGCTGAGCTTAGTTATTCCTACTTTATTTGTCAAAAAAAATTTGTATTTGGTTTTTATTTAACCTTCCTATCATCCTTCGAGCCATAACAATAGATATCACAGATTTCACAAGTGAAATTTCAAAAAACAGCAAAGAAGTATACACGTGAAGACATCAGCTATAATCATATCACATCCTATAAGCTACATCTCACCTCATTTATTGTACTTAGATGGACCAAATAGGAAGTGCCTTGCCTAAGCCAGGAAAAAATAAAAATAGAGAAAATTCCAAGCAACATATAATGATAGAAGAAAACATCTCATCCAAGAGTCATTTAGTGGCATAATTTTATCTGAATCACCAAACAAATGCCAGCAAATGCATAAATATGAATAATACAAAAAGAGACAATGACATGGTTCAGGACAAACAGACAGTTAAACAGGAGGAGTACAGTGAAAAGGAAAATTTTAAAAAACTTGCACATTTAAAAGCATTTCCCCAATTCAGAAGCAAAGCAACAAGATAATTCGTGCCCTAGCATACATAGAAACTCTCCTGCTCCCTCTTCCTCTCCATCTCGAATAGTGTAGGAGAGAAAACGTTACTAAACCGATGAGAAAATGCAAAAAATTACTACACGAACACATAACACCTTCGATTTTTCTTTTAAATCTCAGCAAAATTTGTCCAGAGGCAGAGAGCATCTTTCTAACTGGTATTTGGTGCGGAGCACTGTGTCTAGGACAAATTGAGTATCTTCTCAGTAATTTTGATAGCAAACAATAGCTTTTCAGCAATAGAATTAAGAGAACAAATGGACAGTTATATCATGTAGCTTCATGGACTAAAACTCTACATCTCCCTAATTTTTTTTTGTCAAATCTCCTTCCGTTGCATCATATGATAGTGTCCGTGTTTTGACTACCAGGAATCTCTATTAAATTGTGCTTCCGATGGACAACGCAACCCTAGCTATTGCCAAACTAACTCTACAAACGCTTATCAAATTCGCACTACCCCACCCCCACCCCCAAGCCCTTATTCCTAGCTAACAGATGTCTAAAAACGCTCAAAGCAATTAACACATAGGCAGAGAAACAAAATTACAATCAATTATTAAAAATCAGGCCTCCAGAAACATATAAAATTATCGTTCTTCTGTTTATATCTCATCCTACGAAAGGAACCAACATTCAAAACTAATAATTCAACGCATAAGAAAATGCAAACAGAAACTTCAAAAAATTAAACAAATAAAATTGGCTATTATCAACTTACCCCCTCGATCCGTACATGGCTACGCGATTGGATTTCCTTTCCTTTAAACGACTCAGAGAAACGAACGGAGCCTGAATTCGTAAGCTTTGATCGAGAAATTAGGTTTTCAGGAACAAAGAAATGGAAACCCTAAAGTAGCTCTCAGTTTTGCCCCTTCCCGTTATAGACTATTCTAATCGGTTTTAAACGGTAGAAAGGAGAAGCATCAATTTCACCCCTTAATATAAAGCCTTAGTTTCCCAATCGTCCCTGTAAAATTTGCCTTTTCAATTTAGGGGTCAGGGTTTCAAGTTTTGTAATTTAGTGTCCATGAGATCAATTGTATCGAGGGCAAAACGTGATGGCTCTTAAGATTTGTACGATAAATTCATACATACTTTCTCATGTCTATATTTTTCAAGAACTATCTAGATTTAAGGCGAATTCTCAATATTTGATCTAAAAACTCCTATTTTCTTCACCCACTAAGCTTCAATTTTATTTATTTTTGTAATTTTTAATAGTTTTAAGCATTAAATTTTATTTAAACATTTTATTCTACCCCAACATAGTTACATCACTCCCCAAATCTAATCTTTCGTATATTTACCCCTTTGTCACTCGTATAATTTATTATTATCTAACTCAATCTTACATCTCCTTTTACATTCACATTATACACACAGCCTACGACTATACCACCACCATCCACTTGCACAATAATCACTACCTCTATAAACCTTTTCCCTTCCCGCCACCACCACCTTCAGCCCCCTCCATATTTTCTTCCTCCTAATCCTCAATTTCTCACTTTCTTTTATAGCACAATAACATGAAGTACATGAAAGAAGAGAGGTGATACTGATTGACTAGGACTCGATTGTGGCGGAAATGGAAGTGGAGGGTGTGGTGGTGAAAAGGCAAAAGGAATGTGGTAGTGCTTGAAAAGAAAAGAGGTTATTGTGGTAGAGGTGGTGGTGAAAATTAATGGGGAAGTGGTAGTCGTAGTTATGGTGTTGGTGGTGAGTGGAGGGATATGTAATGTAGTTGTTGAATTGCTTTAAATTTTGGATGAGTTTGAAATTTAAGGGGATAAATGTAAGATAATATTTTTGGGAATGAATTAACTTGATTAGTGGTGAATTGAAGTGTTTATTTATGCCATGTTGCTAGTTATTTATCTTAGATTATAATGAGTCCGAAATGGTGAATTCGGAAACATATTATTCCCTCAATCCATTAATGTATTTGAGAATACATAATAGATTTCGATTCAATTTTTTTTTTTTTTTTGTCGACCAAATTCAACTTTGACTGAACTATGGATAATCTTAACTAAGAACTTCACAAGCTTGAAAAAGGAAGTAAAAGTGATTAGGCTGCGAATAATCAGAACTAGTTCAAGAAAATTACTCTCCCGAGGGGAAAAAAAATATGAATTTCAGGTCCCTTTTCGGTTTCTCTTTCAAAGTTAAGTTACAAAGCTGTGTTACACAATCAGCTAAATTTAATGGAAATATGAATCAAAATATTCATATACAGAAGAAGAAAAGGGTATGAAGAAGAGCCATGTCAATCAGCTGGGATAAACAGAAGAGGTTGCTGATATTCCTGCTTTGCTAGAAAAGATCACTCTTTTACTTCAAGACTTTCCGGAATAAGTATTTGCTAACACTTGTTGATAATATCAACCAAGGAATAATGCCTACCTGCAATTGCATTTTACAACATTATCAGAAAACTCGTAAAAATCTTCCCAAGTCATAAGCATGTTTTGATACTCAGAGCAATTCCCCAAAATCCCACGAGCCATTGGCAAAGGATTGTAAGTAATAGCCCAGCAGGGTAAATAATAGGGAAAATCAATCTGGTTTCTGCATGGTTTAAACAAGGAACTGTATTCGTAGCAAAAATGGAAATCTTTTCAGGTTACCAAAACATTGTTCTCAAAAGGATCTCCAGCTCTCCACGATAGAATCTTCCCTGCAGAAGAAAGTAAAAATATTGAATCAAAGAGATGCAGTACTTCAAAATTATACTAGTAATTAAAATAAAACAAAAAAAAGAACAGGCTTGATGCAATTTATTACTCCCTCCCTCCCAAAATGAGCAACAATTTTTGACCAAAATTAGTCAATGTAATTGTAGTTTGATCAAATATTTTTAAAATAATTACTTCATTTTTCAAATTTATGAAAATTGTTGTTGACAGTTCACTTATACTATCCTTATAATGATTAAAATATTAGAACATAAAACATGATGAATACATTTTAAATGATATATAGTAAAACATTATGTTGACTTTTAAAGAGAGAATTGTCGCTCATTTTAAGACAGTGAACATTAATTAGCGAAAGACAAGAAAGAATTACCAAAGGGTTGGACGAGTTGCCAGGATATAGCAGCCACAGGCATCCTCCAAAACCACAAGATCAGTACTATGTATGTAAGCACCTGTATGACAAAGGGACAGATGAGCTTCTAATAGCTGGAATTAGGAAGAGTGGAAGACTGAAGACAATATGAAAAATGTCTGATAGTAACCTTTGAGATTGAAACAGCTTGACCATATGAAGTATATGGAGATGAATTACTGTGCGACTCTTGATCTGCATGCCGCATAAAGTTGTTAGAGACAGCATTCAGTCAAAATTCATCCGAAGTCCATAGACCAAAAGAAACAATACAGAAATTAAAGTTTTGAACTCATAATGCAAAATGGCATTGATTTTAACAGGCAAAATCATGATACATCGACTTCACCAATCAATTTCATGTTTCTTGGAAATTTGGATGAATGAAGCACAACTATGGAAGGAAATTGGAACCTGCGACAGGGGACGTGCTTGGTGCAAATTGAGGGCACGTCAAATGATTTTTAGGCTCAAGGTAATCGAGGGCAGCTCAAATAAGCTTGGTAACCACAAATGTATATATTATTTTTGAAGTATGTTTTTGACTTGGCACGATAAAAGCTCGAGCTCAGCTAGGTTTAAGCTCGTTTTGTTTAAAAAAAATAAAAATTCTTGAATATTATAGGTTTCTTGGCTCAAGCTTTGTCAGAAGTAAAAGACATTACTGGCGTAATCGGGATGATCTCGAACATAAGTTCATCGGCTCAAGCTCAATTAAAAATAAACAAGGCTTAAATCTTCAAATCTCGGCTACCTCGACACTTCAATTTTTCCGAAGTACCCGTCCGACACGACATAACATGGGTGTGGGTGTGGCGTTTTGACATTACATTTGGAGTAAATTTTACAGTTTTGGAGGATCCAACACCAGATACGCTCCCGTGGCGACTCCTTGTAGCCGAGTTCAGGTACCATACGGTTCGGGTCAACTTTTTTCATAGCCATTAAGCATACCACTAACTATTCGGGTGTAAAACAGAAGAGCCAACTCAAAGTGTAATTTAAATATAATCATTTTGGGAGCTGTTCACAGGAAGCCTCCTAATCTTCATCCTCCACCACCCAAAAAGACAGTTCAGCAGAGACATGGATTTCTTCCTCCTTTGCTCTGTGCATTCTGAAAGCAATATTGTTGCAACTTTCAGCCACAAACTTTGCTAGAGTCCTTTTACGAATAATGGCAATCATATTACAAAGGTTTCACCATGACAATGCTTGACCAAAATGATGTCATTGAATTTGGTTCCTACGATTAAGCTTTTCACATTCAGTCAGCTACAGAATTCCAGATAAGTAACAGCTCTAATCGTACGGCTGCAACCTCATCACTCAACATCCATCACGATTTAAGAGCATTTGTCTCTTTCCACTAAAATCCTTATACCTTCTATTGGAACCTAGCAAGGAAACTTCACGGGCCACAACGGTCAATGACAGAAGTCTCTAGCAAAGCACTCTCAAGTCTCAACGGTCACCATAAAAAATTAGCAGGCTGCCAATCTTAGCATCAGAGCATGGAAAATCAGTCTTATAAGTCTCACTGTGCTATATGCAGTCCCAGGCTTCCATAACCAACATGATCTTTTGGAACCTTCCAATGCATGCTGTTGCTGATTTCTTGAGTTGGTGCAGAGAAAACCGAGGATCGTTCGAGTGACTCACTTTTCATAAAGGGAACCACTTAACTTGTTTGACATAATTCCAGCTCATTGTTCATTGAGTTCACATGGGTCTGCCTCGACCTATTTGTCACTTCTATGGTGGTCAAAAAACTTGAGGAGAGAGGCGAGAAGTGCTTCGTACATAAAATAACGAGTTTACCTTGCTTCGATTGGAAACAGAACGTGTGTCTGTATGAGAGAGAAAGGAAGTGTTGGTTTTCCTATAGTTCCCTTGAAGAGAATCTCATACAATATTCACAACTAACTTATGTACAGAAGCCGATGATCGACTATATAAGTCACTTAATTATCGTAGAGAGAAACTTGGAGTCATAGATGGTTAATGAAGCCAAATGGAAATAGGGCAAGGTTTCAGGTGTTTAAAGTAAGTTACCAAAGTGTCCTGAAACATTGGTGCAGTTAATTCATCCATAGGCACCTCTGAGCATAACTAACCTCTTCACTTTTCCTCCCGAATGACCAGTCTTATGTACTACAGTAAGAGTAAAGGAGAGTTATATTCTGTATATGACGTAAAATAGTACTCCCTCCGATCTTAAATAAGTCCACTTTGTAATGACACGTTCTTTTTATGAAGTTCATTTAACTATAATAAAAAATATATAGAGAAAGAACTAGTGGCTACAATTAGCTTAAGTGTGGGGTTCATAGGCAACTTGTGGATATAAATGTTCCTTCACTTCCCCAAAGAGACAAGTAACACAGTTTTTAGATCATCCCAAAAAGGAACAATGGATAGTTATTTAAGATCGGAGGTGTAGTAACTAGAATAAATTACTCTATTTCAAATATCTAAAACAACTCATATGCTTTCTTTCACAAGCTTATCACTTGATGCCTAAGTCGAGCTCTAAACTAGCATTTTCAAGAGCTCTATTAAGCTGAACTGATTTCCACTCATCCATTGACACCTAATATACAACGTGAACTCATCTCCTATATGAGTTCCTTTTACGATGAACAGAAGCACAAACAACGAAGAATGGAGACGAAAGCATCATATATTTTTTTTCAAGAAGAAAATATAACATATTTTAAGAATGACAAAAACATAACTTACTTTTTGCAAGCTCTTTCTCCTTAGCTGCAGCCATTCTCCTTAGTTTAGCTGCTTGTGCAAAAGTCGAAGGCCTATGATCATGAAAGAGGCAGAAAAATATTCAAATTTTATGCATGTTCAATAAGCAAACAATTAGCTCTCAAATCCTCCTCCCCGCATTTTCTTTTGCCTCCAACGCAGAGAACCAAGACCTGAACGCACAAAATTTATTTCTCGACAAAGAGTTCATTTCCTTAACAAATTGTGCTATTAAATTATTGCTAACAGGCATTGGTGACTACCATATCAAATTCATAGAGGAACCATCAACAAAGAATATAAAAGATGGAGGACAGATAGCTCAGTGAGTTTCACAAACAGAGAGTTGAAAGTGTTCTAGAAAACAAACTAAACAATTGAAAACCCCAGGATAACATCAAAAAGTAAGAACAAAGTAAAATTCTAATATATTCGCACTGAACACATGTTCAGCCAAAGTGTCAAATCACTCACAGTGACAAAGAGTTTGCCTCCTTTAACAGTTGCTTAATCTCAGCATGCAGCTGCCTATCCGCTTCACTCATAGCTCCTGTCTAAAATGGAAACACTGGCCAATACATTAAAATTTGGTTTCACCACAGATATTGAATATAACATTTACACAACTAATCACATTTCACCACGAGGAATATTAAAAGTAACTGTAAGAACATGAAACGGTAGCTGAATCCTTATATGCTTAAAGTTGCTCCGTTTTTCCACTAAGAGCGTCCTAAAGTCCTAGTAGACATGTTTCATTATCTTACTTGGAAAAAATTAATCTTGCGATTCCCGTGGAGTTAAAATTTAGCCCTCAACTCGAGCCAGACGTGATCTCAATTACTAGGCTTGGGTACATGAATGAATTTTCTCCATTCAACTTGGTCTAATGCATAAGTTATCTTTTAACTTTAGCAGTTTAGCTTAATTCATATATAAGTAAAACTATACAAGTTTGTTACCAAAAAATTAACATTTTTCTTTTGATGCATTCATTAAATTTTAGTCTATTCAGAAAGGATGCAATCAGTGAAAAGATAGATCTACCAAAATATCAAAGTTGCTAGGTTCACACATCCCCAAGGTCAAGTATCTTATTACATTTGTTCCTTTTAAATATATGATATAGTTTCCTTTGTGCGTAATGCACATGAAGGGAATGGGGCTAGAAATTATCCTAGCAAAACAACTCTTCATTCTTTCATGTGATCTGTCATTTATTAAAATCATATCATTATTCAGAGCCAGTACAGTGCAAAAGAAATGCTCTTTTTCCTCCTAGGTGGAGCAAACTGCAATTCATCAATTGGCTTCAAATATAAATTAGGCCCTGATCGGATTACAAGTTTCCTTTAGGGGCTGTTTGATAGCTTTTAATGAGTGCTTAATAGACCTCTTAATAGGTGGGATGCAATCAATTCAGCAGAGAGTTCATTCAGGTTGTTTGATTCCGACTGCTGAGTCGGGCCAATATGCTATTAATGATTCTGCCCCAACTTTCACGTTTAATCACTCAGATGTGGTTCTGAACAATATATTGGAGTCCTGCCCTTAGGTTTATCGATCTATCTTCCTCCAGCAAACGAATATTCACTCATCGTTCTTCCTCCTCAGCGATGAAACCTACCAGCGAGTTCTCTCCCTCCTTTCAACAGCATACCAGCTTCTGCTCTCTGCTCAAGGTAAGGTTGCTAAACCATTCTTATCTCAATTAATGTGGTTAATTAGTGAAAATCTACATGTTGTTCTTTGCTGTGTGCTTGATTTTTTCTTCTTCAAGTTTTATATGGGTGCATCTGTATGTAATTGACCTTCATATGGCTGCAATGCATCCTAAGGATTTAGAATACATATCATGTTTTCTTGTTTTTTTTTTTTTTTTTGCACTACAAAATATAAAAAGAAAAACAAATCAATCAGTAACTGTATTTGGTGCTACCGGCAGTAATGTTGAGGATAAAGATGATGAAATTGGTTCTCTTGAAAACCCAAGCAACCCATGTGACAAACTTGAGATAACTCAAAATTTTGACCGTAATTGACCTTCATGTGCATGGCTTAGGGATGTAATTAAGGGCAAAGCTGGTGTCCGTAAAGAGCCTGGGGGAATAAGATTTTCTACTTTTCAATTACTACTACTACTATTCTTATTATAAAGAAAAACCACTTATCAATTTTTTTCTTTCTTGTGTTGCTCTGTAGTGAAAATTAAAGGCCTTACAGTGCCTCATCAACTAAAACCTAAGACACTGACATTGGTTCTTAGAAATCCTAGAAAGAGGTTGCCCTTTTTATAAATATAATAGACACATAAAGAAAATATAAGAAATTCATAGTGTGTTTGTATACACTTGCCAAAAGTTATGAAAGAGAGATCAATTTAACAAAGAAATTAAAAGCTATGAGAGGGAATGAATCCCTCTGTCTATATTTGTGTATCAAAAAGATAATCATATGTTATGTCCTTTACTTTCAGTTAATATATAGTTTATGATGGAGTGGAAATGATATCCTGTTGCATATGTGTTCATGTTTTGCTAAAATTCACCTAAATGCTTTTCTAAAGTTTGAACTTTGTTCATATTTTCAGTGTCTTCTGATACTTCTAAAGTTTAAACCGTGATCGTATAGTGTCGTCTTTTACGTCTCTTTTCATCTACTTTATTCATGTATTGTTAGATTTTAGATTAGAACATTTATGATGTTATTGATACATTTCATAAACTAGATTTTACATTGAGTATTCTTTTTTTTTTTTTTTTTTCTAGGAATGGAGGAGGAGTCTAGTGATAATTCTAGAGTGAGGTCGAATAATGCGGTGGTGGATAAATGCTTTCTTTAAATGTGTATAAGAGAAGTAACCAAAAAAGGTCGGGAAGGAGGAAGTCTTAAGTCAGAATCCTGGCCAATTGCTATGAATCCCCTCAAACAAATATGACTCATTAAAAAAAAAGTATCAAGCTTGGGTGATATTAAGTATGAAGACCAGCAATGTTTAAACCTATGCAACAAACACCATCAATATCAGACTCTCAGCGGAAAGAATACATTAAGGTTAATTTTAAATAAATTCATTAACTATCTGATTTTGCGTTTATAGAACGCTTGGGGCCGTAGTTCAGAGGATCAAGATCCTGGTTTTACTTATTTTTCTTCGACATCTCGAAATGTGGAGCGTTTTGACATCAAGAACACTACTGTGGATGATCAAGAGAGAAATTTAAACAATTCCACCGATGAGAATAGGTCCAATGCTCCCAGTCCTCCTCCTCAAGAGGCCAGGCCTAAGAAAAAGAAAAAAGTTCAGCCTTCATCAAGTCAAATCAAATTAGAAGAGGAGGTGTCGTCTGCTTTAGTGTCTAGTGTTTCAGGGTTTTTCTTGATTTTGGTGTTCTCATTCATAAGTTCCACCATTTTTATGTAATCTATCTCTAACTTTTATGATTTAATCATTGCAAAACGAAGAAAGAAACCAAGAAACAAAACAACCAACTAATTGTTACCCTCCCGTTTCAAAAATCATGGCTTTCCGTGCAGCAAAACAAAATTAGCACCGAATGGTTAATTGTGTAATTGACCATGCTTCAATCGAAAAAACAACCAAAAAAAAAAAAGGAAATTGAGTAATTGACAACATAATCAGGAGTCAGGGTTACGAAAAAGAAAATACCTTCGTATTGTGGTTAACGAATTTGGCAAGAAATTGGAAAGCCAAAACGATAAAGAAGATCATTGGAGCCGCTAATGATTTCTCATGATCTTCTATCGATTCTTCCATGGTTTCCGATTCGCAAATTTAGCTTTACAGAATTATTTCACTCTAAAAAAAAGTCTGTGCTCTCTCACTCCCTCGCCCTTTTCCTTCACTGTTTAGGGCCGTCACGCAATTTTGGTGGTCATGTGTTGGGGTGGGGGTGGGTGGCAAAATCTGACGAGAGCCCAGCTCTCTGGTTCTTTTAGGAACATATTAATAACATATTAATAGTATAATTAATATGTATATTTTATAATAAGTATACAGGCATAATTTATAACATATATATGCATTGGGCGCTTCTAAAATAACCGAGCGCCTAGACGCTCATCAGATTATCTGGGTTTCGGTAGGGCAACCGTACCAAAATCTTATTACCGTTACCATTACCGAAAAATTGGTAATGCAAAATTCATTACCATCGCCCTACCAAAATTTCGGTATTACCGGTTTACCAAAATTTCAGTATTACCGAAATCGGTAATACCAAAATTTTGGTAGGGTACGATAGGGCATTGATATTATCAATTTTCGGTTCAAGTTAAAAAAAATCAAATTTCAAATTATAAAATCATCAATTTTCAATTGAAGTATTGGAGAGATAGTAAGATTATGGTTTAAATTTTTTTGAAATGGTAGTGTGTAAGAATACAATATGTAAATTGAATTTTTTTTAATTTTTTATGTAATATAAATATAAAATTACTAAATTATCCCTAGTTTGGTACGGTAATGCTAATACCGTGGTAATGATATCCATTATCATTATCCTACCAAAACTTTCGGTACGGTACGATAATGGTAGGACAATTTTTCGGTAGAGATTTTTTGGTAATTTTTGGTAGGTACGATAAGGCAATCGGTATGATAGGGTAATTGGTATTTTTTTTCCACCCCTAGTCATGTGCTAATCTGTATCTGTATCTATATCTATAGGTATATAATAAGAGAAGGATGGTGCCTAAATTTTTATATACAGCCCTTTTTATACCAAAAATACTTCCTCATCGAAAAAACTTCCAAATTCACACTTAATCGAAAAAACTCCCAAATTCATACTTACAAGGTGATTTACTTAAAAGGTGATTTTTTTGCATTCTTAATTACAGAAAGAATTTTCTTATAATTGAAAGTTGTTAGTGTGAAAGATCTCTTGATTATTGATTGAATTATAACATAACAGGAGTATTAGTGAAGATTTGCTAAGTACGATTTACTACAGTTAATATATTAATATGCACGGTGAATTGGGTTTCTATGGGAAAGATTAGTGGTCTATATATGCCGCCTACCTCCACAGTTTATTAAATTCACCATTATCATGCATGTATTTGTGAATATTGGAAATCTCCGTAATGCCATTAATGGTTCGGGTTACAATAATGGTGCATAATAACCTAATTGTCATTGGAGAGGGGTGACGTATATGAATTTTCGTAATTCTTGTCTACACTCTAATTTATCACATGATGGAGCCTCCAATTTTGGAGTACTACGAGATTGTAAAATTTATATTATACCTACATGCGTATGGAGCATTATACCAGATGGTATACGGAGCGCATAGAAGCTCCTAGCAAGGAGCGCCAATGCTCCGTATTCATCGTACTATATTGTTTTGTTCATATTTTAAAACAAAATATTCATTTTTATCATTTTTTATAATTGTTACTGAAAATTAATAATAATATTAGAGAAAAAAATGAACATTTAGGTATAAAATATAAATAAAATAACATATTACAATGAATACCGAGCACATAGGCGCTCCTTGCTAGGAGCGCATATGCGCTCGGTATAATTTCTAGCATTATACGCCTTTTTGGAGCATGTGTTTTACTTATCTGCTTAAGAGAGTGATTTGTGCAATTAAGAAAAATCCTGGCTGAATTATCTCTCTAACAAATCACTTAAATCACGGCAAATTACCATATATTCATAAGAGATAAAATCAAATATTTTTAAAATTATACTAGGATTACGTATTTGTTTTTTAAATTCAAAATTTTGTTATCCCGCTTAATAGTCACTCTGCGCACTCAATTTGGTAATTTACAAATTAAAACTCATCATTCAACAGTTTATGATTCAAAATTATCATTGTTTGAATACAAAAGTTTATGCACTCAATGGCATTGGTTATTTGCTCCGGTAGAGATGATTCGCTTTCTATAGAAATAGAAAATACCGAAGATGATATTATTGAACACCAATCTGAAGATCAAGATGCAAACGGCAATGGAGATATGAAAATTACTGAAAAGACAGGTAATATGTGTGTTTACTGTGATTCATAGTTGTGTTAAAATAATATGAAAGTATGTTCATTGGATACGACAGTTATATTCATGTTACTGTAATACTGTTAATGCTTTTTGAATTATTACATGAAGTATACATTGGATTGTTATATTTGAAATCACATATGTTCATTATATATAACTTCTTTATTCATTAGTGGTATATGATATATTCATTGTCTAAATGTATTATATTCAGAGGAAAGTCTTGTAGGCCGGACGTTTGAGTCTGAAGATGATGCATGAGATTATTACCAAAAGTATGATAAGTCAGTTGGATTTGGTATTAGAAAATGGAGAACACGCTAATTAAAATCTGGCATGTTAGTTTAAAAAACGTTTACATGTAACAGGCATGGGTTGAAGTATAACGGAGCAATGAAAGAGAAGTGTTACAAGAAGTTGGAAACGCGTTCAGGATGCAGTGCACATATCAAATTCAAAATTTCGCAGGATGGCGTATGGACTGTTACCAAGCATGTAATGTTACATAACCATGAATTGATAGAACCAGACCAAGTTCATTTGTTTCGTTCAAGCTGGAAAATGTCTGAGAATGATGTTAGATTCCTTTTTGCAGTCAAGGATAGTGGAATTGGCATAACTCGTGGGTACGCAGTATTGACTGATCAAGCACAAGGATCTCAAAACCTTGGATATACTAAGAGGGATGCATTTAACCATGTTGCTGTAGTACAGAAGTTCTTTTGGGACAGCGGTGATGCGAATGGTTTGATTGAGATTCTAAGGTGTGCAGCGAAAGCATCAATCACATTTAGTTCAATTGTTTGCCCTGGCCCCAAGATCTTCATTGCTGATCTGTCAACATAGTAGCCCATACTGTCTACAGTCCCCTTCAAGAAAGTATCTTCCTGCATAACAAATGTAATGTTAAAAATATAATGAATATTATAATTCAAACCAATGAATATAGAGTAAAACTTAATGAATACCGGATACAATTAATCAACTATAAACTAATGAACATAGATGTTCAACTCCATGAATATCATATATAAACCAATGATCATAGTTGTTCAACTCCATGAATATCATATATAAACCAATGAACATAGTTGTTTAACTCAATGAATATCAGTTATTAAAAGGAGTAAAATATAATGAATACCAGATACAAACTAATCAAGTTTAAACCAATGAACGTAGATGTTCAACTCAATGAATATCATATATAAACCAATTAACATACTTGATTAACTCAATGCATATCAGATATTAAAAGGAATAAAAGTACTTACCCATTGAAATCATCAGGTATAAACTCATCTCCTGATCTTCCAGAGAAAACAAAGTCTGAAATAATCATTTGTTTCTTGCTAATATATCTAAACTCTGTTTTTGATCCTTTCTTGGTCCAAAAAGGAGATTTGTAGAGTTTGTTAATGTTAGCTGCTTTCAATTCTGAATTATCCTCTGCACCTTTTAGCACCCTACAACATCATCATATTAATTGGTCAACAGAAAAGTGTGAAATTAACATTAAAACAAATTAATGGCCTACTTTTCAACATATGTTGCATAAGAGTTGATGCTTTTTTCAAGGACCTTTGCAACTTCAGTAGTAGGAATCTTCTCAGAAGCAGAAATTATATTAGTTATACTCCTGCTAACATCATTCACATCATCTACTAAATCCCCTGCAATGTCTGAATTTAAATTGCCTCCTATACAAAAAGTTATGATTGGAACATTAAATTATAGTTCAATGAACATAGTTGAATATATAAGCACATATTACTCAATTAAAATAGAAACAATGAATGAACATTTATATAAATATGAAAGAACATAAGAATAAAAAGAATGAACATAAATTATTCTTTACTGAGTAATTGGTAAACTTACGTCCATCATCCTCCATTTCATTTGTTCCAGGAGCAACTATTGAAGGTTCACCTGCATTCATTTTACAAAATATAACAAGTTAGTAATACCTTGTTAAAAAAAATTTAGTATAGAGCAAATGAACAGGTATGAAGTTACATTACCTCCTGCATTTCTTACATTCTCTGTATCCCCAATCTCTTCTCTCTCTCGTACTTCAGGCTGTGAAAAATTCAATCCTAGATCGAACGTTGGAATCTCTAACATCTTCCCATGTGATGCCATTAGATCATTCTCTAATTTCACAATACTGTCCATAACATCTTTGGACGTCCAGAACTCATCGTCTTGTGTAGAATTAAATGCATCCTCCTCCTCTGCTTGCATTGCCTTTTTGTTTTTTTGAGATAAGTTTAGGTCAGCTTGTGCCCTTGGTTGGACTGCCATCATATTCAGCAATGTAGTGTATTTGTTGAACACTGTCAGGAAGTTTATTTTCAGAAATTGGATAGTGCCTTGCCTCTTCAAACAGTGTACTTAAATCTTTAATCAATGGCCCCATACGGTTGATCATTATATCTTGAAACTTTGTTGCAATAGGTATTCCTTGCATTCCCTATAACACCAATTAAAAAATAGTGAACAAAGATGAACATACTACCTATAATGGATGAACCAAATTATAATAAACATTGAGAATTTCAAACTTGAACACTATATAGGAAATTTTAAAGCATCAGAGATCATACCTCAGAACAACCAACATTTGATTCTTGAATATTTACAACATGCTGTTCCTCAAGTTAAACATTCACTTGTATTTCGATATGGGGTATGATTTCACCTGACCCAAATCCTTCCAGATTCTTCTCTACTCTGATTCGTTCGCCAACCATCTCGTCAGTCCAGTTATTTCCAATTGGGAATTGCCTTAAATCAGCATATAGATCCATGATTCGAATACGATCAAGGTAGCTAACCTATATGATATCAATATTAAATCATATTAAAATAATATGCAGAAAACAAACAATGATCATAGGGATTTATAAGAAACATGGTTTTGAATTTACCATCAAGAATATGAGTGGTCCATCGAAATGAGCTGTTGGGTTCTTTTGCCATTTAAAAATACTGTCATACAATGACTTCATTATGTACTTGCACCAATTGTAAACGTGAAAGTTCTCCACATCAATCAGAGCCTTCATTAATGAGTACTTGCACCCTTGAGCCTTCGTGCGGGAAAATATCGATGATAATGCTTGTAGTAGGAAATATCTCTTGAACTTGTTTTCGTACACTGTCTGTACTACTTCTGATTCATTTTCATTTTTATTGGCATGGCCTGTAAGAAGAAATTATTGTACTTTAGTGGGAATAACACCATATTGCTTTGTCGGAAGTTTGAAGTCAATTCTGAATAATAATAAATGCAAGGAACAACAGTTAGTATGGCGATGGAATCAAACTGTTTAAAAAACAATAAATATAATATATTGAAAAATGCATACCTCATCTCTTCTAGAAGAGTTTGTAACAAGGATCTTGATCATTGTTCTATGCTTCCACAACATCAATCTCACCACGTGGAAGGCCAAAGCAGGAATGAACATCATCCTCACTGATGTCCAGCCATCTTCCATATTTCAATTTGATCTTAGTTGGGGAACACTTGAAGTTTCTAACCAAGAACTTTGAAAACTCTGGATCAGGGAACCTAGTAATTTTTAGGTCCAATAGATGTTCCCAACTATTTGTCGCACCAAATTAACTCGTAGATCATCAAGCTTTTTGAGGAACCTTACAAGGCTATATGGTGATACTCTATTTAAGAAAATATGTTCCTCTTCTTCATCTTCTCTTTTTAAAATCTTTTTGTATCAGTTGGTCTATCCTCAACATCCTCTACAACACTAACTTTCTTCCTTTTACTGCTTTCCACTGT
>JAOWAN010000050.1:3209436-3219972 GCA_028566635.1 Lobelia cardinalis | reverse complement strand
TCTGTGTGTGTGTGTGTGTGTGTGTGTGTGTGTGAGAGAGAGAGAGAGAGAGAGAGAGAGAGAGAGAGAGAGAGGAGTACGAATAGGGCATAAGTTTTTGGCAGCCAGATCTTGTTGTGCTCAATGGCCTCCCACTGTCCATTGTAAGGGCTAATGCCCATGTCCGCGGCATTCAAATTGATGTCACAGAACTGCATAATTACACGCACTTATGCATAAAGGAGATTTGGAAAAATACCTCGTAAAAGCATTTTCCTGCTGCTACACATTACAGGACATGAACAAAAGAACTAAAAAAGAACAGTTACCTTTGCAAGAAATGAAATGAAAAGATCGGATAAAGAGCTACGGTTAATCTTTCTGGATCTATCTGATTTATATCTGTTTATGTTCATAGCGCATGTCTCTTCAATATGTTTCTCTGCAGCAGACCTCACACCTGTGTGTAGAACAATGATTGAAATCATCAATAAGATTACTAGTTGACTACTTATCTTCTACACAAGGGTTTCATCAGAAAGATATTCCGTAGCATTTTGTATTGTGTATCTTCGAAGAGAAGTCATTAGGCGAATGTAATCCTTCATCTGTTAAGTGGGGAAGCAAAGAACTGAATATCTTCCAATTTAACCTTGCAATTTGTAGGAGATTTAGTTCGAATCCACTTCCTACTTTTTTTCAACATTTTCTCCATCTTTTCTCTTTCCAGTTTTCACTATTTTTATAGTAAACTGTTTGACCTCCTAGCTTATCCTTTCCATTTCCTAATATTCATACTTTAGATTTCCTTTCACATATTTCCACTTTGGCTGTCATATATGTAGACATTGAACTATTGAAGGAACAAATTGAAAAGATTAGGTTTCGGCCAAACCATTGAAGCAAATGTACATATAACTTCTGAAACAGTATATATATTTGTTCCCCTTCTTTTTTCTTGCTTGATCACAAATTTCTTTTTTCCTTTTAATCAGTCAGCTGTAAACCTATTTGTTTCATCTCTGAAAAGAAGAAGGAATAATATAATTAATATTCATATCAGTACAGTACAGTAGTACCTGTAAGGTCATTGATCATGTTTCCTGGATAGATTTCTTTCAGAGGCGGTAGAATTGCAGGTTGGCAAGTCTACAGAATTGACGAAAATTTTATAAAGCAAATCAGGGAAAGTTCTTACTTGTCAAAAACAGTTGCAAACCATGATAAGATCAAAAGCAATAAAATCACCTGAAAATGGAAGATAATCAGTAAGCTGAGAGAATATGAATTCAAAGTTCCACACTTTGAATTGTTGATAGATTTTGCCTTGGCCCATTCTTTGACCTGCTTGCAAGAATCAATTATGAGTGTACAGTAAGTAATTTCTGCTGTCATCATCAATTGTTAATTAGGAGGGAAAAACGTACCAGTAAAACCATCTCACGGAAACGGCCATCAATCTCATTGATCCAGAACAAAATTTTGGACTTCATTTGCCCATTCAAATTGTTGATTGAGATATCACACGAGATGTTCTTGTGAATACTCTCAAACTTCAAAATGGGAACTCTTGCGTTAGAAATAAACTGCAGCCTATGCCATCCACCTGAATTAATGTTATAAACACATCATCAAAGGAAAAATTTCACGAATGAAATGGAACGCGCGTGCACACCGACATATTATACATGCACGCGCTCGTGCATGTATTAATCTCCATTCTCAGTTCTGAAACTAGAATTTGCAGGTTGATGGAAAGGAAATAGCTTCTATTATGTCCCTATGTTTACGGAAAAATCAAAGATGACCAATCTAACATGCAGTTTGCCGAAACTAAATGCGGAAAATTCCTCATTATCAACACATTCAATCCAACCCTCTTAAAGGTTAATAATTCAGCTGAAAAAGAGCCAATCACAAGAATTGGGTCTAAATTCAGCCCAATGGCCCCAATCCTCCCAGAACCCTAAATGTAAAGAAACTCAAAATACAACTACACATTTTAGTAGAGTTACTAACTGCAATCAAGATGCTCCTTATGTGTTTGGGTTGGGCTTAGACCGCTCAAGCAAAAATCAGCATGGTGCGTCTAACTTAAATCGTCATACTACCTAAATAGTTAGACTGCTCATCCAACAAGTATTTTAAATGAGACCTCAACTTCACCCAGAAGACATTCAACATGAAAATAGGCTGTGTCAATTACGTGTGTAAGAGATTGGCAGATCTTGCCTTTTTATGGAAATATAGATGGAAAATACTCATTTTGATCCGCTTGAAGGTTCCTTTCCGGAAATTAAGGCTCAGCATGGGTAAGTATGAAGTATCAAATCAGTTTTGATGTACATTTGTTCTGTAGTAGGGGATATAAATACACAATTAAAAACTACACAAACAATATCGTCTATGGTGGAAATCTGATTTCCTAAAACAGAAGAAATGTATGTCAGACATTAGATTGAGGCTTACACATAGAGTCAATTTTTGAGAAAGATTCTTTGAGCAGAACAGCCGGAGTACGTTTTCACATCTTGTGAAGACACGTGTGAAGAATATATGACTATATGAATGAAGCTACTCAAAACTAGCATGAGTTTTCTTAAATCTTATGGAATCTTGCTTTAAGTTCTCACAACTGAAGGATGCAGGGAGATGCAAGTGAGAGTTTTTTTTTAAGGACATATTGCCGAAGCTTGCTGAATTACGAATTATCTATCATAGCATAGGAATTGATACTAACCTATAAACTATAAACAAGTTACCTCTCTTTCTCATAGCTTTTAGTACATCTGCAAGTAAACTTTGCTTGTGCTTTCTCCCAGCTGCTGAAATGTATGAACCATTGGACAACTCAATGGATATATCCAAATCTCCCCATCTCGTGAAGAGATCTGACACAAAAGAACCGAAAGGCTCTACTGTTGCTCCTGTTTATATAATTCAAACACTCAAAGTCAAACCACATTCTTTGTGAAATTTACATTACTATTTTTCGTACTATATCAGATTAATATGAATATGTAAAAAGAAAGTCAAAACAATTTTAGCTATCATAAAATGATACGCTGGCTACTTTTACCAACTGTCAGGATGCAGATGGATGAGTACAAAAGAGGAAAGGCCGACACTTGATTTAGCACAAATCATGTAGAAGCGATTAACAAAAAGTTTTTATATTTTCCATTGAGTGGTTATTGAATTCTCAGTTCAAATACAACTAAACAACTGAAATAAGATAAAAATGGTGGAACAGATCAAAACACATCTAAGGCATTATTTGTAAGAAGTTGGAGGTCGCCTCTGTTTGAAGATCAGCAACTACGAACTATGAAGACCTCATTGTGAGCATGAAAATCAATTATAAGAGAAATTGAATTTGAGCATTACATAGCATTGATGAAAAAGTGCATGAAACAAGAGACTTCAAATCGGCAGATAAGAGACTTTTACAAACTCAACGCATTTCATATATTGAGCACTGATTGCAAATAAATGAGATCACTACATAAATTGCCTTGAAAGGGATGTGTATTATTCAATCTTAGACATTCTTTTGGAAACAATACGCTATGGAGTCACATCTTCCTTGTCTGATGTACAAAGAGGTCTTACGTTGTATGTTGATTGGCAAATCCAGAAGGTGTCAAATGGATAGCAATCAGTGTCTTGTCAACCACAAGCCAAAACAAATAGAGTGACATCTGACAAAAGCACCAAAATGATGCAACATTAATTACCTCTAAGACTCTCCACAGATTGAACAACAGATCGAATCTCCTCAATGATGTGAAATCTAGTAGCCCAATCATCACTTGACGGATTGATCACTTGAAGAATATCCCGCAAAATAAGTTCCAATGAACAATAGGCACTCATATTGAATAAAAAAGCAGAACTTGGTATGCACAGCTGAACAAATAAAAAGAACACATCTATTAGAGTAATTCCCTTTAAGGTTCAAAATAAGCATCCGTGAACTCCTAACTACAGAAATGTGAAAGCAAAAGATTTGAAAGAATCAAGGACAAAACCTGAACCCAAATAGAGTTAAAGAGAAGACAACCCAGTGCATTATTGCAGGGTCTGCGGAGCTCAAATCAATGAAAAATGTGCACAAATATAACAAGGAAATGGATGGCTTTGTTAGCTTATTCTGAACATTCTCAAACTTGAACCACTTACTCAACTGAGAGAGAGAGGGTATAAATGGCTAGTTGTCAACCCATTCCTGCCTACAACTAGAAAATAACTTAAGAAAGCCAATGCTTTATCTAATTAGCTAGGTTTCTAGAGACTACTGCTCATACCTGCATATCATGCCTTCTAAGCTAACCTAATAATGAATAAGCTTACAAAATATATAGAAGTGGTATGGGGCCTGCTACAGATCTCTTCATGTGTAGCTGCACCAGAGCTTTGGTCTTTAGAGATGTGCATTTTGCCTTGACCTTTGAGTGATTCTTGTTCTGGACCTTATGAAACACTGCAAGGTTGTCTGGCTTCAAGATACACACATTTGGTTCTAATGGCATTACAAGCTTTATTAATATAATGGTTTGATGCGTTTTTGGTTTCATTCATT
Organism: Lobelia cardinalis; assembly: GCA_028566635.1. NCBI lineage: Eukaryota > Viridiplantae > Streptophyta > Magnoliopsida > Asterales > Campanulaceae > Lobelia > Lobelia cardinalis. The sequence continues at coordinate 3,215,411 of JAOWAN010000050.1, read as the reverse complement.
GTCCAAAAGATGAGGCTTCTACCCCTGAATCAGCAAGTAAAGCTCAACCAACTAGATCAAGAGTCTTGCGCTACCAACTCATCTAACAGTTTAAATTGTTAGATAGGTCCTAACAATCAAGTATTAGGCTTAAGAGCATCTATCAGAGAGACTTGAGTACAATCGTACTTGAAGTGCACAAACAAACAGAAGTATAGACCATATCTCATTTGTTGATGATGATATATTTCTAGATCTTCTTTTAAGCTAAGATGACAAAAGAACTTCCTATTCAAAATTAAATATAAGGTATATCCAAAGACAATAAAACTATATGTATTACATAATGCTAGAAGCACGTCATATATGTTTGGGGCATTACTCATTTGTTTTTCTTATTATGCCATACCATACAATAAATTAATAGTGTACGAACTAGGGTGTCTTAGGATCTTGATGCTTTCTGTCAGTCTTTAGGACTTGGTTAATTTGACTTCCAGTAGTACACTTTAACAATTTGCATCCACTATGTCATACTATATTCGTAAGGTTCCTCCCTTATGGTGCACACTGGCGGAGATAAGAGTGGGGGAGGGGGGGGGGCACAGGGAGCTACAACCCACGTAAAACATTTATAATGTTCTATTCCCCCTCCCCCCCCCCCCTAATTAGAATTTCGTTTATGGAATTAATAAATTAGTAGTCTGCCCCCTTCAAAGTTAAATATGTACAAGGTTTCAACTGATTTTTTTATTAAAAAAATCCTCATTACTATTTTTTTCAAAAATGCACAGCTTTATGAAAGAAAAGAAAAACACACAAAAAATCTTATATCTAATATACATATCTATGGTTACATATTTTTATTTAAAAAAAAAAAATGTATTTGGTCAGTATACACATGGTCACCCTCCCTTCCCCATTTATCATTGAAAGAGAACTTTGAAAATAATAACTATACAAGAACAGTTTAGATACCAAATTGGTAACACATTCTATAAAATATATAATTGGGTGCTAATAAAACGGCCCTGCCTAAAGTAATCCAATGACAAAGAAAAAGAGAATAAGATCTCACCACTGTGGCAATCAAAAAAGCAGATCAGATGACAAAACGATCAAACCTGTGGCTTACGCCTATTAAGAGATTTGAGGTCCTAGAAGAAGTTCTTCACCATTTCATTCTTCTACTTAACAGCCAGATTTTATCAGAAGTGGAACCAAAGTTGAGAGCTTATCAAATACTCAATGAAGGAATGAGGAAACAAGGTCATTGTGCATATGATCGGTTTAGCACACTTCACAGACTTGATGTATCCTAGATCTCGAGTATATCGCCCTAAATGGCCAAAAGAGTTGCAAGTTGCCAAAATCCCAGGTGACATGCTCAAGATCTTGCTTGTTTGCATGTAGAGTCATTTGTCCGTTACTTTACCTTTTTAACCGTAACATTTAATTCATAAGAGAAAATGTAGAAGATGTTGCTAAATCTTAAGATATCATTCAATTAGGTAGTAACACGAAACATCTAGGTAATAACATATATCAAAAAACAATGTCAAATCAACACCCCTTGCAACACAGAATACCACATAATAGGCTTTGTAGAAGATGTGATGACCCCAATCGCATTGAAAATTAGGAGAACTACTTAGATGCCTTGCAGTATCACACTAGCTCCACACAGGTGCTCAACAATGGAAGTGCCCCTACTTTATTGGGACCAATTATCCTGTGTATGGTTTAGTCTAATCAAGTGTAGAGTAGCACCCAACAAGAATTAATTGACACCACAGTAAGTTGACTAGAACCTGGCTGAAAGCGCTGATAGAAAATAATCCAAGGATGCGAAGTAATAGTTAGGCATTCAGGCAATGAACTCGAAAACTAACTAAACAATCTCCCAGGATTAGCAACAAAACTCTAAAGATTATACGAACAGAGTGGCACCCTTTATGATCATATGTCGTTTCCTGACTTTTCAAGACTTAAACTGGTAAATTGCAAAATGTGAAGAAACAGAAGACTTAAGAGTATGACAAAAGTCACGTGTTGCAACAATTTCCATCTCGACTTTCCTTGTTCTCCATTTAATTTGCTGTGTCCATTGAGGTTCAAGTGTGGAGGCTTCAAAAACTCAACCCATAGCCAAAAAAAGTTGATTCAATTAGGTTTGGGTCACCATGTTCGTTTCCATTATTTTTTTGGTTTTCATATGTCAAACCATTTGATCACGAAGTTGATTTACAAATTATATTTTTGATGGTTTATCAATCCACTTTCCATCTACATACTCCTATTCCCCTATTTATAATCCAACATACCAATATAATATCCTTTTATTCACCTCTCTCTTTCCGACCCGCAACCCAATGTTATCTCCCCACCGTCTCATTCAAGCTGGAAGTAGTGCGGCCTACTCCGTAGCTACTCTGGCCCTGTTTTTGAAAAAAATGACCCAAAAGGGGTGAAAATCTCTGCCTACAGTCTGCCCCCCTTCTCACATCCCATCTCACATCACATCCCATCTCACCGGCCGGAGTAATCGCGTTCAACCACCCCCTATCAGGTTTGCACTGTTCAGCATTGAAGTGCCATTACTGCGACGGTGTGAGAGGCTTTTCTATATAAATCCGGCGTAAGGAGTACTATTAACTAATATTTTTTTGTGATTCTGTGTAATTATACGCTCTTCAGGAAATACTGTAATATGTTATCTTAGGAATATTAGGAAATACTGTAATATGCTATGTTAATGAATTTTGTACTTTACAATGCTCTTGCCAGTTTTTTTCTTTTCTCACTACTATTTTTGCATGCCCTCATTTCAAATCCTAGACCTGCCACTGATTGCAACAAGAAAGAGGCACTGCGATTTATCTTTAGGTGGAAGGCGATCTGAAGTCGTAGGTAAGAATGAAATGGCCAAACCAAAAATAAACAAATGATTAATGACGGAAAGTAAGAGAAGAAGAAGATGACACTTGGCCTTTTTCTGAGTAAGTCCAACTGGAAAAGAGCAAGAAATTGGAAATGGAATCAGGAATGTATTTGCAACAAAAAAAGGAAAAAAAAAAACAAGTCTGGAAAAAATGCACAATTTCCATTAAGATGTGAAACACATACTTTCAATTGGTCCAATTATAGCATCACCTGCCAATGCACTGTATACTCAGAGACAAGGTGGTTAACCTTACGAAAGTGTCAAGAGTCGTATATGAACGGAAAGTCTGGTACTTCCTAGCCGCAGCAATAAGTCTATATGCATTCAAGACAGAGCAGCAGGAGTTCTGCTTCTTTCCCCCCTTTTCTGAAGATGTGTGTGCATGTGAGAGGGAGAGAGGGAGAGGGATAGAGGAAGAAGGGGAGATAGAGAGAGAGGGAGGCTTTATGCATGTGGATGACCTTAATAGGGAATTGAGAGGCAAATCTATATTGATCTTTTATTGTTTCTGAATTGTATGTTTACTATAAGAGCATATTTTACAACCAGAGTAGTGGAAATCAATGCTAGTAAAAGATTTCCCTTTTTCCATGTATTGTCAACTATGGAGAGAAATAAAGACTTCCAGCACAATAGTTGCTCATATTAAGATTAGATGAGTTGTGTGCTTAAACTCTAATTCGTGTTTTTCATCTGTTTTTGCATGTTTCAGAATTTCCCAATCTACTTCAGATTGCTGAATAGTTTCCACATCTGAATTAACTGATCCTTGATCCCAAGCAACCAAGTTGAATCAGCTCAAATGGAAAGCAATCGAAAGCACAGTAAGATAAACCTGAAGTTTCAGCCATGATAAAAAGTTTTAACCCGTTTATATTTTGTTAAAGGGTTCAATATGAAGTTAAATGATCAAAGAATCTAAAGGTTTTGTAATGGTACTTTTTTAATTCTCCATCTAGAACCCTGTCCCTCGAAAAACTATTGTAACAATGATACCGAATTCCAGTTATATTCCTTTAAGGAAATACAAAAGGAGAAGAGGTGTATTGATCCACTGATAGAGTCATACAGCTCTTTCCAATTATGCCCAAATTTCATCCTTTCGTTGAGTATAGATTCCATCTTAGACAGGCATGGTCACTCTTCTCGCATGCTAACCACAGATCAAAACAGGCATCGCTCTTTAATTTAGTATCTAATAGAGAAAATGACGACTATCCTTAGGCGTGCTGTTTTTCCCAAACTTCATATATTTAAGATCATCCCTGGAGTTATTATAGCACATGGATGAATAAGCTTTAATACAGCGTCTCTGACATCCAAATCATGCAATTGATACCAGATCAGGTATGTTCCATTTGTGATACGTATATCGTATTTGTGCATTTTATATGCAGAACTTTAAACTGTTCCAATTATCTAAGTTCAATTGTTGCAACTTCTCACTAGGTAATAAGATCAACATGTAGTCAATAATATGCTTTGGAGTTAAATATTATCATGACTCGATCAAAAACCATTCATCGACATTATCAAATAACTGAGATTGCTAAAATGCGCATGATTCAGAAGCAATTCATTGACAAAAGATGTACAGGGTACATACATGATACAAGACATACTGAGATCCAACATCAGGGTCAAAAGCAAGCATGAATTGAACTTTAACACTTAATGGAGGAGAACCCAGTTCCATTAAGCTATTCTAGTACATGAATCACAATATATAGGGAACTAGATTCTCGGTGCCATCTCCTTCTCAAACCAAAAGCATCCATGCAAAGCAAACACATTACTTGAAACATGGCCTGCAAGTAACCTCCAAACATGCCGTGTTCTCTTCACAAGTTTTTTAGGCAGCTAGTCAGTTTAATACCGCATCCATGCCAATGATTCGTAGTTGTATATCCAATTCAGCAACCACGTAAATGAATGGGAATTTTAAATGCAAAGACATTATATCCTGGTACTGTAATAATCAGCACTACGAAATAGCCATGTCTAACAAGGGGCCAATGTCATGCCGTAACAGTGTCCCAAGTCCATGTGCTTCAAAAAGTAAAAACATAAAAATGGCTTTCTCTTAAGAGAATGAATCAAAATTTTCCTTGCAAACACATTAATAGTCGATCACTGACATAAAATAAAACCATTGTTTATAAAAAATGAAAAAAACATTTATGAGAATCTAAGAATTTCATTCATTCATACATACCTACAGTAATCACTTATACCCATCACTCAACTAATCAATCACACCAATTCAACTAAGACTAAGAGACTTCATTTTCACCAGCCCTCAAAAATAAATCAGAATAATCCTAGCATGGTAGCACCTGCAAGCATGTTAAAGTTTCCACCACTCCAATAAACATCAACCTTACAAAATCACCAATTTTCAATCCGGAGAGAAAATAACATATACACGAGGAGGTTTTAATAAGCCCAATAATAGTTCAATTCTTACCAAACACTAGTCAGCAAATCAAAATCACCAATTAAACGAATCTCATATCACAATCAAGAACTCAAAAAATGAATTACACTTCAAAATCCGCTAGACTGAACTCACCTTTAAAACCCGAATCACAACAGTTCCTCCCAATCAATCAGTACAACCGCACAAAAAACTGGACAACAAGTTCCCTCTCCTGCTAAATTTGAATTCCAGAAAAAGCGCATCAGAAGCAGTTTCCTTCTTCTAGGGCCTGATTCATTACTTGAATCAAGAATCGGATTTGTGTCTTTGATAAAATCATCTCACCTTTACTTTTGCCAGAGAGAAAAGGGCTCTGGCCTTTGCTTTAGCTTTTGCTTAGGCGGAAGGGTTTTGCATTTGGTATTTATATATATATATATTCACATGAGAGAGGAATGAAATGAAGAAAGTGAGAGAGGGGGGAGAGATAAAACAGTACAGGAACAGGAGTATATGATTTTCTCGCCGCCGCGGGAAAATTGGTCGTGGGGGGGTCAAACCAGTTGGTATACGGAGCTCCCAAGAGCTCCTAGCAAGGAGCTCCCTTTTTTCACATAAAATGAATATTTAATG
>JAOWAN010000050.1:3185294-3196960 GCA_028566635.1 Lobelia cardinalis | reverse complement strand
CTCTCTCTCTCTCTCTCTCTCTCTCTCTCTCTCTCTCTCTCTCTCTCTCTCTCTCTCTCTCTCTCTCTCCTTTTTACTCCCAGTTCCCAAATCTGCTTTTGATCATCAAGTTTTAAACTTTACTTGTTACCCATAATTCTTTAGTGATTTCCCCAAAAAGGTTCCCTACCTTTTCTCTCTCTGAACTGAGCCCAGTTCCAACAATTTCTTCGTTGCTTGGTGGATGTATTGCCATATTGGGCATTAGTCATTAAAGATTGATTCTCCATTGGGTTTTGGCTATTTCCTCAAAAGGGTATGTTTACGATTTTGATTCCCTGTAATGTCAATGAAGTTTTTTAATGAATTTGGTTTGGGATTTAGATGAACTTAAACTTGTGGATTTGTTGAATTCGCTGAATCTCTATATTGGTGGGTGGAGGACATTGATTATCCATTAAAGTTGGTATAGTTTTGGAATTTTACTTTTCTAGTGATTTCCTCAAAAGGGTATGTTCATACTTATGATTCTTTATAATGGCAATGAATGCTTTTCGTGATTACTGTTTTGGATTTACACGACTTGATATTTATTTGTTGAATTTGCTATGCGGAAGACATTGATTAGGCACTAAAGCTTGAAACTATGTTGGGTTTTAGCCTTTTCTGCTGATTTCCTCAAAAGTGTATGTTGACCAAAATGTTATTGTTTCTAATGTTACTGAAAGTTTATTGAATTTGCTACATTTAACTTACTGAATTGTTCGTGTTTATATGAATTCCAACCTGCTCAACTCTCAACTCAACTGAATTCAGCCTTATTCTCAATCATTTGGCGTCGGATAAAGTTGCTGATTTCTTGAATTTGCTAATTTAGATGTTGACTTTGTTGAATCTTCGTCTTCTTTATGGGTAAGAATTACGCTTGATTATTGAATCTTTTAAGTACTAATCCAATTGTTAATTCTTGAGCTCTGTTTGATCCTTCTTCACATGCTGCTGAAACTTGAGTTATAATTCGATAATATTTGTTTCTAGGCATCTTTTCTGTCATAATTGCTCTCTCGAGCTAAAAAGAAAATTTTCCATTATTCTGCTTCAATGTGATTTATTTCCTTTTTCACAAAAGGAATGAAATAACACTGGTTCAGTGTCAAGTTGAGCTGAGCTTAGCTAAGTTCTTTAATATTTGACATACATTAATATGCATAACAGTTTGAATACTAAAGAGGAAGCCAACTTAAGCATTCCATTTGATTAACTTTCACATTCCCTATATTGCATTAAACTTATAACTGTAGTAGCCCTTAAGTTGCAATGGTTATTTTGCATATTGTTATTGGCATGATATGACCTGTACTTTCAGCAAGTGTCATAATCTCTCAAATAGTCTCGTACCCCGTAGTTTCATATTACAGATACGATACTTGCTGATGTGGAAAGATTGCTCTCAAGAGTGTTACGCATCCCACAAGTGATTCAAAATTAAGCTGAAGTTCCATCTGTTCTAACTTTACTCCTCTTTGGTTCAACTTGATGTTCCATTAAGTTTCACTGTTGCTTTCTTCGCAGGGGGCGAAAGAGTCTGTTCTTTTTCTGTTTCTGGTTTTGTGGATGACATTGAATTATCCTGTGTTTGGTGGGGTAAGACCGAAATGTATGACTAAGGTCTCTATTGAGTGGAGCAGCTACATGCATGGGAGGGTTATTCCACCTTGTTGACTTAAATCAAGGCGAGATGGCTAGGAAAGTTGCCACACAGAAGAGGCATGGTGGTACGTATTATCATTGTCTTGGGAAAAAGGAACACTATTCTGTAGAATAGATGCAGGTTCTGTTATATGTGATTTTCAGGCAGTCCAACCTCATATGCTAAATTGCCATCAGTAATTTGTGAATTTTGTAGGAGCATGAGTTGTTAATATGTGAACAAATAGGGAAAAAGAACTGCTCTTTCCAAGTGTTCAAGATTTTACTTTTTGAATGTTATATATTGAATGGCTTAGACTTGTGTAGCAAATTGAGTTGGTTAAGAAAGATACCAAGTGTTTTTGAACTTTGTTATTATCTTAGATTACATATTTCGTGTACCCACAACACAGAGAGAGAGAGAGAGAGAACCTCATGCCCGAGGTTCTGTAGGATCTGAGTAGGGTCAAATGTAGTCTATCCGTCTATCCATACCTGAGTGACAATTTCTGATGTTTGAGACCATGGTTTACAGTATATACCTAATTTTGTGCCAAGGCTCACTCTTAATACGATTTTCTTGTACCAAATGAAGTAATTTTACATCTAAATAAATTACTGAAAAGTGGTCAGATTCTGAATTAGTTGCAAATTTTGTGTGCATTGCAAAGTCCTGATGACCTATTGTTTCTAAGCAGATGTCTGGTTAATAAATTTCACAGAAGTCGATATTTTTATTTGGTTCACTGTAAATCTGAAGAAAATGATGTAATGTCAACTACGCTGCAGGCTTAGAGGCTCCCCGGAACAGCTTGGAGTTACCTTTGGAAGCATGCCAGAGCTATTTCACTGCAGGAGATGACTGGTCTGAGAAGAACTATTATCCAACAGAGGCCCCCATGAAGAAGTTGATCAGTGAAGAGATATCAAGAAAGCCAAAAACCAGATCAAATTCCCCAAGTATTGTAGCTCGCCTAATGGGCGTGGACGCGTTACCGTTAGATACAAAAACGGTAGATCAGCAGGTTGACAAAAAGAACAAAAATCTAGTAACTGAATATCCAGAAGAAAAACTGGTGAGAACAAGCTCCGCTAGCCTCGGTAATTTTTCTTCAAAATCTTCCAGGCAGATAAGCTTTGATTCCTTTCACCGTGATGAAGACAGTGATCATGATGAATGGAGCGGTAGCTTCAAATCAAGAAAGCCAAAGCATCGAGAGCATCCTCAAGAGGAGGAATTGCAGAAGTTTAAGAAAGAATTTGAAGCTTGGCAGGCCACAAGGCTAAAAGAATGTTCAAAGATAGTTGAATATGGCACCACACCTAGCCAGTGGATGGCTCAAGAGAACCTCAATAGAGAAAAGATGATTATGCATACAAATACCGTGGACAAGAGTGAGAAAGTCAAGGGCAATACACAAAAAGCAAGGACGGAGGATAGAAGCAGTTCAAGAACCCATAGATATGAAAATGAACTTATGTCAACTGACAGGAGGAGCCGAACACTAAGTAGGGACTTTGAGCTGCCCCTTTCACTATCACCAGAAAAGGAACCAGCTGTAGAAGCATCTTCTGTACCAACAAGGATAGTGATCCTGCAACCCGGTCTCGAAAGTATTGGCAATAACGAAGAATCTTGGGCTGGCTCTTCGTGTGCTACGGAAGAGAGGAGTAGTATAGAAGATTTTCTTGAGGAGGTGAAAGAAAGGTTGAAATGTGAGTTGCAAGGAAAAACGATTAAACGGGGTTGTATGATCAGAGGTGGTGGAATTGAGACTCCATATAGCGAAAAACCATCTGATCCCAAACTAATTGCGCAAAGAATAGCAAAACAAGTTAGAGAGAGTGTTACAAAGGACCTTGGAATGAATTTGCTTCGATCAGAATCTACAAGATCCTATCGAAGTGAACTTCAGTATAATGGAGCAAGTTCTCCCGAGTTCATTAGTAGAGATACTCGAAGATTTTTATCAGAGAGGCTAAGGAATGTTCTAAAACGAGAATCACATTCGGAAGTTTCTAAGGTTGTTGAAGGAAACTCAGGATCGTCAAGACTAACTTATGATCGCAGAAAGTTACAATCCAGAGAAATCTTGACAGCTGAAAATGACATTCAGAGCCGATCTTTCAGATGCGGGCCCAAGGACGATGTACTGCTCCAGAAGGATTTGTCTCCGCGGAACCTCATTAGGTCTTTGTCAGCTCCGGTTTCAGGAACATCATTTGGAAAGCTTCTTCTAGAGGATAGACATGTTGTGACGGGGGCTCACATCAGGAGGAAGCATGAAGCAATTGAAAAGTTAACAATGAAGGTGAAGAAACAGAGTAAAGAGAAATTCAATTTCAAGGAAAAGGTTTCGAGCTTAAAGTACAGTTTCATTCTTAGGGGAAAACTTTTTGGCAGAAAGATACACTCGGCAGTGGAATCTCGTAGCAGTGAACGTGATTTCGTGAAAGATATAATGAGTGGAGTTATGATGAATTTCAGTGACAGGCCTGTAAGAATTGACCAACCTTTTCCCATCTTTTTTTTTTCTCGAAAGAATGTATCTTTTCAACTATTTCAAATTTGCTGAGAATGTTATGCCTTTTCTAATGTAGGAGAACTCGACTGAGGTGCCACCAAGCCCTGCATCTGTCTGCAGCAGTGTTCATGAGGAGTACTGGAGGGCTGCAAATTGCCCTAGCCCAATAACACCAGGTGCACTTCCATTAGAGGAGCATGATCTGCCACAAGCCTTCAGAGACATCAGCTATAACCTGAATGGTAAGAGATGGTCTTATGTGCAAGTATACGCTCATTCACAGCATGTCACATCATGTATTATATTTGGTTCGGTTAAACTCTTAGGATTATAAACAAATTACAATCTGGTGTGACAAACTAATGTACATTTTGCGTTGTCAGTGGGCTCTTGTATAAAACACCATGTACAGAAATATTTTCCACCACCAGTACTATACATGTACACATATCAAGCTTCATATATATCTGGTTTGAAATCTGATGGGGTCTTTCTCTTTTGATCTTATTAAAGTGTTGAGGAAACAACTGAATCAACTCGAGACCGGTGGATCTAATGAGGCAATTACTGAAGAGTTGCCAAGGAAACCCAAAATGGTGGAGTTAGAGGACCAAGATGAAGCTTATGTAAGAGATTTGCTTGTTGCTTCTGGTTTGTATGATAATTCATCTGATAAATATGTATCGAGATGGGACCCCTTTGCAAAACCTGTTAGCATTCCGGTCTTTGAACAAGTGGAAGACTCGTACAAGAAAAAGTCGAAGGAAAAAGAAGGGTCTAAGAAGAAGGTAGATCACAAGGTGCTGCTTGATTTGCTTAACGAAGCACTTTCATTAGTACTAGCACCCCCAGAACTTCACACGTCAAAGTTCATCAGAACGGCTACGGGAACCGCGTTTCGTCCGCCACATGGCAAGACACTACTGGATCACGTTTGGGAGATTATGCGTGTATATTTAAGCTCTCCAGTAGACAAATCTTTCTATTCTTTTGATAGTATGGTTGCTCGAGATTTGCATTCCAGTCCATGGTCTGGTTTGATGAACGATGATCTTGATGCTCTCGGAAAAGAGATGGAATCTCAGATCATCGAAGATTTGATCCAGGAAATAGTTAAGGATATGAAATCATGACAGGCTCACCATCAAAGAGAGAAACTTTTTTTGAGCTTTTAAAGGTGGCTGCAAGCAGGGAGTGGAGTACATTTTGTACATAAAGAGTGAGCTGAGTGACAGTACATAGATTGAGGTCATGCCCAGAACTGGGTATTGGCAGTAAAGGTTTGGTTTGATATTATATAGGAGTGGTTGTTATATAGAATCTGCTGATGTGAAGCTGGTTTTGGGATTTTTTGACTCTACATTTTAGATTATTCTAATAAGTTATTCTTTGTTGAGCTTCTCAATGTACTTTCTTTAACATTTTGACTCTACTCGACTCGATTCGTACATGAGAATATTGATGTAGGATAATGATCATTTCGAGTTTAGAAGCTCGAATTGACACCATGCTGCCCGACTGCCGTCGCAACAAAATGAACCAATAGGGACACTCATTTTGGCATTATCATGAGAATTGAGATTTCATGTCTCATTTGGTGTCTCATCTCCTATTTCATATATTATTTAAATTTTAAAATTATAAGTTCATCTTTTGATGGTTTGGATAGAATTTTAAAAAGATGAGACACAAGATCCGGACTCTTACTATGACCCCCTTTGAGCACATATATTTGCCTTAACATTGGGCCGGGCTGGGCTGGGCTGAACTGGGCTAGGATAGGGTAGGCCTTCTCTATAAGTTGGTGATTTTATTGGTTCATCAAACTCAGGCCCAAGTCGTTTGTAAACCCATAAGACAAGTGCTTGAGAAAATCATTTGTGGTGATCTCGGTGGTGGGTCCCACTAAGAGGGTGGTCCGTCGTTAGCGGCAGACATTTTTCTGACCCATGTGGAAACATTCCATCCAATTTACCCGCCGACCCTCTCGTTATTAACCACCGCCGACCCACCGGATAATCTTTTGTCTCTTATGGAATAGATAGAAATAGAAATAAGGGTAGGGCGAGGGGAATTAATATTTAAAAATTTATTTTTATAATTACAAATATTCATTTTATTTTTAAATTTATTTTTATAAATTATGTTAATTCACTTTTTCTTCGAATGAAGCGTCTACGTCTGAAAATTAATTTTTGAAAGTTTATCATTTTCTTTTCTAAAACATGCTACAGATATATTACAGTTTTACCATGAGAGTGAAAATTTAAGGAAAAACAAAATATTTTAATTTTAATTTTTGAAGATAAACTCCTTAAATAAAACATTTTGAAATAAACCATTTGTTCTAAAAGGAGGTAATAAAGAAATGGGATATGGATATAATACTATTTCTTTAAGCATTAACTATTATAATTTCTTTTTATTTCATAAAAAAAATTCTTTCATGTTTAAATTATGAAGATTTTCTCACATATTATTGAAAAAAAGTTAATAATTTTAATAAAAATACAAATGATATAAAAGTACAGTGCAAAATTAAAAATTTTGACTTTCAAATTAACTTGAGTTCGTTATTGAAGTGAAAAAACTATTTTAAAAATATAAATATGGTTAAAATAACCTTCCCCCCAAGGTTCTAAAGATATGAATTTGAATTCCAAAATAGTTCAACTATTTTTTTTTGAATAAAAAAGGAAACAATTTCAACCTCGGTATTCAAAAAAAATTCCCTCTCTTAAAGCCCTAATATTTAATTATTTACAAATTTCAGAAAAATAAATATTGGAGGGAAATTACAATGGTCCAAGTAAGAGAATTGCAAGCAAATTCAAAAAAAAAAAAAACAAAAACAAAAATAAAAAACAAAACAAAACAAAATAAGGAAAAAGCGCACGATAATGATTATGGTACTAAAGTGCGCGAGTGAGCATAAAACACCACCACCCACCACCCAACTTTTTGTCCCTGTCCGTGTCTCTCTCTTGTCTTTATTGTCCGCCAATTTCTTCACTTTCTCGTTACCCTTTTTTTTCTTCTTCCCTCCAACCAACCCACTGCTGACTCTCTGTTTACTCAAAACTCCCTCCCACTGTGTCTCTGTGTGTGAGAGTTTTAGAGAGAGAGAGAGAGAGAGAGAGGGTGTGGTGTGGAATGAGAGAGGAGTGAGAAAGTGTTGAATAAAGAAAGGATTTTTATCAAGGCTAATAATATGGATATGGATTGGGGAGAGAAACAACCACCACCACCACCACCACCACAATCACAGCAGCAGCAGCAAGAATTAGAAGGAAGCAATTCCAATAATGGGAATGGGTTGTTTGTGAAAGTGATGACAGATGAGCAAATGGAAGTTTTGAGGAAGCAAATTGCTGTTTATGCCACTATTTGTGAACAACTAGTTGATCTTCATAAATCCCTCACTTCCCATCATGATCTTGCAGGTTTTTTTAGTTTCCTTTCTCTTTTCTGCTCTTCCAATTTTGGGTTTGTTTTGTACGTTTGTTTGAATGTGTTTATGTTGATGAATCGTTAAAGAAACTGGTGGCTACTGGCTAATGTTAACTCAATTATTTGTTTGATATTGTTATTTAAGCACTCTGATCTCATAAAATTTGTTTCTTTTTCAAAAAAAAAAAGTTAATGGGTTCAAATTTGCTCTTTTTTTTCTTTTCATTATGGTGTGTAATGTGAACTTAATTTGTTAGTTGGTTAGTTAATTTGATCATAGAATTTTTTTTTCTGTTCCTTTTTTTTTTTTTTTGGGTATAATAATAATTGATTATTGAATCTGTGTGAGAGGTTAGTTTTTTGAAACTTGTGTGAGAGGTTATTTGATTGTGCTTTATGTTGACATATTATTTTGGTGGGTTATATGAAGAACTTAAGCTGTTTGAACTTTGAACATTGTTTATAGCACTATATATCTACTTGATCTCTACAGTTTGGTTTTTTGTTCAGTGTTGCTTGTTTTTGGGCATCTTTAAGGTATATTTATTACCAATTGAAAATGTGCATGGTTTTGTGTTTCTGTGTGTGTGCATCTGCGTATCCGAAAGAGTAAACGTTGATGGATTGTTTGAGATTTTGGTGGGTAGTGGTGAAGAATAACTCAATTGAATGATTGAGACTTTGATATTTTGATTCTTTGTTATACTATAATTTGTGGATCATTTTATTTATTACCAATTTTTAGCCTTGGTGCATATGTTGTCTGTGTTGTTGAATGAAATTGATGAGTTGTTAGGTAAGGTGGGCAATGTGAAGTGTGAACACAATTGATTGTATGAATGTTGATGGTAGCAGACCACTTTGATCTCTATAGTAGGTTATTTCTTCATTTTGCTGCTGGTTAGGGATTTTCTGCTACATAGCCAACGACCAGTCACCAGTGTATTAGCTCATTAATGTAGGGGGTAGAGATGATCAAATATTAAGTTATTTGATGAAATGTTAACTACCAACTGCTTTAGTTGGGCACTTTGATCTCTTACAATTTTGCTTGGATTTGCTTGTTATTTGGATCATTGTTAATTTGTAATTAAGTATGCAAATCTTCATTCATTTTCCGTAGCTTAAGGTTTTGGCTTTGTGTTCCTTATGGTTTACATTTAATTCCTGGTACTTTTGTGTATTGATGAGTTTATCATTTATTATTTTTTTAATTTTTTTTTTGTTTTTTGGTTAAATTTTTGAAGCCCATTTATGACACTTTCATTTGAGATAAATCAAGTAATGATAGATTTTGTGATCTTTTTTGAACTGTTAAATTTCTATTTTTCACTCAAAATACTTCTAATCTTGGTGAACGATCTTCTTTTAGAGCAAATGTTGCATCTATGACTGTAGTTGTCCAATAGAATTAAATGGTCCGAGATTTCCCCTTTTCTTTTGACTACTTCAGTGGAAACTGTTGTTGAATGGCAGATTCTTAGTCTTAAACATCTGATTTTTAACCACAGTATCCATCTGATTTTTTGATTCTTAGTTCATAAATATATTAACACGATCCAACATGCTTAAACTAAGTAATTGCCAGTTTGTTCAGAACATTACCACTCCATATTTGGTTTCACTAAGATCTTTTTCATATCATTTCAGGAGTTAGGCTGGGGAATTTGTATTGTGACCCTTTAATAACCTCGGGCTGCCACAAGATCAGTGGCAGGCAACGTTGGACGCCAACACCAGTCCAGCTTCAGATTCTTGAGCGTATATTTGATCAAGGGAATGGAACTCCAAGCAAGCAAAAGATCAAAGAAATAACCTCCGAATTGTCTCAACACGGCCAAATTTCAGAAACAAATGTTTACAACTGGTTCCAAAATAGGCGTGCTCGGTCGAAAAGGAAGCAACAGGTTCCCGTTCCAAACAATGGTGAATCTGAAGTTGAGACAGAAGTCGAGTCTTCCAATGAAAAGAAGACAAGGTCGGAGGATCTCCAGTCTCAGCCAAATTCCGTTCCAAGAGCAGACGATTTGGGATTTCAAAATGTTGAGATAAGTTCCGGGATGAATTCCATGGATCTGCGAGCTAACAAGGTGGAGCCCCTTTTTCCATCAGATGCCAATTCAAAACCTACGAGTAGTTTGGGCCAAATGTCTTTCTATGAAAGCATGTTATCCAATCCAAGTACGTATACTTCAACTTTACATGCACTATATACTTGAACACGGAAAGAATTTCCAGCAGAAGCTTTGTGGGTCTTTTTTTTTTCCTCGCCATTTTTTGATAAGTATTCATTCTAATATAATGCAGGAATGGAACATTTAGTTGGAAAGATGGAAGTCCCTGGGAACTACAATGCATACCTGCAAGCTGCGGACTACAATATGACAGGTTGAAGAGCATTTTCTCTGAGCAGCTGTTAAAAATGCAAAGATGAATCTGAGAATGAAACTGATGGAGGAGCTCTTATTGAGGTTTCTGCCATTGCTACGTACCGAGGAAAATCTATATACCACGATTTTAACATACTAAAATTTAGATAGTTTTTTCATTGTGTCAAGGCGTTGACCCTGTGGTTGCCAAGGGACTTGTTGCGTTGACCTGTGGTGCTGAGATGGTTTTGCATTTGCTTTTGTTGACTTCTGCAGTAGTAAATATTCGTCAGTGTTATTTCGTGTCTTCGGTTTAGTTACGGTGAGATTCATCAATGTTATGAATGGTGTTTATATGGATATTCCTCTCATGAATTTCTCCTTCCCTCCGAAGGCTCTGCAAGGACTAGAGCTGTTACAGCTTCCGTACACCAGTCGTGAATAGGAAAAATAAGCTAAATACAACTCTTTTCGGTCTAAATCACGGGAAAAGAGAGAAACAATCAGGGCACGCGTTCGTTCATATGGTTTTCCAAACAACACGAAGAGCATATGGTTTTCAAAACAACAACAAGAGCATAGGACTGTCATTACTAAATACAAGGGTGAACTTCTGTTTCAGCTCCTGGCTTGTGTGTGTGTGTGTGTGTGTGAGAGAGAGAGAGAGAGAGAGAGAGAGAGAGAGAGAGAGAGAGAGAGAGAGAGAGAGTTTACAGAAGATTATCTTCCATTAGATGCAAATAGATGTGGTTGAAACTCAATGTCAGTATTGCAAGAACTCAGATTTCTGTACAGATTGCAGATTTCTACAGGAGGGAAGGCTGGAAGCCTCTATACAGTGGGCTATAGAAATGATTCTCTTTTTTTCCTAAATTTCTATCTACGGTTTTCTTATTTCATTTTCTTATTAGATTTTGAATGTGCATGTGGCCAAGTTTCTGTATAGAACAAGTAGGTAAATGTCAGTCTTGAAGGCCGCAAGTTTCTGCATAGAACAACTAGGCAAATGTCAGTCTTGAAATTCTTCAATGCTGAACCCCAGACACCGAACATGGCACAAGTTTATGTTGGCTAATCTTGATCCATATTTCAACCTTGGACACCTGTTCGTGCAAGAGCACATAGTTAGCAAGTGTGGGGCTTGGATCAACTTTTGGAGAGAGGGGGGGGGGGGGAAGAGTGGGAAAGGAATTAAGACTTGGGATAAGTTAATACGGACCTTAATCAGAGATTAACCTCTGGGCTGCACGTTCTAGACTCGGTTTATGTCTATGTATACCATGCCAGGACTCATCAGAACCGCCGCTCAACATGTCAAGCTTTGCTATCTGCTTATGCAAGGCATTCAGGTCGACGAGAGGGACCGTTGTTGGCCGCCCATGAGCACACTGGAGAACCACGCCGAAATTATTAACATGTTCAAAAAGCAATTTTCTTGTCAAGAGGAGTTGATTTCATACAAACTCACCTGGAAACACAATGAAGTATGCTTCAGCTCTTCAACGATAAGAGAACATTCTGATGGTAGCAACTTATCTCCAAACATTATTGCACCTGTTTATGTAATAAATTATAAACATGTAAGAGAGAGAGAGAGAGAGAGAGAGAGAGAGAGAGAGAGAGAGAGAGAGAGAGAGAGAGAGAGAGAGAGAGA
>JAOWAN010000050.1:3174282-3185194 GCA_028566635.1 Lobelia cardinalis | reverse complement strand
AGAGAGAGAGAGAGAGAGAGAGAGAGAGAGAGAGAGAGAGAGAGAGAGAGAGAGAGAGAGAGAAAGAACACCCCCCCTCTCCATGACAAGGAATGATGAAGTCGCTTGTGAACATATGGACTTGAGGGTGCAGAAATTGTACCCCTGCATGCTTTATAATTAAGGACCCGAAGAACAGCTTGTGGTAGTGTCGATGATCCATCTGTATCAGAAAGCTACGAGTAGCAACAAGACAAGGGGTCAGAAAGATAATGGATAAGGTTGATTAACGGAAAACACCAAAACCTCGAAGATCACAAGATTGCACAATGTTACCTGTTGAAGGAATTCTAAGAGGTCCACATCAGTTAAATTGACACCCAAGATACATGGTACCTGTGTGCCAATGAAATGATCTTGTTCAAAAGATAAAAGGAGTAAATATTTAGGAAACAAGTCAGTAGCAAGTACACACATAGCAATAATTCGAAAGAAAAGAAACCCCAACAAAAATTACTTCAGTGATGGGAAATGATGGGAACCATATGATTGAGCAACATGGATCTTGAATGGGTCAGCATCGAGTAGGCTTATAATACATATACCCAGGCATTACAGCCGATTAAAAAATAATAGTGCCCTAAATATTGTCTTCATTAAACTTTGACCAATATGAAACGCACCTAAGTAGCTATAAAATGCCATTAATAGCAGTTTACAAGATTAAATACAAAATTTTGAAAAAAATGCTTGCAATATATGACTGAAGGTATACGGCAAAAAATATTGAATCATTGGTTACAAAATACACTTACTGCGAGGAGTGTGGCCACAGATGGCTGCCTGTGCAGGATATTCAAACTTCTGTAGATAACAACACAAACTATAAGACGACAAGACTGAAATATCTTTCATGTTCGAAGTTAAAAGACAACATAAGCACCCAAGCAGGTTGTGTTGTTGGCATCGGTCCATATGCTTAAATCAAGGGTTTTAACAAAAGAAAAGGCAGAAATTACTTTTTAAATGATTTTGAACTCCGAGAGTGAAAATTGCAAATCCAACCCCACTTTTGGATCTGTTCAGCATAATTCTGCAACAACTGATAGCCAATTTCCGGCAGCACCTGAATTTCACCGACAGCAGTCATCAATATTTAAGAGACATAAAAATCAGAGAAATTTAAGTGCTCAATTAAGAAAATGTCACCATACATACCAACTCTTGCTCAGCTTCCAGATGGGTGACTGTCTTCATTTGACCTGAAAGCACCTATACACACTTTTTTTATAGGTAGCAAAAGACATGCTCACTCTCTTCCACTAAAAGAATATACTTTCTATTTCGAATGTTCTACTTAAAGATTTTGGAAAGCTAGGCTGATTAATTTTATGAACTACAAAATTTATCCGTAATATATAAAACTTGAATTAAGAATAATACTTTAGTCCGTATAATTCAAGGTATCTGCAGAAAACAGCTTATCCTTAAAAGAACTTTCAAACTAGGACTCCATGGCAGAACAGAGAAAGTGGTAACAGTCTCGCTCTGTATAATTTACCTTCTTCCGCAGTTCTTCCAGCCGTATCCTCTCATCTGCAGCATGCTGACAAAGAACATCATATCAGTTATCAATCTAATCAACGGAAGCAGTCTCAGAGAACTCTTAATCCTCCCGGCACAAGTATACGGAGAGTGTCATATGCTATGTTGAAAAGAGCAATGCCATAGAGAACTTTATTGGTGCTTAAGCTTGCATTCTTCCATTAGCTAATAAATTTAGAATATCCTTATTTTAATTAAACTTAACCCTGATGAGGAATGTACGCAAACTAAGAATATCATTATTTTGCTACAACTCCAACAAAGATATAAGAAAGAGAAATGAACGTATGCTGAACAAACATATGTTTCTCAACCTGAAATTTTAATTTGATAAGAATTGATGAAAATGCTTCCGATCATGAATATAAATTAAAAAGATTTTGAATATCAAGAAAAACAGTTTCCTGCCAACAGAGATTAAAAAAAACACACAATGCATCTCATGAGTCATCTAAGAAAAATGAATTTACCTGGTCAATAACAGCGACAATTCCACCTGCAACAACTGGGATGAATTTTCTGTCAATCTGTTGGAGGACTTTCGCATCCTCCAGGAACTTCTTACTGATAGATCTAGGAACTAATGATTCACCAGAAAGGTGTAAGATCCCCGAGTTGATGTCAAGTATATTATTATGACTGGCAAGACCGTCTGACTTCTCTCCATTCTGTCCATGAATAAAGAAAAGGCACAAAGAAGACCATAACTTAAAGACCACAATTCTCTGGCAAATAAGTAGCAGAAAATGACTCCAAGATTGTTAATGTACTTAACTGTAGTGCTTGGACAGTTATTCTGCCACTTTGAACCAGAGTCTAATTTACCTTCACTTTCCCTCGACGTGAAATCTGAAGAATAAGATAAAATTGTATCACATGTTCATAACGGAGTGAACTCGGTGTTCATCACTAAATATTAATAAATGGGTTTCTTCTTCTTCTTCTTCTTCTTCTTCTTCTTCTTTTTTTTTTTGAAAGGTCTTCTTTATTTTCTCTTATTCAGTTTTTTTTTTAATATTATTATTTATTTATTTAAAAGAATGGGCGTTGAGGCACTATAAGATTTAGCTACAACCTTTGAGAGAATATCCATTTATACGGCCATCATCAAGGAAAAACTAAGGTTCTAAAGATGTGTTGCAAAAGTAAAGCAACATTGAGTGGTTTATATTTTGTTTTTAGAACCTTTACAGTAACACAATTCAGAAAACATAGGCACGTGCCTAGAAGACAACTTAGAGCCTGTCGTGTCAAGTGTCGACTCAGGCTCAACTTATGCTTTAATACCTTCAATAGATCCTGCATTGTGTAGATCAAAATACTGGTCATCCATTTCACAATTTCGGTTCTCAGCAATGTCTGCAATTGTATTTACATCTTGTCTGGAGATAATAAAAAAGAGTGAGACTGACTTATTTGCAAGATTATATCCATTCTCACTATTTGTATGTGGAACATAGTTGTACCTAGCAATAGATACAGAGTCATCCACCAGGTTCAATGACAGAAGATCTAAACCTGATGGTTCTTGTATATTGTTCAAATCAGTAGCTTCTGCACAGCATAAAAATAACAGTTAGTCTTGCAGTTATTCCATCTCCAACTCCTTCAGAGTATGACGTAAATTAGATCCAATACCTTGAGAAAGAACACCATCGATGGTCTCAAAACGGGATCTTCCTGTCTCCATTGTTGGCCAACTATTCAAAGCAAAGAACTTTTTCTTGGCTTTGTAAAATGGAGGGGCCGAACAACTTCTTGACCGCGTTCGACTACCATAACTCTTTTCTGCAACACTTGAGCTAACCGCTTGGGTTTTCTCCTCATCAAGATACGAGAATAATGACATATAACTCGATGATGTCGCACATTTACTATTGTTACCTTTCCGCAAGGAGTCAAATTTCAACCACTCTGCTTCATCAAGAAAATTTTCAGTACTTTCAGGGAGTAAAATACTGTCTTCATGAAATTCATTGAGATCTCCCCTGCCACTAGGACAAGCCATTGGAGCTCGAGAGGAATTAATATGAGCTGATATTGAGTGGTTCTCTTGGGCAGAGCTGTTTTGCATAATGTCAAATATTAAGATATCACCCTCCCCTTCTGTATCTGCCATAAAGTCGTATCTAGCAGCTGCATGATGTTTAAGGTTCCACCCAGATACATTGTCATCAATTTTTTTGAAATCTGACATTTTGCTTAAGAACTTGGGTTCTGGTGACAAAGAACATTCAGGATCAAATGCCCGATTTCTGTTTCTAAAACTCCAAACGGGTGAAACTGGATCATTACGGATAACCCTTTCAGAAAAACACTTTCTGGTGCTTGTGAATGGATGTGGTGACAGAAGACCACTACGTATGTCGCACATAGAGGTGATACTGCGAGAGGACCATACAGTTGCTGCCACATCCTGACCTGCTTCGGAACCATTTTCAATAATATTAGATTCTCCCATATCATCCCAATCTTGACACTGTATCCGCTTGCTCTTTTTCCTGAATTCTGATCCTTCAGAATCCGTAAAGCATCTCCCATCAAGTAGATGGCTCACCTGTGTGGAGCAACTCCATAGACAGGATTTCTTAATATCATCATCAACCTTCCGCACATCATTAGCAATTTCAAAATAATCATCAGATATTTGTTTTCTGGAAACAACTTTCTGTCGGATACCAAGTTCGATATCATCAACTTCTTCAATGTGATCCCAATCATCATTGTGTAGCCGCTTATTCTTTCTGATGCGATCATCTTGAAACTCCAATTCTTCGAAGTTGGCAAAGCATGCCCCATCATGGAAACGCCTACCTTGAGAGAAGCAACTCCTTGGAGAGGGTTTCATAAAATCCTCATCAACTTTCTTCACATCAAGGGCAGATTCAAAAGGATCACGAGATAATCTACTGCTTTTGTTGGCAACAATTTTCGGTTCAAAGCCCTGTTCGATTTCACTAACTTCTCTAGTATACCAATCATCATCGTGTGCCCACTTCTTTTTCCTGGAGCCAGTTGCTTGAAACTCCGTACTTTCAAATTTGTCAAAACGTGATGTGTCAGGTACAAGGCTCACCTGAGAGGAGCAACTCCTTAGAGAGGGTTTCTTAAGATCCATATCATCAGCAATATCAAAATGGTCACCAGATAATCCATCGCTATTATTAGAATCATTTTTCAGCCCCTCAACCTCCCATCTAGAAGGTAAAAGATGGTAACACTCATTGGACCTCTCTCTAGCAAACTCATTCTGATAATAATGATCTTCAGCAAAGGAAACATGATTACCAGGTATTCTAACGTTGTTTTCATCCTCTTGCGGCACGGTCACGCCACATTGAACCAAATAATCATCAGATGATCCAAATGAACAGTCAGTTGGACAAGCAACGCTGGTCCCAGTTTGGAAACCATCCAGTTGAAAAGCACTTCCTTTTGATATTCCGCATGATAATCTACGGTTACTCCAGGCAGGCAGATGCTTAGACTCCTTGCTTTCCCTTGTAAATGGGAGTGCGGGAAAGCCAAGAAAACCCTGACAGGACTGGCTCCTGTATTGCTGTTCAGAAATTCCTCCATTTGTCGGAGCATCTTGTTACATAATTTCAGAAACAAAAAAAAAGTGTTGAAGAGATGAACGACACCAAAATACGATGGTTATTATAGTCTACACACATTTTATACTGACAGCAGGAATCGAATCCTATAATTCAGCATACAAATGTACTTGCATCTCAAATCAGGAGTTAAGAACTGAGATTTAGAACTTAGAAACAGCCGAGGGATGTTCTTTTTCAATAAAAGACAACTCCAGGAACAAAATGAAGTTTTCAAATACCTTCTGTAGCGGGTAATATATGAGTGGCTTTCTCGCAGATAACTTCTTCTGGAAGCATATCAGCAGCAGGAATAAGGGAATCTTCTTGAACTGCAAAAAATGCTTTAGATTAAATTAAGAACAAATACCCCTTCAAAACTAAAATCAATGAAAAGAAGTAATTTGTAACTATTCTAATCATCAATATAGCCTTCCATGATATTTGCAGCTACCATAAGATATCCTTTGACTCCAGAATTGTGAGATGGCTTTGTCAATGAAGCCAAGTATAGGACTCCAATCCTGGACAAAACATGGAATGGTTCAGTGGGCAACAAGCAAGACCTCAAACTCAAAGGGTAACTGATACACAAACAAACTCAATGAATTTGTCAAAAGTTGTTTTCCAGTTTCTGCATATGCATTATATAACTGAAAAAGGTCCTTACTCCTTACCAAAAGTGATTCGATTCAATTTCAATGATACCATGCATGCCTTAAACGTGATATATTTTTTCCCTAACTATTTGTGTGCATTGGACATCCCAATCTTGTAGATATCCTAGAAAGGACTTCATAAGTCATCCTTTCATGACTTAACAGACAAATTTAGAATCCTCTTAAAGGACATGAAGTTTCACCCAAAGCCAATGTGAAAAGAAGTATTTGAGTTTCTCCTCCATGTATATAAAGACTAAACAATGCCAGCGCACACCATAAGATGGTTTTGCTTCTTTTGAGCACCTATAAGGACAAAGGCCGACCGACCACCCGGGTCAGGAAAAACATCAAAGGAAAAAACTTTGACGATAATTTCGTGTGTGAAACCTGGATAAGAATAGGACAGTGCCAGTTAAGCTAATAAGAAACCAAGCAAAATCATAGAAATAAAAATAGAGGGAAGTGGCTTCCTATCTGAAGGAAATTGAAACATTAATTACAAATTGTTCCTTGATTAGACTTCATGTAATTTTCATTTGCTTGGGGATATCCAGTATGCGTTTCACAAAACACTCACAAATATATTTTAGAACTCAGAATCACAGTCATGGCCACCAAAATGTGCATAATCAAAGGAATGAACACAGTTTGGCTGACAAAAGATTAATAACTCCCTTCCGTTCGGAATCCCTCCCAGAAATAATCGGAGTGGCACTCCCTTTTAATAGGGCATTGTTCGCCCTAAAAATGGCGTTCTCTTGATTGTATTGAGTAGTGACTTTACGACAAAAAATAGGGATTTCTGAGGTGTCTTTTTAAGCATAAGATTGAGAAAAAGTACTATACCCTGCAAGAAAACACTCATCCTTTCCGACCAACAAATTGTGCTTCTTTTTTGCGAAAAAAGTACAGAGGAATAATCTCACCCTATGTAAAGATGCATCAGCAAAAATTGTACATTCATTAGAAAGGAAGTAATCAGTAAGATACTGAATTAAGTTCATTCAGGAAATGCGGATCTATGATAAGCCTGAACAAATCTTGATCAACCAAACAACCTGCATATACTTAGCTACGCCATCAAATATTTTCAATCAAGGATCTTACCTTAAATTCAACAACAGTCCTTGACGGTTCAAAAGTCAAATCATAGTGAGCACGTGGACACCTTAAGTTCAAAATGTAGGTTGGGCACGCTTGAGGCCTACTCCGCTTTCCCTTCTGGGTATTAATGTTATCCTTCATTACATCCAAATAGTCGAACCTAGCTGCCAACTGGTTCAGCAGTTTATGAATTGTGCCTTTAGAAATGTATCTTGAGTTGATATCTGTCGCAGGTGGTCAAAGACAACAAATGCAGACACTGTTTGACTATTCACCCAATTATTTGCACTTTTTCAACATAAGAGTAACTTGGTATTGAAAAGTTGTGGATACAAAAATATTGAAAAGCCTGCAAAATAAGCACCCTTAGTAAAGACACAGATGGCGACAAACAAACTAGAGCAAAAAACTTGTATAATATCCTAAGCCCTCCAAAAGTGAAAGTAAAAAAGTGAACCAACATACCTTCACAGAGAAACGCAAAGAAGGGCTAGATACATAACCAGAAAGCTTTAATAGGCTCTCAGATACATCCAATCTTTGTAGAGAGCTGGAAACCTTAACCCCAAAATCACTCTCCAATAGGGCGAAGGGGGATGAGGAAGGATGGGTGCAAAGCAACTCTTCCCCGCTGCAGATAGATAATATAGAATGTAAACACAGCTATGGACTAGCTACGGAAGTTCAAACGCAAGTGTAGAAGATAGCACCTCTCCATGTCAATCACTTTGAAAGAAACTTTCAGGTGAACAAGAGCAATCCTAAGAACGCTTTCTCTAACTGAGTGCAAGACCTTCTTCGTGCTTCAAGTCGGTAAATTGCCACCACATCAGATCAGTTTAGACCATTGTTAGTACAATACCCAATTCAATTACACATGCTATGAAACTCACAATTTTTATTCAAAAGAAAGTTACGGCGCAAAGAAAAACCTGGATTGTAAATGTTTTCTTCGAACGGGTTGGTTGTAAAACAGATCACGAGCAATGACTGCAAATCCAAGACGGTTACTAATAAAATTTAACTCGCTGTGAGTGGAATAAACTCTACTAGCATTTGAGATGCAATAAACATTGATAATAGTTTGAGATGTAATAAACATTGATAATAGTTTGAGTTGTAATAAACCCGAGGTTGATAGTCATCGATGAACGATGTCTTCATAAGTCTCACCTAACTATTATGGAGTTACGGCTTTGTATGATCAGTTAGTCTTTCTGTTCTTGCTTACAACATGGTAGCAGATCATGTAGGATTAGAGTCATCCTAGTCATATTGATTGTCACTCCTGTAATAAATGCACCAATTATTGCCTCATTTGGTTCATAACATACACAATTGAAACACGTTGTATTTCCTAGTCATATATATAGGCACAATTGTGGCTGGTAGATCGAAGTCCTGATCTTTCTATCCATGAAGAAAATTTAGTCTTTACTGACCCTGCTACCTTTTTTGTGTACATATTTAGGTCATCTTATGTTGTTGTTCATATCAATTTAAACATTCTCAACCCCCTACCTCCATAATCTAACGTGGGACTGGCAGACCCAATTCTGATCCTTTTATTGGTCCACAAACAGGTAAATCATTATATATCTTCTTTCACATCCTATGGACATTTACTCATTTGTGTTATTTTGTTGCCTCATCATATTAATAATCATGTCCTGAGTATTTGTCTCATTTTGGTAAACGAGGGAATGTGTTATGAAAATCAGGCCAGTATTTATTGAATTGAAAATAAAAACCAACGTCACCAAACACTCGGATGTCTTTTACTTCACTGAAAATGCAGTGAAATCTTCCTCTACGATTCATGTTAAAACTGGAGACCCAGTAGTTGATTTTTTTCAAAAATCTTTGAGTGCCCTGTAAACAGTATTTGCATGAAGATAAGCATGGTAAATATCTACACTCTAGCTTGAGAAGGGCTATTGAATATGTAGATGTGGAGTGGTGAACTGAGAGTATATATCTCTTTCTGTACGACACAATTGAATATATAGTTCGTCCCTATCTCTATAGGAGTTCCAGCTCCTCAGAATCATTTTGTGCTTCTTTTTCTCTTCCTCACATTCTCACAACACCATGTAATCTACGATCCAACAACTCATCACCCTAGGCCTATTACGCCATCACATTTATGCACAAACTCGCCCATGCGGTCCAAGAAAGGAAGAGGGAGGGGGGAAGACAATAAGTGATGCGAGATTGCCTAGGGCAAGTCACGATTTTGTGCAACTTACTGGACCCTTGACGAGATCGAAGACAAGAAGGCTAGTTAATGGGTTTGCTCGAATGATAGCGAGCTATGGCGAGCAAGGGACAGGCGAGGAGGCTGGTCAGAAGATGGTCTCTTTGTGTCTAGTAAGAGACCAAGCAGAAGGCGAGCAAGGTATGTGCGAGCAACCTTAAGCCCGCAGGATCAGGAGCACAGCAGAGCCACAGCAGCAGGTTTCCTTCTAAGCGTCCAAGAGAATCCGCGTCCAAATCTAGATAGGATTCTTGTTTCCTTATCTTTAGTTTATCGGCCCTACTTATTTTAGGAGCCATATTTTTGTATTTTATTTTCCTTCTAGGATTTACTATTCTAAATAGTTTTCTATTTCCTAGATTGTTTAGGATTCTACTTTGAGCCTATATATAGGCGTGCATTGCAAACAACAAATTAGTTTTTTGATTCTCAATATAATTTTGCAAGTTTCACTTATGTTTAATCTCATAAACCGGATTGCTTCCAGAATTTCTTTTGATTCTTGAATTGTTCATTCTTGATCAAATTGATTTTCC
This sequence comes from Lobelia cardinalis, assembly GCA_028566635.1. Lineage (NCBI taxonomy): Eukaryota > Viridiplantae > Streptophyta > Magnoliopsida > Asterales > Campanulaceae > Lobelia > Lobelia cardinalis. The sequence goes on along the minus strand of JAOWAN010000050.1, from coordinate 3,175,455 downwards.
CATATTGAGTTCTTAGGATAATCGCGTCCTAGGGATTTAATAGCACCCATCTTATTTATCTTCTCAGTTCTTCAAGTAATTGCGCTTGTTGGTTTGATTAGCCGCCCATTATAACTCACACAATCAACGTTCCAACGTTTCCGTTGAAGATAGAATTCTTAAATCGTTCCTCGATTAAGTTTTCTCTCATCAATAAGAACATGTACTGAAGGGGATATATAATGCGCCACAGGTGATTCATGATACATGAGAGAACTTCACCTGTTGTGCCTACATCTTGCCTATCATCTTCAATTCCGAGATATAAGCATTTGCAGCACTGAAATAATAAGAAGAGAAATAGATCAAAAGGATCTTGCGATGATTGCAAGGATGCTTAGATACTATGACAATGTAAGTGAGAAACAACATGACAAGAATATCACACCTTAATGACCTTGCGATATCCATTAGGCATCCCATGTGCTTTTGTAACAATTTCTAACAAAGAAACATCAGAAATAGAGCCCAGTGCTTCACCCCGAAAACCAAAGCTTGCATTGACAGTGTCAATGCCAGCCATCACCTCAGATTTTGATGTTGCTACACACCAAGCAAACATATATTTATGACGTGATCAAAAGATAAACTAGGACACTAAGAGCAGAACTCGTCTCAACAGTCAACTGAGAAAATTCAGTATTTGCTCAAGTATTAATCCTACGATGGCACAGTTCACGCACAAATATAAATTCTTCATAAGCATCTGTCTCCATGTCAAGAAACGGTAGTCGCATTCCCAGTTTCCCACGCCATGGCAGAAAATTTTGTGGGTCTTCACTGCTTGTGTGAGTTCAAATAGACAAGGTCGAATAGGAAGCAGTAACTCATTTTATATTAACATAATAATACTAAGTAGTGATGAATTACGCATTGATTTTTGTGAAAAGTGATATATATAGGAAGCTATTCAATTGTGAACCCCTCCTTAGTTGCGAACTTGACATTAGCTGACTTTTCGTGGTTCACATTTATAAATTTCATGGTTCACGGTTATAAATTTCATGGTCCATGGCAGTTCGCAAGTTCGCTAATAAGGAAGGTGCGCAGCCGAACACCTCTCTCTCTCTCTCTCTCTCTCTCTCTCTCTCTCTCTCTCTCTCTCTCTCTCTCTCTCTCTCTCTCTCTATATAT
>JAOWAN010000050.1:3160346-3174182 GCA_028566635.1 Lobelia cardinalis | reverse complement strand
GTTAAATAATTTTATCACTTTTAAATATTTTTTCTTTAATTTTAAATATCTTTTTAATTTAAATAGTGTGAAAAAAAATAATTTAAAATTTTAAATATTTTGCCGTGCCTTCGAGGCACGAGCTTTCACTAGTAATTAAAATAATACTCACCAATTTAGTGTTAAAAAAAACTCAGCAATTTAAGATTTCATTATATTATTTGAAATATTTAATAAACGTATTTATTTTGACAATTTTTCTTTTGTGGAGCAAAACTAAAACATTAGAGTCAAAACATTTAAGTTGAATCAACTATAGATTTTTTGGATCATCATGTCTCAAAGTGTATCCTATTTTATAATGGTTTATTTTTTAAAAATTTTATCTCAATCATTTAAATATTAATCAATCTAAAATTTTAAAACTCTAAATAGTTAATTTTGAATAGCTTTTGATTTTTGAGTTCTAGCTATCTAACTCTCTCCTTCTCTATGGATGAGATCACTTGTTTTACTTTACGTATCATTTTGTGTATCATTACTCACATAATAATGAGATTCATTATTATTAAATTTCGTCAATATGTAAATTGTGGTACATAAAGTGACACGTCAACTGAGACATATGATCTTCTTCCTTTTTTTTTTTAATTATTATAAAATTTAAACTTAAAAAATCACACATTCAAAAACATCATTAAATTGGAATGAAGAAATGAAGGGAGCATAATCTAGGTAAAACCATTTGCATGCCATAAACGATAAGCAAACAAAGAATTTCTTCAATGAAGAGTTGAAGACACAAGTTTAAATAGAAAGAAAGTAAAAGTCAAAAATTACTCAAAGTTGCACTACAAGGGCATATATGTGGTTTCGGAAGAAACAGAGGCCAAATATAAGCACCTGTTAGTTTTACAAATTTAGGGAATTGGAGTTTTGGGTTTCTAGAATTAGAACCAATCGAAATTCTTTCCTGACATAATATGATCCTCTCCATCTTTCTCTCTCTAAACTAGTTTTTGCAGACCATTTTCTTCACATTTCTCTCTCTCTCTCTCTCTCTCTCTCTCTCTCTCTCTCTCTCTAAAAACCCTAATTCTAACAAACTTTCTATCTCAATTTCTCTGAGATGGCAGGATCAGGTATGTCACCCTTTCTCATTTTATATTCAAGTTCATCTGTCGTTTTCTTTGTTTCCGTGTAATATTCTGTAATTGAACATATCTAGAAACTAGATTGGATTTGTATAATTCTCCTGAATCATGCCTTGAATTATATGGATTTTCATTGACATGTGTTCAATTATGTGCTGTCTCATGTTACAGAGTTGGAATTCTATGTCTCATAGTAGTGGGTTTGGATTGAGTGATTATTTCTGCTTGTTTTGTAATTGAATCTCATTTACTTGAATTTGATTTCCCGTGAACAGAGATTGCATTTTATTTTGTGATTTGGGTGCAGTAGATTGAATTGTTTGTGGGTTTTGAAGATACATGGGATTAGTTTGGTGGGTTTGTAGTTTTTCTTGTGAATTGATGCTAAAGGTGTGATCTTTCTGTTATGTACAGTGTGAATTTTATTGGAACGATCGAGTATTACATTGATGTAGAGGATTATGGAAGCTAACAGATGTGATATTAATCACTTGGATGCTGATGTGCTTTTGCCTCCACGAAAGCGGCTTCTTGCCGGTTTGAAGAAGCAGAACGGAGATGGCAATTCTTACATGCCATCTACATCTAGCCCGTCGAACGAATTTGAGGACCGGCTTAATAAGTTGTTGAGATCTCATCTGAATAATGATAGTCTTTCGCAGGAAGAGATTGTGGAAGCCTCGAGATCAGCTGCTGAAGCTGCAATTAAGGTTGCTGAGGCTGCTAGAGCTGCAGCTGACGAGAAGGCTTCAATAGCAGCCAAGGCTGTGTCTGCTGCTAAGGCTGCTTTAGAATTGGTTGCAAATGTGTCTGAGGAGAGTGGTTCAAATGAAAGAAACTTGAAGAAGAATAAGTTGAAGAAGCATGTTCAGGTTCAGATGTTGTATAGTGATAATAATAAGAATCAAGGGGTTGAGATATGTAAGACAGATGAAGAGTTGGCAAGAACATTGCATCGCGCCATAAACAGCTCCCCGAGAATTTCAAAGCACTGTTCACCTTCTGACTTGAAGAGTCATAGACATAAGCGGCTCAAAAGCTTGGATTTTTCTGAAAATATGCCGGAGCCTAAGGTTAGTATAGGGATTTCTGCTTCTTCTAGTAATGGTAATAACACTATAGCAGGGGAGGTGGAAGGTGGAAGTTCCGACCAAAAGGAAGCATATACGGTTAAAGTAGATGAAAGCACATCAAAAATGGAAAATATTCAAGCAGAAAGACCTCAATTGAAGGACAAATATGGTGAGGAGGATGCTGGTAGTCTATGTAGAAAGAGGGGAAGAATGAAGCAGAAGAAGTTGCCCTTAAGCATTTGTAACTTTAGGGATCAAGCAAACCCCAAAGATGAGTTGAAGTCGAAAAGCTCGAGATTGTGTGAAGAAGACATCGGGAAAGCCAAGAAGCCATTGTTTTCTGTAGGGGCTTCTGGCAATAGTGTGATGCCGGTTGAGAGGACGTCATTATGGAAATGCCAGGCATTTAAGCCACCCGCCTGTGTCAAACAAAATAAAGTTGTGCAGTCATAGTGTTCGTATATTTATCACAACAGTGTGCAGCTACCACATAGAAGTTGATGACACAGGTAGTTTTCACTTCTCATTTCTGATAGATGTTTTTGTTTCCAATTATTCTCTCTTTTCTCTTTTGGTTATTGATGGCATAGCAGTGTTGTGTACTTGGATATTTGCAAGTCGGAGTACTTTCGAATTGTTGCATAGTACAAGATTTCTTTATGTTGAAAACTTTTAAGTGACCAAAGATTGTGTTGGTTTGTTGCATTTACAGCTCATACTTTTACCAATATATATTACCACTTTACCTTTTGAAAAATTATTTCCTTCAGTGGCTTTGGTTAATCTCCTGTTTATAATTATATAAGCTAATAATAACATGTAATGGTAAAGTTCGATTAAACATTTACTTGAACATTGATGTCGCCGCAAGTCTAGCAGTAAATAGCAGTAAGAAGCATTGTCGCAGTAAATAGTCGTCCAAATGTTGAGAAACTAGAAACATTAGGACTGTACTTGTGCCATCAGCAGTTATCTATGAAACAGATACGTGAGAATTAGGGCTGCTTTGTAAATGATCTGGCTCGAGCTCCACCTCTTTTAAATCCCATGTTGACTCATTTGGGGTTTGAGTCGAGAATTAGGGATGTTTATAAAAAGATTTTAAGCTCAACTTGGTGGGCTTGTTGTAGGGCTCCAACATGATTTTGGGTCGAGGTATAATTATGAACAAGGACACTTGGCTCGGCTCATATAAGCTCGTTAATCTGAAACTATATTAAATTTTATGTATTTGTTCTTACTATGCTCAGCTTGCTTGTAAAGTAATTAAGTCAAGTTGGACCATAGGTTCGTGATTAATATTCCAGACCCAAGCTTGAGCACTCAAAGTTAGGATAAATTGCTTATTATATGCTATCTAAACTCATGGCATATTATTAGTAATGGAACCTGATTCAGGCTTAGTAGTATAGTTTAATTAATCAACCGAGGATTTGGTTCATCTCATTTTACATGTGATGCACCAACTTTGCCTGACAGGGTTAAAAACTTTTGTTGATATTAGTTCCTGTAATCTTCAAGAAAATAAAGAGATGTTATTGATAAATTTTAAAATCTGTGTCAGCTTTGACAGGGTCAAAGCCAACTTCAAGAGACCTGTGATTGCTAAAAATTGTTAGCGGGCTGATCCTCGAGGATGTCAGTAATGTGAAGTTCTAGTCTTTTGCGATGTTCCTCTCACTAATTTTGCTATTCTTCGTTATGTTTGATATGGTTTTGTAAACGCGAAACATGGATTTTTTGCTGGAATAATTGCAAATAAATCATTTGCTGCCTTGATCGATTTTCAGATATCACTCTCGATACATTGGTCTTAAATGGTCCGGTAAGAATAGAATAACCATTTTTTCTTGGATTGCTACCGCCCTCAAGGCATGGGGCGATTACAACATGTTTTATTCGTTTGTTTCGTGCATAAAGTTCTATTTTTCTCCTTATACCCTCGCTATGTGAAGTCAGTTAGAGTGCAATAAATAAGGTAACATTTGTTCAATATATAACCGAAATGACCGGTGAGGGCTACATTTGGCATCCAGTTGTGCCCACCAGCTGTCACGAGAACCCAAGATCCACCTTCCGTGGATTTAGACCGTGTTGTTCGTTAAGATTTTACTGCATCAGTTGAGGAGGACCAATGGATTTGGGGTATGGATAATTTCAATAGGCATATAACTAGACCGCTCAACAGTTTGTTTTTTACGGAGAGCCCAGCCCAACATCTCTTCCAATACGGATCAAGTTCGGGCAAGCCTACTCTCCATTTGGGATGAACAATATTTCCCTCTTCTGTAAGGTTTTTCTATATCGAAATGGCCAACCGGAAAAATTGGAACCGAGTACGAGCACTATTGATGATTACTATATAGACCTTCCGAGTGACGATGAAGCCCGAGGCTGTGTTAAGACCGGAGATTTGCAAGGTGCTAGAGCTTATGTTCAAGTGAGGCCCACTTTCACGGTACTACTGGTATGGTTGTTAAGTTGGGCCTTTTACCATAAAGGTCAATTTTCGCTTTCAACGTACTACTGGTATGGTTGTTAAGTTGGGCCTTTTACAATCAAGTTCAATTTTCTAGATGAACTAGGGTAAATGCTATGGGGACGGAGTATGATCCGGAGAACAAGCCGGCAGTGTACCATGGCTGTTCTATCCGGGACTATGGGACCCAGGGACCCAAAATTGCATAAGATTATAACCTGATAGCCCTAGATTGTTGGAGTGGAGATGAAAGGGTTTGAATTTTGGTTAAGTTGTATCAACGCTTTATTGTGGTAGGATTATTGTGTTGTCATTTTCCACTTGAAATGGAGGTAGTGTAGTGTAGTGGGTATGCGAGGGTGTTTATCTAAATTATTCCCTTTTTTGGTATATGATAGGAGGCAAAATATGCAACCGCTTCTGAAAGGTACTTTTCAAAATCATTCGGCGTACAAATCTTTTCAATCATAAAAGGATTCATCTTCAGTTTCCTCCTATATCTCAAATTTATGTTTGCACAACGGACCCTGAATTGAAACAAACTGGAGCACCAATATTTTAAAACAATCACTTGTATTTTTTGCAATCTTTTAAGCCGGATCAATTTCCTTATAATAAGATGTGACAGATACCATGTTTGTTGTATGATAAGCTGTAAGCCTGCAAGTCACACTTACAGCATGTTATTGAAATTGCATGAATTGCTCCTAACATAATTTGCATGTAAAAGCTACATGATAGTTTCATTTTTCTTTTTTCCCGATTTGCACCCCTCCGCATGTCATGAGAAAGCAATTTAAGCAACAAATTAAACTCATGCAAAGCACCACCTGTAAAAGGAAGTCAAAAGCAATTATCATTGCTAACTTTTGTTTCTTATCACTTGTATCTGAAGAGACAATATTGATTTTTACAGCAGTCTTTTTATATTTCATCACCACCGTTGAAAGAAATGACTAGATTTTAAAAGAAAACTACGGATTGAGTTCTATTGTACTACTTTTTCGTGAATCTTTTAGGATAGAGCACAAATATTAAAATTTACTTAGGCTTGGTTCAGGAAGGTGATATGTAGTGATTTTTTATGATATGATATAAAGTTTTGTAATGATTAAAGTGAAAAAGTAAGAGAGAGATAGAGAGAAAATGGTGGGACCCATCAAAAATCAAAAATCAAATATCATATCACATTGTCTTCGTGAACCAAGCCTTAATTATCATCTATTATTTCATTTATGCACTTCAATTAATACGTGTTAAGTGTCTCTTCAAATTCTTCATTCATTAATGATTTGAAAATAAAAGGATAATTTTGCAAAAATAGAACATAAATTTATAAAAGAACAACTATTTTGAATCAATTTATAACTTGTAAAAGGTCCACTATTGTGAAATGGAGGAAATATACATTTCTCCTTTTTTTGAGGATTGATACACATTTTGAGACTGACACGGCGAAAAAGCAAGCGAAAGCAAAGGGATGGATAGGATGAATTGCAACAACCTCCCAATTCTCTAATGTCACGTTTGCACCGAGTTCTTAAATTAAGATCTCCGTGCGAAAGTTAAAAGGCCTAATAAGTGAGATTAAAGTGGAGTGCAAACAGCTTTCTGAAATTCGACCAAGGACTCATACTGAGTTTGGATTTTCTATGACATTTGGTGTGCCATTCTCTATGCCACCACTTACATACTAGTGGGTCCCAGTAGTATATGAGTGTGGCACACAAAATGTCATAAAGGATCTGAACCCCTCGATACCTTTTACGAACTGAATACATGAACAAAAAGGAGAAAGATTACAAGCAATGCTCGAGCAGGATAGTGAAGAAATATATTTTCCGGCGTAAATATGGGGTTATAGCATCCAAAATCGTGGTCAAATTTCTATCACTAGTGTCATTCCCTCACGGTAATCATTCTCTATATTACATCGTAGTTAATAAAAATGATAAAAATATTATTTAGTATATTTCAACAAAAATCAAAAAATAAATCACACGCAGATCGTGGAGGTAGAGAAAGGAGAGGGATTTGTACAGGGCATTGTATGTAGTAAGTAGTGTACCAAAATCTATGCGATCCCCTCTTCACTTGCCCACCTTAATCTGAAGGTTGCTCATCCCAACATTCACCTTTTCAACATTCGATTCACTCTGTACATCATCACTCTGTACATCATCGTGGGTCAGATTCTCGGCGTTGAGCCAAGGGTGTTGCAAACACTGCTGAGCGGTGGGTCGCTTCTCAGGGGCAAAATCAAGTATTGGAGTCAAAAAATCTGCAAACTTGCGAGCATCAGTTTCAGAAAATTTGTACTTCTCAACCAGAAACTGATCAAGTGACCAGTATTTGAGCCTACGGATCCTCTTTAGATCCCCGTGTCTATCGAAGTAATCTTTGGATCGAAGTCCTCCAATGGCTATCTGTTTGACCAAAATATCTCACTTTAGTAATGAGAATCACACATACTTCTAGGTGAGGCCCAAAGTAGGTTGTAACAACAGCTTACCTTGCGAGGCATCTTTCCAAGGAGTTCCATCATTAGAGCAAGGTGATCCTGCATCCAATCAAACAACATCCGTGAAAGACATGAAATTTAATCTGTCCCAAAAACATGGACATTTTACAATGAATTTACTAAAGTCAACTGTATCAACCATCGTGTCCTTTATCCAACTGGGCACTAGCAAAGTAGCGATGATATAAATAATATGAACACTAAATAGTATTTATCCATGCCTGACTAAAATTGCTTATAAGTCAATTTCCTAAATTTCCATGAGAAACTAAAACTAGAAGTTGATTTTGAGACGTATGGAATAGCATCTTAATTATATACCTAATATTAGTACTACTCCCTCCTTTTCAAAATAAGTCGGTTATTCCTTTTTGAGATTTTCCAAAATAAGTGTCCTCTAAAGAATCTTTCCTCTTTCGATGCCCGAATTTCAGTTAAAGCCACAAACTTTTTTTGGACCCACAAACAAACCCTTCTTAAACCACACATTTATATAGTCAACTGTTTTCCTAAAATTATGTGCAAGTCAATTGGATCACTTATTTTGGAGCGGGTGGAGTATATGAGTTGTGAACAAAACTATGTCCAGCTATATAAACATGCTATTTAGCAGAAGCCTACATCATTATTCTTCAAACACACTTGATGAGATTCAGACCAACCCTAGCTGAATCAAGTTGGTACACTTATGGTGGATAAAATAATAATTACTCCCAAATACGCAATTAGTTAATTAATAGTAGGAGAGAGAGGGAGGCGGGGAGAGAGAGAAGGAGATTTTACTCCCCATGTCCCTGCTGAAAAGTAAATACTCCTCTTGCAGACAACACACATCGTAGTGGAATGACACTATTAGAGAATAGAGACAGTTAGTATGTTCTGTCATAATAATTTTGTTCAAGGGTCAGATGAGACTCAAATTTCCTCACATCAGAAAGTAAAAATTTTATCAAGTCCAGGTGCATCTTTGGCCTCACGTATGTTTACATTGATCTGGCCCAAAATGCATATAACAGAAAATAAAAGGAAATACATTACCTCATCCTCGCTGAAACCTTGTCCAGTCTTCGGAGTGAACATCATCTCACCAGTAGCAAGCTCAAAGGCAGTGCAACCAAATGACCACATATCAACGGAGGAAGAGTAACCCGACTGTAGTATAACCTCTGGAGCCCTATACTGTCTTGTTTGGATCTCTTCTGCAAACTGTTTATCTGCCCAACATGCATTTCCAAAATCCACGACCTTACACCTAACATCAATGCCGTCCAGGCATCTTTCAGGCTTTGGAGTTGGTCCCATCCCTCCCATTGAAGCTCGTCTACTTGATATATTAGCCACTGCCCTCCTGGCCCTCTGCTTTAACTTCTTCTCAATATTGCTGACAACTCCACCATTCAGATTCCCCTCGGGCCTTTCAAGAATGGGAGCCGTTCCTGTCCTAATAGGGTCTTTTGATGGATTAATGGTGGAAAGAAGAAGAATATTTTCAGGTTTAAGGTCTGTGTGTAAGATGCCAAGTTCTCGGTGTAAATAATCTAGACCAGTCAATATGCATTTGCATATCTCCCTTACTCTATTCAAATCAAGGCCTTTGTAACGGTTGTATTTGATCAGTCGAAGTATGCTATCACCAAGGAATTCAAGAACCATGCACAAATGCTGTCCATTTGGACCTGTATGCTTGAAGTGGTCAATTAGCCGTACAACGCACTTGCTATTTGAGGGGTCACCATCAGCAATAGCAGAAAGGACTTCTATTTCATGGAGGGCAGATTGAGCAAACTGGGGAGCACTTTTCTGAATCTTAAGAGCAACATAGTCCTACAATAGGATAAAAGCACAGCAACAAAAAAGTAAGCATATATATGTATAGGCATACAGATGTAATATATGAGACAGAGAAGATGATTTATGCCATCGTAATTCGTAAGGGACTTCATTCAAAGCAACGTAGAGCAGAGGAAGATTCTAGTATTTGTTGATAAATATATAGCTGATGTAACATGCACAATAATTGGTATCAGAACACATGGAATCAAATCACATTCACTGGCCAAATCAATTAAATCCAATGGTATAAGGATGTGCGAGAAGAAATGGATAGCCATGTGCTAATAGTTTTGGAAGATAAGAAAAGTCCACCCCCTCCCAGAAGAACATCAAGGCCATGATGTCATCAATCATAAGCATGCCAATACCTCCAAATGTCCCAATTCAAAAATAGTACTGAGGCTCTTTTCCATCATTATTCATGAAAATTTTCACCAAATATTGTAAGCTAGGGTTTCTTATACAAAAATTCTGGACAACCTTTGTTAAAGTACGAGTTACAACAAAGACTGTGCAGCACCTTAGGCTCGCTCTTTCAGCCCAATCAATCAAAGACCTCCACTGCTGCCACACTATGTACGAGCAACGAGTCAACTACCACATGGGATTACTCTGTAAATTACAGAATGGGAAGCTTTCTCAAGACTAGGAAAGTAAGTTATACAAGTCTGGCTCAAACTATTAACCCAAACCTAAACTCAGGGTTAGATCCAATTTAGTTGCTTATTATTCCTCCAGTCTTAAATAAAAGCCACTGTGAATTGGCATAAAGTTGCAATTGACTCTATCTAAAATATCGAACTATTGGAGACAATTAAATTATGTGTAGGGTCCATAGGGAACTTCTGGATGTAAATCATCCTTCAATTTCTCAAAAGGAAAATCAATTTTTTTCTAGATCATCCCAAATAGGAATAGTGAAACTTTATTTAAGATCAAAGTAGTACTTGTGGAGTTCTTGAACTGCTTTCATCCATTTTTAGTGTCAAGTGTATTACTTCATATTATGTGCAACTTTTACTTCTATGAGTATCGATGACTCGTGAGTATATGGCCTATAAAGTGATACTCAAATAAAGCTTGTCTAAACAGAATAATAAATTTACATGCTAAGCCAGGCTTCAACCTGCGTTGAGTCATTTATGGGCTGAGCATAATTTAAGCAAACACAGGATTGAGGTGCTCCAGCTCCATAGCCTGAACTTGGTTGAACTTGAACCTGACTAGAGCCTCTGCCATATGAGCACACATGTACTAATGAATGAGCAACTGCAGATGAGAATATTTAAACACAACCTCTCTTCACACCATATCTTCGCATAACATTCAGATTACTCTCTACATCCCTATCATGCCTACATATAATTTTTCTGAAAGTCCATATTCTAGCTGTCTAATCGAAATATACACATTTTCAGTAGAATTACACTAATAAAAAATGATGCACATTTATTGTTATATTATTTGAAAATTTACAACGTTGGATGAAAAAACTTCAAAATATAAACATTGATCTCAACTACACAAGTACTGCAAGAATCTCAGCTCAGAAGATTGTAATCAGCATTCCATAAATAACATAGAATCATAGGATGTGTCCACATACTAACACTCAATAAAAAAATATTTATTTTCCCTATCAATTATCTTAAAGAATCATCTGTCATTTCTCGAGTTCTCCTCCAACCTGCTGTGTCTTTCAGCATGATGTTCAGCTTAATTGTTCCTACACTAACTGGTTACTTCCTAAGCAATCACATATCTATCTGGGAGCTAACTGTTAAATATATAAATAGTCAATAAACAAATACTAACAGTAACTGCCAATAATGTTTTCTATATTCCTTAATTGAATGCCATAGATCCATCATCCAACTGTCTATTTTCTAAACCTCCACAATCTGTTGCATCTTCCAACATATCATGCTCAGCTCATAGTTCCTTCCAATAACGCAATAACTGTTAAAAACCTAAGCAATCACATTGCTATTGGGAACCAAGGGGTGGCTCAGTGGTAGAGCTGGACTTTACAGTGTGTAAGGTCTCAGGTTCGACCCCTTTCCATGCCCCCTTGGGGCCAAAAAAAAAAAATACATTGCTATTCCCGAGCTACCAGTCAAATATATAGTGTAGTCAATCCCTAACCATCACTAATAAATCATGAGTTGATCCATGAACATGGATAGAACCTATCAGTATCAGGAACTGGTAAAGATCTATGCAATCACATCATAAGAAGTTACGATATAAAACATAATCAATCCCTAACCATTACTAAGAAAGCATACATCTCGATCATCTTTGCATTCATAGCATCATACAACAAAGGTTACCAGTCAGCTATCTAAGCGAACACGTACCTATTCGGAAGCTAAGAGATAAATAAATAGCATGTAGATCACTAATCAGAGAATTGTAGATCACTAATCAGAGAATTGTGGATCACTAATCATTACTGAAGCTGAGACTCAATCCTACTAGATGCAAATATATAAGGCATTAATTAATGAGCAATTGGCTTAACACAAATTCGATCGATAGACTCGAGAAAACGGTGATCTACATCCCCTAACAGTATGTCGTAGAGACAACAATTAATTTTCGATTCTTCTACAGCTTTCCATGCCTTCACCAGCGATTACGATCAGCTCAAAAAGTCCTATCAATAACTGAAAAACACCTAAACAACACATATAGAGTATATATTTGTAGCTAAATGTACAATACAAACTTTTGTGATCTTTAATTGTAATTTGATTAGTACACAGTAAATCACAATTATTCCACCTAAAATAATAATTTTTTTTTAGCTTAACACAATTTTGATCAATAACACTCGAGTAAATAGTGATCTATATTCCGTAACGGTATATTGTAGATCCAACTGTTAACTCTCGAATTCTTCCCCAGCCTGCCAAGTCATCACCAGTGATTACGATCGGCTCAAAATGTCTCTAAACAATCACATTAGGGCATAGCTCAAAGTAAAATAAAGAGATTTCGCGGTCATTAATCATGATTTGATCCGTAACACAAAATAATTTCAGCTCATAACACAAATCTCGATCAATACTAAAATTCAAATGATCATACACTGAAAGCGACGGATCAGAGAGTGAGAGGGAAAAAGAAAACCGTACGGAAGTGCTAGTGTCGTAAGCTAGCCAGACGGTGGAGAACTGGCCCCAGCCGAGCTTCCGTTGAGCCACATACCGACCGGCGGCGAACGTGTCGCCGACGCGTACCGCGTGGTATCCCCCTTTCCTGTACGAGTCGATTCCCTCGTCCTCGTCTTCCGACGCCGACGACGACGAACACGACATGATTCTGATTTTGATTTCAATTCAAACGACGTTCCTCTCGGTGATTAATCCTCCACGGTAAATTGTTCAAACGATCGAAGATCAACTGTCAAATCAAATCAAAAATGGTGAAATCGTAGAGTTGGAGGAGAGAGGGAAAGAAAATGTATAGTGTGAGAGAGAGAGAGAGAGAGAGAGAGAGAGAGAGAGAGATTTTGGGGTTAGTTGATTGGTTATGGGGAGTAGTGAATTTTGGTTGTGTTGTGGCTTTCATTACAAGTCTTTCCCCACTTTTTGCTCTCCTTTTTTGCTTTTTTTTTTCTTTTTGCTAATAATATCCTTTTAAATTAATTAAATTAAATTAAATACTCTGTAATTATTACCCTACAACTTTCTCGTTTCTAACAATAACTTTTTTTAATCAAAATTAGAAAAGTGAATACCCGAGAATGAAACTCATGCATTTGCAAAATTTTATGCATTAGTAACAACAAGGTTTTATCTCATTTTAGACCCTAAAGTTTTCGTGGGGTTTCAAAATAAGTTTTTCGGTTTCAAAAATTTCATAATAGGTCATAACGTTACATTTTTATTTCGAAATAGGATTTTTTTTTGACGAATTTGTTAGAAATCTAACGAAATTCAACTCACGTGCATAACACGTGAGTTTTCTAAGGGGCTTTACGTCATTTTTCATTCACATAAAATTTAGGGTCTAAACTGAAAGTTTATCAAGAAAATCTTAATATTTTTTAAATTAAATTAAATTTTAATTGTGATTAATTAAAATTTACAAGTAATAGCTTAGTTAAAAATTAAGTATAATTAAAAGTTAATTATTAATTACTAAAGCTAATTAAAAACCTCCGCACCATTACCCCGCCCACTCCCACCACTGCCGCCCTTGCACAACAACTGTCATGCCACCTACACCCCCACTGCACCACCACCACCACCAAAGCTCAAATCTGCAAACTCCCACTAATCACCATCCCACCACCGCCTCCACCAATCTATCCATCCCACCATAACCTTAAAACCGCCCAACACCCACCACTCATCCCCCTTCTCTCTCTTTCAACATACACCCACCAAAATTCAGGGAAGAAGAAAATGGAAGAAATTGGAGAAACAAATAAAATCCATATCAAATTGGACTTCCCATCTCCCTTCCGCCGCTGCTGCACTGCCATTCTTTCTCGTTTTCATCCCACATTTTCCACAAAAACCCGCAGCTTCAAAACCCACCACCTTCAAAACCCACCACTACATTGCCACCCCGCCACCACTGCAGCGCCACCATTGCCCAGCCAAACCCGTGACCATTCTCCATCCCACCAACCGCCCCCACCCCCAGCCCCAGCCCAATGCACCACCACACACCAATGGTAAAGAAATAGAGACAGATTCACTAAATGTGTATGGAAAATCCTAAAGGTCGATTCTTGGGGTGGTGGTTCAATCTCTATCATACATCTTCGTCGGCAAAGCAGAT
>JAOWAN010000050.1:3144483-3160246 GCA_028566635.1 Lobelia cardinalis | reverse complement strand
GTGGTGGTAGGGTGTTGATGGTGGTGGGTGTTGATGGAGGGTAAAATAGTCTTCTAACTAATTAATATTTTACATTGAAAAGTTTTCATTGCATTCTGACCATTTTTTTTGGATGAAGACCAACTGAGTTAACGTCAGGGGAGCTATCCCTCACCAAATAAAGCACATGGGGCTCAAACCTCGAGCCCGTGAACCACAGAGATTCCTCCCCCTTACCCCTAAGATTTATGGATATAAATCACTTGATATATTTTAAAATAAGAAAATCAATATTTATTTTAAATATTGGTAATAAAATAAAAACATTATTTGTTTTTTTTGCTTATTTGTGTTATATTGTTTTTGTTTTTTTGCTTCGCTGCCCTTTCCAAATTGGTTGTCTGGATTTGTTGGAAATGGTTCAAATCGGCTAAATTTGCAGCAGCAACACCCCACCCCACCCCTCCGCCCGCCCCGATCATAGAAGAGAGAAGATGACAACCAGAACCAGGTGAGGTCCCATTTCCCACTCTCTTTCTCTCTCCAACGAACAAACATAAACACACAGTAGAATTACCCCACGAGAGAATTTTGATCCTTACCTCCCAAAACCCTTGTTTCTTTCCTCTCCCATATCCAGATCTTCTTCTTCTTCTTCTTCTATCTGTTTCGTTTTTGTTTTGACCCACATCACATCCAGCTATAATGATTCGATAACACCAACCAACACCCACCTTTTCTAATATCTTCCCAGATCCCCCCAATCCCCTTCTCCCCGATTTGGGCAATTGGGTCGGATCATAATCCCAAGTACATCCTCTTCTATGCTTACACCATCGTGATACAACAATCGCCAATGGCGGGTCAGACGCAGAATCAGAACCAGGGCACACCTACTAATAGTAGTATGGATCAACAGTTTGAGATGTACTTTAGGAGAGCTGATTTGAATCAGGATGGCCGTATCAGTGGCGAAGAAGCGGTCTCTTTTTTCCAAGCAACCGGTTTAGCCAAGCCCGTTCTCGCTCAGGTCCCTAATTTCTCCATTTTCTGATTTTCGCTTCTTTTTTCGGATATTTCTACATTAAAACTTCCTATATGTCTATTAGGAATTGTGGTTCTTCCGTTTTTATGTGCTGTAAGTCCATCTGCCTATTCCTTTGGATCTACAAGAAGTACACTAGTCGTGAAAAGGGATAGAAAGTAACCGGGTTGGCAGTGGCTGACTGGCTAAAATTATTAGGTCCTATCACTTTGTGGTGTAAAATTTACACTAAAAATATCAACATTGATAGGAACTAGGTTTTTAACTCATTAAATGAATTTAGTACGATCCTATTTTCCTAAGTACTCCCAACTGGGAGCATTATATATAGACATTAGTAGTCAATTGCATTTTCCCATTGGTTGAAGTTGGTTGCCTCTCCTATACAAACCTCAACAAAGATCTACTTTGAATTTCAATTTCTATAGATTTTCCTTCATGTTACTTGATGAATTATTCATTTGGCTGGTTGATAGGTTATACTACTGTATTAACACTAATTGATGTCTCCTAGACTCCTATAGTTTGCCACAAATATATGTACGCATATGTGGATGTTTTTGTCCTCTTAAATTTTGAACGTAGGGTATTAGATACGTTTTAATCACTTGTGAGAACAAGTGTACGAAGTGGCGAATTCTAATTTATTCTCGGCGGTGAAAGATATAAGATATAGGGCGTGTGTTTTCCCACATTTTCCCGCAAATTATGTTGAAAGCGTGTAGATGGTGGGTTCTAAATGTAGTATTTCTTAAAACGCACACCCCAAAACACTTCGTTTTAAAATGCTATTATTTGTAGCACTTTTCAAAAAACCCAAAATTAGATGTTGCGACGTACTCTTTTCTTTAAGATAATTTCCGGTGTATCATTTTCAGTTGAAAATTTTAGTACTTGTGATAAATAATTGTATCATATATGTTAATTGCTCTATGTGTGCTAAATCATTAAGCACATGTTATTTATGAAAAGATAAATGGTCATTGTTTAGGAATACGTAGATGGCAAACTCCAGTAATAAAGTGTTGCACAAGACACAGATGCAAGGAAAAAACTACATTCTTAAAGTGTCGTGTTTCAAAACTTTCCGTTTCAAACATTTCATTTTCAAAGTGCATTACCAGATGAGTTTTCAATGTAGTAAAAGAAGAAAAAGGAAAGGAAAAACGCAACTCTTCAAAAAGAAAATCACAGTGGCAATAAGGAAAACAAATGCAGAAAGAATGAATAAAAGTTTAAGTGTATCATATTCATAAGTCAAATTAAGTTCAAAACCTCATTCACTTCTACATCTGCATTCAATGGGGGGGGGGTAAGAATTTTTCTTTAAGTACATAGGTATCAAGTTCCAAATACAGCACGAAAGTATTACACATAATGAGGCAAAATAATAACAATAATAATAATAATTGAAAGACTTAGGAGAATCCAAAGTATCTGATAATTTGAGATCTATAGGTAATTTTGACGCGAACATCTTATTTGCACAATTACTCGTTCTCTTTACATATTGAGTAGCATTTCTCATAAAATGCAGAAAAAGTTATTTTGTTGTGGCACATCTACCAGTTCAGTCTGATGGTTATATTTTGGTATTTACTTACTTATGAGTTAAAAGAGAAAGGCGCTAAAAAATATGATGCTTATGAAACTCTTCACAGTCTTTGACTCTTTGATAAGGTATTTTCTTCTCCCCCTCCCCCCCACCCCCCTTTTCCCCTTTTCGTTCTCAGAAGTATTTTTAATTGTTCTGCAGATATGGACGCATGCTGATCGAAACCGAACTGGTTTCCTTGGTCGAGCAGAGTTTTTCAATGCTCTAAAACTTGTTACCGTTGCACAAAAGCGAGAACTTAGCCCAGATATTGTGAAAGCTGCATTATTCGGCCCTGCTTCAGCTAAAATACCTGCTCCCCAGATAAATCTTGCAGCTCTACCAGCTCTTCGTTCAAGTGCAAATATTACCCCACCCTCTGTAGGTCCTGTTAGTGCTCCAATAGCTTCTCAAGGTGTAGGTATCAGAGGGCCACAGGGTTTTCCATCTCAGCAAAATCAGTTCATGAGGCCACCTCGGCCTCCGGCTCCTAACACTGGTTTCCCTCCACAGCAGGGTGGAGTAAGTCAGGTAATGCCTAGGGGAGGAACAATGGTGGCTCCACGTCCTCCAAGTTCTAGCTTGTACAATGATTGGCTTGGTGCAAGTACCGCTGGCCCCCAGACCGCAGTGACTTCTCATGTTCCTACTGCCGGAGTTGGTCCATCTGCAGCTCTGGATGGATCTGGGCTTGCAACATCAGGAGTGACATCGTCGGTGCAACCCAGTCCTCAGGCAACCACCGGCTCAACGCAACATGTACTTACCAATTCAAGCGGTCCTACTTCACCTGCCTTGCAGGCTGGAGCGAGCGATTCTAGCAGGGCTGTTTCAGGCAATGGTTACACATCAAACTCAATGTTTGGAGATGCTTTTTCGGCAACCCCATCTCAGCCAAAGCAGAATTCCGTTGTACCTATGCCCTCTGCAGGTGTCTCACCTATGTCATCATCCAATGTTCCAGCTGCTGGTGGGATCCAACAGCCAAGCCAGCATGTACCCTCCCAGCGGTCACTTACTCACCAACCCAGTCAAAGTCAACAAGGACATTCAACGGTGAGACCTAACAAGCCAGCTCCAGTGCAGAGCTTTTCTGCAGTTCCTGGTGGACCTGGAAATTCTGCTTCTCCCCAGTCTCAGCTGCCCTGGCCAAGGATGACTCAATCTGATATTCAGAAATACAGCAAAGTGTTTATGGAAGTAGACACAGACAGGGATGGAAAAATTTCGGGTGAACAGGCGCGCAATTTGTTCTTAAGTTGGAGGCTGCCACGCGGTAGGGCGTGGTTCAGCTTTATCTATATTTAAACCTTGTTCTTTTTCAATTATATTTCCCTTTTCCTTTCTGTTTGCTAATATGTTGAATTGTGTTGGATGTGTATGTATCTTGTCTGTTCAGATCTCAGATTTTAAGTATCTATTACCAGAAAAATAGTTAGATGTCATTATCATATTATTGCTGCAAGATATTAGGGTAAGCATCATTTTTTGCATTTGGAACTTGTTATTTTCAGTGCTATCAAAGAGGCTTATCACTCTCTAGTTAGTGGATTTTCTATGAAATTAACAGTAAATCTGGGACTTGCAGCTCACTTTTTAGATTCGTGACTGAATGGTAATAGATGGTGTGGTCAGAATTGTTCAATGATAGCTGAATTTTTCATTTTGAGGGGTCTTCTTTAAACTTAATTCTGTGGAGTGAAAGTACACGTGCCAAAAAACATTTTCTTTGTGATATGTCTTTAATATAAGGCAAAAGAAATGTTCTTTATGCTCATCACATGTTTTTGTGCTCTGTGATGGTTGAGTTGCTCTATAATGTTTTCTAATCATGTGCATTTTCTTATTTTGGTTCAGAGATCTTAAAGCAGGCATGGGACTTGTCTGATCAGGATAATGACAGCATGCTTTCTTTAAGGGAGTTTTGCATTGCTCTTTATCTTATGGAGCGGCACAGGGAAGGACGTCCTCTGCCTAGGGTGCTTCCATCTGGTATTATGTTTGAAGAGACGCCATCGCCTGCCGCCGGTCATACCGGTCCTGCATATGGCATTCCAGCTTGGAGACCTACATCTGGTATTCATATTGATGTGCACTTTTGTATTTCCAGGTGGCAGATAGTTTGGTCGTTCTCTATGATAACACTGCTGTCGACTCTAGGCAGTTGGTCTCTTTTGGCAAAAGCATTGCCATGTGCTATATATTCCAAATTACTAGATAGTTTCACTTTTTTTTTTTTTTTTTTTTTTTAAAGTGATGGAAGTACTATATTTCTCGTTTCTGAGCAGGTTTGCAACAACCGCATGGGACGCCTGGTCCACGACCAGTCACCGCTGCTGCAGGAGCGAGGCCACCGCGTCCAGTTCCTCTTCCTCCGCCTGAAGATATGCAGCCCCGTCAGCAAAAACCCAGAGTTCCTGTTTTGGAGAAGCATCTTGTTGACCAACTTAGTTCAGAGGAGCAGAGCTCTTTGAATTCAAAGTTCCAAGAGGCAACAGAGGCAGATAAGAAGGCAATACATAAATTCCAGTTCATCATTACTATCTACTGTTTTCTTCTTCTTTCCATACGATGCATACAACCTCTTGGGTTCTTGGTTGATAGGGCAGGAATCTTGCAAACGGGGGTCGTTTGGCAGGGTAGGGTTAGTCCAGGCTCAATACAAGCTCTTGAAAGGTCAATGCAGGCCTGATAGAACCTGATATATAGTCTGACTGTGACTCTATAGGGCGTAGAACAGTTTAATACTGAAAGAAAGGGGCATCATTCCGACCTACTAACAGATCATAAATCTCAAATGTTTTAAGTTCTAAACGCTTGATCTCTAAAAGGGACGAAACATATGTTTGTGCATGTTTTCTATACTTGATCGTTCTTGAGGTTTACAATTTACATATTTCTCTTTTATTCTTTACGGTTTCTTTTTATTTTAACTTTCTTGGAGTGTTCAGTGGTTTTGCAGAAACTTATAAATCTCTCTATCTTTTGGCTGTGCTTTGTTTTTATTTCCAGGTCAGTGAACTTGAAAAGGAGATCTTGGAGTCGAAGGAGAAAATAGAGTACTACCGTACCAAGATGCAGGAACTTGTGAGTTTTTCTTCTCTCTTAATACTGTGAGCTTCCATTGTATATTTATATGTTGAGAAAGAAACGACTTGACTGCCTGACATATGGTGCTCTTTACTTCTGACAGTGATTCAAAATAGGTACAACATGTGTCTAATGATTCCCTGTCCTGTCCTGTTTTTTTTTTTTCCAGTCCTGTCCAAATGTTCATGATGAGGAAGAGATTAGGCGACCAGCTTAGGAGATTTCCCTGAACAACTCTGTCTCATATGTATTGACCAACTTATTTTTGACTGTCAAAATGTTTGGCCTCTTCAAATTTCAATGAAATCAACTAACCACTTTCTTATTGTACCCCTAACTTAAGTATTTACTCCTTCATGTTCACAAATGTAAATTGGAAAAAAAATTATAATTTGAGCATTGAGCAGTGAATGTGGATGCATTTATGAGAAATCTTAAATGTGAGCTTTTTGCCTGGTGGCCAATAGAAAAGATGCTGGGAATACTTGCTATCATTATTGTTAGGCGCATACACATGTATATAGGAAAGATTGATATTGTTGGGTGTCGAGGGAATATTTTATGCTGAGCAGAGATCTCCTGAGATTAAGTTTGAAGTGGTGTGACTTTGAGGCAGAAACCTAGAATTATGTAGAAAAATGAAGGTGGCTGCATTCCTTGATTTTCTATGTATGTCGTCTGGATAGGAATTAAAGAGATCGAGATTAGCTTTGGGTGAGGTTGCAAGTATCTCCGTTATGTGGATAATGATGCTTTATGATGACTGTTTTCAGATTTTCCCATGGATCACTTCAATACGAAATGATCAAATTGTCTTTGGATGAGGTTGCTTGTATCCCCACTTCAATTATGGATGAGTACATGAGATTGAGGTCACTTGTTGCTATAAAAATCTGTTTTAGGAGTGCATAGCCAAGTCTACGGTCACAGTTTAGCAGGGGGTTCTTGTGTCACTGGAGAGTGGTAGTTAGGAAATTGGATTGCGATACCTATTTCTGTGTAAGTAGTGATTGAAGAAGACGGCTTTAGTCCATTTGTTTTTCTAGGGTTTTTCTTAGCTCAATCTAGCTGGGTTCCTGGAATTCTATTAAAATGATTTTTTGCATGATTGTTCTGATTTTAATTCCATTAGGTTGTGGGAAATAATCTTAGGTCCTATTAATTAAGATCATTACATGAGGGGGGATTTTAGAATTGTTCTGGTTAGTTGTTTTTGTAAGGTTCTCACCAAGGTTTTATCCATGGTTTGAGATGTGGGTTAATACTATTTTAGAGGCCCCGAGTGTTAGAGCGGCTGTCCTTTTGTATCTAATGTGCTTAAGTGAGGTTTGATTTTTCTGGCAATGACTTGAGTGAAGTTTCCCCCAGCTTGCTGTTTATGGGTACACCTTAACCACCCTCATGAATATTTGAAGGTACAAGTAGTTTGAGGAAGCACGTTTTGACACCAAAAGACTGGTTTAAAATAACAGGTCTGATAAAATTTCGTAACTTCTTTTACCTCGGTTACCCATGTGGCTGGTAAGCTGCTTGAATGAAGGGTCTTCAAGTCAGGAATAGGGGTTGAGAAAAGAAAAGCCTTTTTTTCGAGATTAGGTTAGTGACGTTTTTTCGGATGCTTTTCCCGGAAGTGGTCAATGTTTTGCAGAGAGCAGAAGGGTGGTTCTTACCTTGTGTGAATATCTTTGAAGAGTAAATAAACACTTGCCACCGATAGCTAATAAATTGCTACATGGATTCTGTATGAGAGCCACTTTGCTCAAAGCAAAAGGTCTGACTTAATCTTCCCCTCAATCCAGATCTACATTATTGGATAATGAATTTTGTGCCAGTTACACGACTCATGCTGTGGTAATAGGCAGTGGGCACTGCAACTTTGTGACCTTAGTGGAGCTCCCTATAATTGCTTTAGAGGTTAGGGAGGCCAGTTTAATCGACCAGAATCCGCAATTGTTGGAGAATACAGTATCTTCTTGACGGGCCGGGATATGGATTTTTGTTGCCTGCTAAATAAATCTGGTTGCTTACTTGCTTGTTAATCTTGTGATGTTTAAATGGAAACTGCACTCTGAAATAACTGCAGTATATGGCTCAAAGAATAGCTATATTGAATAAGTCTGTTGGATTGCTCACTCTTGCTAATGGCTATATATTCATATTGTTTGCATGCTATGATATATTTTTATTATTTTTTTGTGTATGCGCGTATATGTGTGGGAGTGCGTTTCTATTGCTCGTTTTATTAAACCTAGATGCCAAACATTTTTATGAATAAATCTTAGCAAAACCTCGTCATCATTTATAATTTCTTCTGTAGATAGAAGCTAATTCCTCTTCTAATAAATCTTAGCAAGACCCTGTCTTTTATCATATGACTGGAAGATTGTTTATGTGAGAGCCTTTGGATGCTTGGTTGGTCATTGTAAAAGTTCTGCTCATATTACCAGTTTGTTGCTTCTCATCTTAGTTTCTATTTCGCATTAAATAGTTGAAGGCAAACGACATTCTTTTCATATTGTTTATCTTTATACACTGTCTTTGGTGCCAGATTCTGTACAAAAGCAGATGTGACAATCGATTGAATGAGATTACCGAAAGGGTTTCAGCTGACAAGCGAGAGGTACAGACTACCTTTTCAACGGTTATGAATGTCAACCTATATATATATATATATAAATTAAATAATAAGATGAAGCTACTGCTTCAGGTTGACACTCTGGCAAAGAAGTACGAAGATAAGTACAAACAATCTGGAGATGTAGCCTCGAAATTGACTATTGAGGAGGCCACCTTTCGGGATATTCAGGTTTACTTATAGCCCCTTGGCTTCTTTTGTTGCGTGGAAACTGGTTCCTTCTAACTGTTTAAAAGTGTATTCTCTCAAAATTAATGTTATTGCAGTTTCTTGTATTGATGTGTTATGTTACGACCCATCTGTAGGCGAAAAAGATGGAGCTATATCGAGCGATCGTCAAACTGGAGCAGGATGGCAATGCTGATAACATTCAAGTACATTGAAACATCATTCATCAATTGTTAAAAAGTTAGTTATGTGCATTACTCAAACTTTTGCTTGGCTTGCACAGGGTCGTGTTGATCGCATTCAAGGGGATCTTGAGGAGCAAGTAAAAGCCTTAAACGAACGTTGCAAGATGTACGGATTGCGTGCCAAACCAACGTCACTGCTTGAGCTGCCCTTCGGTATTCCACTTTTGCTATTTTGTTAAATTACTACCTATATGCACTAATACAATATATTTTTGCTCATGTTCATGCGATCTGCTCCTTTTTTTCTTGTGTTAATTCGAGGACTAACTTTTAATAGAGTTTGCTCTTCGCTTTAGCCATTCTCTTGACTTGCATACTGAGTGTTCAAGTTCTTCATTTCTCCAACTTTTGGAATGATCATATTGGATGTTGGATCTTTATTTAGTTTCTGGCTATTTACCTTGGAAGCTCATTGTTCTCGTTCTAGTTTATTTGTTCATATCGACAAAGCTTTGCTGATACTTGCATATCTCTGTTTGATTGTCTCTGTTTAAACTGTTAATCTCCATTCTGTCAAGTCGAAAGAAAGTTGAAAGAAGACCTAAGCATGGTTGTGATGCTCAAGACTGACAAATTGAGAGTTTGGATGATTTATTTGTCGATATGAATTGATTTCTATAGTTAACAAAGTGAAGAGCTAAATTGGACCGATGTTTGATGCTCACAAGTTTATCTTCTATGGTAAATTCATTTGGTGATTCTTTTTATGTTTCAATTTGGCAAGGTTGGCAACCTGGCATTCAAGAAGGAGCTGCCGATTGGGATGAAAATTGGGACAAGTTTGAAGATGAAGGTAAACTAAAACCACCCCCATAATTAAAATAATGATTAGTCTTCAAATTATTTAATTGCCCCCAACCTCGACAATGTGCTTCGTAATGCCACTCTACTCTAGGTGTATTGAAGCCTATAAAGCTATAAATGTATGCCATGCTGATAAAGTTTTGGCATTTGCAGGATTCACATTTGTGAAAGAGCTTACGCTTGATGTTCAAAATGTTTTAGCACCTCCCAAGCCCAAGCCTGTACCAGGTCAAAATAAAGCTCCTTCCTCTGGTGAGGGTGCAACTCCTGTCTCATCATCCAATGGTGATGTTAAGTCAGAGAATCGGCCAGGGGCCGGGAACATGACTTTAGAAGACGAATCCTCAAATTCGCAAGGCAAAGAGGGTTTGGAAAGAAGTCCACCTGACAGTCCAGCTAGTAGAAAGGCTGTGGATAGCCCATCTGGGGAGGTCGGTGGACAAAGCAAAGAAATTTTTGAAAGAACTCCACCTGACAGTCCAGCTAGCAGTAAGGCACTGGATAGCCCAGCCAAAAAATTTGATGACTACCCATCTAGAAAGTTCGATGGAGATAGTTCACCCCATGCCCTAGATATCCGAAGGTGGGGAGCAGCCTTACTTTATGTTATCTGAAGTTCCTTCTGCTGCTTTGAAATTCTGTAGTATAGTGAAGTTACGGTTTCTTTCTATATTGAAAATTTGTGAAGAAAGGTTCAGAACAATGAATATCTTTTTATATATGGTGCAGGGAACATGGGGATGCTGAATCTGTGTTTTCTGGGGACAAAAGTTACGATGAAACAGGTTGGGGTACATTTGACTCTCATGATGATGTCAATGTGGGTTGGGATATCAATCCTGTGAAAACTAAGGTATATGCGTCATGCATCACTACTATCTAGCACAGCAAATTGAAAAAAGTTCGAACCGTAGGCATTCATCCTCTGTTTTGACTATGTTACAGTTTTCTATTTCATTTTGATATTGTAGCTTTCAGCATTATTTCAGTTCTTTTAACTCAAGTGGAACCCAAAAGTTGCATTCCTGATTCGTGCAAGCTATCATGTTGCAGGAGATTGATAATGGGACGTATAATGAAAATTCATTCTTTGGTTCCGATGATTGGGGGTTGAACCCTATAAGAACAGAGGTGCCAAAGACGAGCACATTTGTTTTTGATTCTGTTCCGGGCACTCCTGCTCTCAGTTATACTGGCTCTCCACACGGAGATAACAATATGTTCCCAAAGAGGAGCCCATTTGCCTTTGATTCTGTTCCGGGTACTCCTGCGTACAGTTATGCTGGCTCTCCTCGAGGTGATAACACATTCCAGAATAGGAGCCCATTTGGTTTTGCGGACTCGGTTCCAAGCACCCCCATGTATAATTACAGCAACTCACCGCGAAGGTTCAGCGATGGGCCAGAAGATCACTCATTTAACACCTTCTCGAGATTTGATTCCTTTAGCAGCACACATGACAGTGGACTATTCCAACCTCAGGAGTCGTCCTTCTCGAGATTTGATTCTATGCGCAGTACTCGAGATTCTGAGTATGATCAAGGCTCTTTCGCACCCCAAGCATCATTGGCAAGGTTTGACTCCATGCGCAGTACTGCTGATTCTGATTTTGGCAACTCACTCTTCCCTCCTCGTGATTCCACCTTCTCAAGATTCGACTCCATGCGCAGTACAAGAGACTCTTCTGATTTCAATCATGGTTTCCCATCTTTCGATGATGCGTCAGATCCATATGGGTCAAGTGACCCGTTTAGGTCGAACGATCCGTTCAAGACACACGACCCTTTTAAGACACCAGCAGAAACGCCAAGGAGAGATTCTGATAGTTGGAGAGCATTTTAGTATATTATTACAATTTTCTTAATCATACACCGGCTCAGCTCTGCTCAGCTGTCTTTTCTATTTTGAAGCCCGTTTTTGTGAGGTATGGTAATGTAGCTATAGCAACCTTATTCCTTTTTTGTTTTGTTGAAAGTGTGTGAAAAATGAGTTGCGGTCATGTTGAGTGAATTCATCCCATTCTGTACTTTAGATACATATGATTCTTTCTTTTCTGGTCTTGTTTATCAGATAGAGTTTTAGTCAGTTGTGTTGTGCTGTGCATCCATTGATTTCATTTGTGTCTAGCAGATCTGCAAAATGTATACAACTCTCTTTACGTACATGTTTTCTGTAAGTTGTTACTGGTGAGTAAAATGTGTCGAAAATCTCTTGAGTTTACCTACATATCGGGCTTCCTTTTCTTTGATAATCTTTGATGATTCCTTTTATGATTCTTTGGATCTTGGTCTTTGTATGACTATTGAAATTATTATACTCTCCGTTTTATTTTAAGTATCATAAAAACGACATTATTCTCTCCAATATGTCAGTGAACAATAAAAATGAAACGGAGTGAGTATTGAATTTGAGGACGTTTTTGCATCCCCCAACTACAGCCATCTCCTGCACCATCCCTTGCACCATTCACTGCAGAGCAGCAAATCCAGTGCTATTTTTTTTTTTCTTTCATATCAGCAATTCAAGTTTGAAACATTACGGGTATGTTTAGCACCGGGGTTTTTAGAACAAAATATGAAAAACATTACAAAAACTTGTTCACCACTTAAGTTTTTAAAACACAAGTTTTCTCTCTCTACCTACTATTTTTACATACCCCTATATCACCTTTATATTCTATTAAACATCACATCAAATCATAACTATCACATACTCTCTCTTTCTCTCTCCATCACTATCATGTAAATTATTAAAAGTCAAAGCGCAAAATTATAAAACTCCTACAAAATCAAAATCAACATAAAACAAACATAAAACACAAACAAAAACAAAACATATCAAAAAACCCCACTTCCAAACACACTTGAACATTAAATATTATGTATGAATTTTATTAATTTTAACTAAGTGATAATAAAGTTATATTATCAATGGTTAGTATGTAAAAAGTTTAAAGTTATGTGATAGATTGTAAAATATAATAAGAATGAATATTTGTGTTTGGTACAAGGAATAGTGCAAAGGTTGGAATAGATTTAGTGCCGAATATAATGCAAGGGATGGAGCATAGTTTTTGGATTGAAGATGCAATAATGGAACAAAAAGCAATCGATTGTAATTATTAATATGTATATTCTTACTCGGTACAAATACAACACCAAAGAAGAACAATCATATCATGAATATAATCCGGGGACAACATTATTGTCCCCAGGTAAATTGAACTCTGACCTAGTTCAAGACTTTGAACAAAAGCCAAAAACTCATTCTTCATCACGGAGCAACGCTGCGCGTCTATGGTCCTGGTGACCTACAGAGTGCTGAACTGCTGAGACAATCACCCTTCATAGATCAAGCCTTGGGTGCAAAGATTTCAACCATCGAAGACCAAGTTCCGAAGATGGCCAACGCTAACCCTAGCACAAGAACTCCCCCATCCAAAACCCAACCCCCCCATCCCAACTCATCCTTGAACACCATCAAATGGAACAAAGCAGGCAACACAAACCCCAACACCACACACACACTACTCCCAACCAAGGACAAGAAATCAGCAAAATTAGGCACCAAAAGAGCCACCAAAGTAACCCCTAAAACCAAACCCCACCTGCACCACACACTGTACCTCCCCTCACAAAACCTCCTCTCCACCACCTCATAAACAGGATTCATCATCACAGGGAAAGTCAGAAAAAGATTCACACACAAACCCAACTGCACAAAGTTACTCAAAAGCCCCTTCCCAAGGTTGGTGGTAATTATATCCTTGGTCTCGTCACCAAATGCAAAGTAACCCAAAACTCCAAATCCTCCATACATCAAAGAAATGAACCCCATTGACAAACCCAAAACCCTCCCAAACTTTTTCTTATCCTCCATCTCCTTTTCCAATGGCAACACCATCCCAATCCCTTCAAATGCATAGACAGCTACCCCTACACCATAGAAAAAGACCGAAAAGCCCCCAAAGGCATTCAAGACTTGTTCTTTTTCTCTCAAGAAAATCAAGTATTCCTCAACCATGACAACACCCATTGCCCCAATATCAACAACATCAGCAAAAATGCTCAAAGGCGCCAAATGGGTGAGTGTTGGAATAGAATTCAATCCTAACTGGAAAGGAAAACAACCCCAAATGAACACAGTTTTGGGGGTAATAGTTGAAAAGGATAGGTCTTTATTGAAGATGTGGGCTAAAGTGGTGGCGACGAAAATGAGGTAGCTGACGCAGAAACCGGCTTGGGAGAGGAGGATCATGGCGTCGACGGCGAAACGGCCGAGGGGCCCACAAACGGAAAAACCCAGATCGCCGAAAGAGGTGATTTTGAGTGGCTTAAGCTTTTGGCGGGTGTGGATTAGGAGGAGCATGCAGTGGTAGGTGAGGAGGGCGACGAAGAGGAGGGTGAGGGTGCCGGTGAGGTAGCCGGTTTTCTTGAAGGTGTAGGGGAGGCCGAGGACCCCGGCGCCGACGATGGAGATGAAGACGTTGGCGAAGGTTTTGAATTGGGAGGAGAGGGGTG
This sequence comes from Lobelia cardinalis, assembly GCA_028566635.1. Lineage (NCBI taxonomy): Eukaryota > Viridiplantae > Streptophyta > Magnoliopsida > Asterales > Campanulaceae > Lobelia > Lobelia cardinalis. The sequence continues at coordinate 3,146,166 of JAOWAN010000050.1, read as the reverse complement.
GGTGGTTGTGGCTGCTGGGTTCGGTAGTGGTGGTGGGGAGGAGAGGGGCGGTGGCGGTGGCGTTTACTTGCGTGGATGAAGTCGGTGGGGCATGTTCGAACACCATGGTGGGCAAGAATCAATAACCTGATGATTCTTGATCTTTGTTTGGTTGTTTGGAATTGGAAAAATGGAGCAGGATGATCTGGAAGTGGTCGACTGGACTTTCTCTACTCTTTCTCCATTATTATACTACCTCATATTGAGCGAAAAAATTTGGACACTTATTTTATAAATATAATAAGATTTGATTCATTAAGTTAATTTTTAATAATATGATATAAAATAATATTTTATAATAATTAAAGTAGAAAAATATGAAACAAATATAAAAAACTGACGATATCCTAAAATATCAAAATAAAAATTTCAAACTTAAGGATTCTATTAGGAAATTAATATTATATGATATTATCATATATATATTAATACATATCGAATTGATGATCTGAATATAAGGATGCATCTATGCAAAAAATTAAAATTGTTGTAAAAATTAGTGAAAATGGAAAGAAAAATAAATATAAATTAAAATATTAAATTAATAATACATTTTATACTATAAATTACTCACGATATTTAATTTTTGGAAAGAAGTAGATATAGTATTAAAAAGAGAGAGGTGAGGTGTAAGAAAGTGGAGGCTGCTACAAATGATTGAGTTAATCGTAAATGTTAATAAAAAAAAGCTAATTTAGTGTGTTTGAATATGCTGTTGTAAAATAAAAATAATTTAACATATCATTTTTAGTACTTCATAAAATTTTGTGGATAGAAATGCTTTTAAAGGGAGAGTTTCAATTTTTATAAATCCTGTTGCTACAAAAAATTGGCAAATTATATTGTGTGCTTAGGCATACCTAACAAGGTATGTCCATTTGTACATAAAATTTATAAATTATATACATAATATGAATATGAAATATACATAATAATTATTAATATGATAATCAAATAACTCACGTGCATTTCATATTCATAGTATTACATAATTAATAAAATTTATGTACATTTGTGAATAAAATGGGCATACCTTGTTAGGTATGCCTAAACACACGATATACCAATTGCGAAAAATTACCCAAACTTTTTATCCATTGTTTGTGTACGTGTTTACTCAATTTAGCTTTAGGGACAACTTCATAAATGGCTCCTGAACTTTGGCCGTTATTATGAATAGTTCCTAAGCTTAGAAACGTTTTATGGCTGATCAAAATTTGAAAAAACATCTCATGGATGGTCCCTGCCGTCAAATGACCGTTAAATCCAAGTTAATCGAAGGACAATTTAGATAATTGACTACTCTAAGGATAATTTTTTTTTTTATACTCCTCTTCTTCTTCCTCATGAAATCACTATTCACCACCACCATCCACCACCAATACCACCACTACTACCATCTCTAGTTAAAATTAAAATAAAAAAAAATCAGAGCACACACAAATTAAAAAGAAAAAATCAAAATCAAAAACCAAAAAACTAATCTTGTGTTAATCCTATGTTTTCGTGAAGTCCGCACCTCACGCTAGGGGTGTGCAAAAATTTTTCAAAACCGAATCAATCAAATCAAGTCGATCGAACCGACCAAAAATAAACCGAATCAAAATTTTGATTTGATTTCGATTTTAAAAAATTAGAAAACCG
>JAOWAN010000050.1:3127177-3144383 GCA_028566635.1 Lobelia cardinalis | reverse complement strand
ATGTGCATTATTTGTAATTGCTATGTGCATTATGGGCACTCCTTACTAGGAGTGCCTAGGCACTCCATATAATTTTCGCTGAGTCCTAATTAACCATTTTCACTAAGGACGATTATTTCTCTAAAAGCATGCTAAATAGATAATAATAATAATAATAATAATAATAATAATAATAATAATAATAATAATAATATACCATTTCCTTTTATGGGTTGCCAAATGCCATCCCTAAAATTTTCACTACGCCACTAATACCAAAAATATCCCTATTAAAAAAAATCTTAAAATTTCCTACCACTTCTCTCTCATTTTCGTGACTATGCTAGTCAATGATGTTGTAGTTAATTTATTAGACGTTCCGGCGTTGGCGGCAGTAACAGGGTCATTGAATTGATCCAAGTAATTAAACAGGAAGACGAAGTTAGAACTTTTTATTAGCAGAACTATGGTTCTTCCTTGATTTGTTAACGGGTTCCAGGTGTTTGTTAAATTGTCTAGCCCAACTACATTCATGCACAAGACATACATTTTGATGCAGCAAACTTTAAAAAAAGTGATTATTTTTTAACATAATTTTTTATGAAAGAAAATTTTGCAGAAAGTATTCTATTGCAGCAAATTGCACGAACGAATGAAATTATGATAGGAAATTTTGAACCTCTTCAAAAGTCTCTGCAGATTAATGTTTGATGCTAAAGTGAGAATTTTTGATGTACATACAGCAATCATATCAGTGAGAATGAAACACTTAAATATTGAAGCTTAATTGAAATTGAACTACCAGAAAAGAGCTACCGTGATTGAACTCCTTTCAAACCTTTTCTTAACTGACCCAACAAACTGTACAAAGCTATGGTCTTTCAAGGAGCATTTGTCATTTGAGTTCCTTAGAATATCTTTATCTTTCTAACGATTCAAAACTTGCTGATAGAGATTCTGAAATTTGCTTATAATAACCAATCCAGGAAGTTCATCATAGCAGATACGGAAACAATCACCTCTTATGTTGTACTTAATCCCAAAATTTTCCGACAATAATGAATTTGATAGTGATTAATATACCGGTAATCCACCGCAAAGTCAACCGACGTGCATTGCGAACTTGTACCGTACAAGTCTGCAATGCACGTCGGTTGATTTTGCGGTGGATTAGTCGGTATACGTAGCATGATTCTAATGAATTGATTTGTAAGGGATCTGCGATAAGATGTGGTTACGAAGTAAGAATTATAAACTGAAATTGAAACTCATGAATGCAATCGTAGCTCAAGTTTCAAGTAGTTTAAGAATACTCTTCGTGCTCCCGGCAAAGAGCCCAACCTTTTAATTTTGCGTATCTTTTTTTTTTTAATAAGGAATATTTTTAGTATAAGTGCGGCGGTGTTGAAAAATTTAAGGGCGGCAATTAGCACCACCCTTCCTTTTCAATTGAAAGTGTTTTTTATTTTAAAATAAGCAAAAGACACCCTCATAGTTTTTTATTGTTTATAAACCTCCCCCTAACTTAGATGGACGATTTCATACCCGAAACTTTTGACACTTACTGCCACTTTAATGGAGAAAATGGATGGAGTGATGGGTTTTGCAAGAAATAATTAGTTTAGTAGTAAATTTACGGAAAAAATTAAATCAGTGACTAAATTTGGCAGTCCAAAATTTGCACCTGTAGTGCTGATTCGAATGTCCTCTGCACTTGTAGTGTTGTTGGCCAAAATTTGTTGGTGATGATGTTGATTTAGAACTTGTTGAGTTGTTGAGATTCAAGCTTGTACACTTGAAGACTTCTTTCTATGCTGAAAGCTTCTTCATTGAAACACACCTTATTTCTCTCCTTCCAAATTGACCAAAGGCCCAACCGAGTAAAATACCTTGGACGAAGATTTCAATCGATCGAAGGATCCATTGCATCCCACATACTAATCCGGTCAGCTCTTTGACCTGTGTTGAAATATCCTAAGTTGCTAGCTCTCCAGACCCTATGCACTACTTCACATTCCAGGAGCATATGTTCCATTGAATCAAGATGTTGACCACCATTCGGGCAGGCACCAGTTCACACTGTTTATATATCAAGCACTAAAGAACTTGCAATAGTACCAATACGCGTAGTGGTGGAGCCAGGAAGTTTATGAGGGGGAAGCGAAATCATACGGGGGTTCGGGGGCAGTGCCCCCGAAAAAAATTTTCCGGGTCGAATAATCAAACAAACGGGTCGAGTTCATAAAAAATCTGAAGAAGGAAGCAAAAACATCGAGAGTTTGGAAAACAATTTTCGTAATAATGACTATCCAATCAACAATAATAATAGGAATAAAGATTGAAAATCGTATTGCAGTGCCGCCGTTTCGTGCGGGAAGGAAAGGAAAATTTTAAAATCTGTTGAGTGAGGGAATTCAGAGAAGAAAACAAACAATGTTGTTTGGGAAGAAAACAAACAATGCTTTTAATTGGTCTAATTTTTTCTTTTCTTTTTGTGTTTTCTTCTTAAATCACCAAAAAATTCAAAAATGGGGAAGGGGCGGTTGGCCAAAAATTACACCACCCTAAGAAGAAAATTTCGTCACGGGGGTCGGCCGCACCCTCCCGACCGCCCTGCCTCCGCCTCTGAATACGCGTGTGTTGGAAGGGAAGGGAATCGATCTGATACATCAGATTTTTACGAAAGTATTGTCCCCTTATATATGAAAATATACAGCACTACAACTTGTTTCTCTCTTAGTAGGTTTTCAAGTTTAAAACCTCAGAATTTAGAAAACTGAAATTACTATCAATCCAAATCCTTCTGAACCTTAATCATCAGAGAATTAGCTGTGCCTATTATTTCCTTCGACAACAGACCTTCGAGCGTTCATATCAGTTGACGAGCCAATTCTCCCATAGAATTAGATATCCCACAATTAGATCATAGTTAACAATCTAAACTCTCCTCCTAGTTCTTAAGAATCCTTTCTACTAAGTTGCTCACATGGAGCATATTTTTGTTCTCACCCCAAGTTGTTTCTTGAATATGGCAAATAACTAAAGAGTTCCATGAAGCATAGGTTGGAACAATACCTTTTTCTGCCATTTGCATAAAAAGCATCAAAGCCTTGTGGAAATCTCCCTTCTTACAGAGGGCTTCCACCAAAGGACTATAGCTTCCTGAATCAGGCAAGCAATCTCTTCCAACCATATCCTCTAGAAGCTTTGAGGCGCTACCGATTTTTTCGTTCTTGCAAAGTGCAGTAATCATAACGTTAAGCATGGGCGCAGTAGGAAGATAACCACGACCAATCATTTCGTTCATCATCTCAAGTGCTTCTCTCACACGATCTTCTTGACAAAACCTATGAATCAAACTTAAGTAAACTAGAATGCTGGGTATATCTCCTTCCTCGATCATTTGATCATAAATCCTTTTTGCATTCTCAAAAATAACCTCGTCACATAAACCCAATATCTTCAAACTTCTATCAACAGCTCTAGGAAACATAATTTTCATCTTAGTTAGAAATTCGAGTGCTTCATCAATACGGTTTACCTTGTACAAACCATATATGATACTGTTGTAAGGACTAACATGACCCTTAGAACCTCTCTTGCTCTCTTCCATCAATTCTAAAATCTTATATCCATCTTCCATCCTTCCTCCAGAACAAAGTCCATGTATCAATGTATCGTATGTAACGAAATTCCAACAAATTCCAACCATTTTCATTTCATTAAACAAATCAAGAGCTGAATCTAGCGAACCACACTTGCAAAAACCCAAGATCAAGATGTTATATGTTTCTACATTTGGAAGGCAACCTTTATACTCCATCTCCTTCAATAACTTCATTCCAACTTTTGGTTTTCCTAATTTACAAAACCCCTTAATAAGGGTATTATAAGCAACAACATCAATTTTACCACCTTTGCTCTCCACTCTTTCTAAAACCTCAACCGCTTCCATGGCACGACCATTACTGCACAGAATATCCACCACCTTAGTCACTGTAATGACATCTGGGACAAACCCACTGCTAAAGCACTTCTCCAGCATCACAAGGGCTTGCACTAAATTCTCTTCTCTACAATAAGCCGTTATCATAACATTAAACGTTACATCATTAGGATCCACCATTTCATTCATCAAACTGCGAGCCCTCCCAACCCCAAGTTTCCCATTCTTACAAAGGCCATAGATCAACGTATTATAAACAACAACATTTGGCCTCACGTCGTCTCTAGCCTTAATCACTTGTAATAGCTTAAACGCATCAGCAATCCGATTCGTTGAGCAAAGCCCCTTCATCAAGATTGCATACGTGTAATCATCGCCTTCAATGCCACACCCCATCATCTTCCTCCGATAGAAGTCCCTAGCAATGTCAATATCTTCCTTAACAAGAACATTGAGTATGGCATTATAAAGTTTCACATTTGGCCTTTTGTTATAGAACTTGAAAAACAAGTCAAGAACTTTAATAACACCCCGAACATTTCGAGCTCGCCCGAGGCCACGGATGATGGTGATGAAAATTTCGTCATTTGGCGGAGAACTGATTGAGCTGGGCATTTCATCGAGCAGTCGGTAGACAGTGTCGAAACGACGGAAAGCACAGAGCTTGTGGATTAAGGCTCTGTAAGTGGACTGGTTGTGGGTGAAATTGGGGAGGGTGGTTGCCCATTTGAAGGTTTGGAGGGCCTGGGTAGCATTTTTTTGGTCTAGGATGAGATGGGCGATGTTGTCGTGGGTTGGGACCAGGGTGGTAGTGGCTGTACACGATGAGATGGGTTTTGATTGAAATGTAAGGTGGAACAAGATTTGATCAAGGTTCTTATTAAAGAAAGTGGTGATTTTGTTTGGAGGGTAGGAAAGATTGAGCATGAAGAAGGTGGTATTGGTGAATTCCTCTGTACCAGGAGAAGAGAATTGTGCAGTTTTTGTAGTCTTTCGTCAACTTGAGTAATTAGTAGGATACCCCAAACTATTCTAAGTTTGTGTTTGGTAGCATTTTTTTGCAATTGGTATATGAAGCTCCTAAGTGTACCTAGCAAGGTAAATTCATAAGTGGATTCATTCTTCCATTCTCTTCCACTTTCACCTATTAACCTTAATCAATTCCTAAATTTTAGAAATTAATTTAAAATAAAAAAAATAAATTTATATAAAGTCCATAATTAATGCCTAAATTAACTCATACCATAATTTCTAAAATTAATAAAAATTCAAATTTTAATACAAAAAATGGATAAATAAATAAATATAAGCACTCACGAATGAACATAAGTATTGACGAAAAAAACATTAAGCAATAACGAAATAAACATTTGTAACCTTCAATAAAGAAGTCTATAACATATTACAATTCAAAATGAACATCATATTATGATCAAATAAATACAGACATTAAAGTAAATGAACATTACATACTGACGAAATGAACATATTTAATTCCAATCGAATTCACACCACCATCTGTCAATCATAATAACCCTCATTCAAGCTCCACCATCAAATCACCATCCAACTGCCATCTTTACTCACTCCATCCCTCTCTTTGATTTTAATTTCCCATATAAAGAATGTCGAGGATGGTGGATTTCGGTTGGTTGATGGTGGATTGTGGATAGTGGCGATTGAGAGAGGTGGTGAGTCGTAGATGGTGGATTTCGGTCGATTGGACGAAGTCAATGCGGTGGAAGGGGATTATTGTCGACTAATGGAGATTGAGAGAGATGGTGGCTATGAGGTTTAATTTAAATAGAGATGGTGGCTATATAGGGAGTAGAGGGGAAGAAAGAGAAACGCAGAGATGGTAGAGAGAGATACGAGAGAGAAATTGACACTTATTGATTTTATTTTTAGAAAATTTTCTTAATTTAAAGAAGTGATATCTTTTCTCATTCACTCACTTGCTATTATCAGAGTGTACTCCATCAAAATATTTTTTTTCTTCTAAAATCTCAAAAATTCAACTAAAAAAAATTTATATTTCTGCGATTACTCCATCTAATGAACATGAACAATTGATTTAATGAACACAATTAATGAATATAATGAACATGAAGAATATAAACTAATGAATATGAATAGAATAAAATAAATAAAGCTAGTGAATACACAAAATATTTTCAATGAACATAACATTTTATAAAATGAACACAACATTCTGATAGTTTGTTTTTAATATAACACATCACGTTTATATATACAATGAACATATCTTAATTATAAAATAAACAGAACATACTTATAATATGAATGCAAATTTATATTTCTGCGATTAATTCAGCTAATGAACATGAACAATGAATATAATGAACATGAGGAATATAAACTAATGAACATGATTAGAATAAATAAATATAGCTAATGAATACAAAATACATTCTCAATGAACATAACATTTAATAAAATGAACATATCATTCTAATAGTTAAATATAATATAACACATTACGTTTATATATTCAATAAATATATCTCAATTATAAAATGAAAAGAACATAATTTTAAAATTAATAAAAAAATATGAATCAGTCTTGATTATTTCATCGTTAATTTTAATTTCTAATTATATGAAAGTCCTAGTTATATGGAATTGTTGATTATAAAGAATATTTAATTATACAGAATTTCTAAAATAACTCCCTACTTATATGAAATGGTTGTTAATAAATCAGATTTTTTATTTCAAATTAATTCCTTAATTTTATGGATTGATTGAAATTAATGAGTGAGAGTGGGGAGAGTGAGATACACTTGCTAGGGGGTGTACCAATCTCTATGCGCCTATGGGCTTAAAATAATTTTCATTTTGAATGGAGATTTCATGTCTTATTTGATGTTTCATCTTGTGTCTCGTATTTTTTAAACATGACACGTATCGTATTATTTAGAATTTAAAAAGTTAAGATTATTTTTCAAACGATTAGGATGAAATTTAAAAAAGATGAGAGAGATAATAATGAATTAGAAGCCCGAACTCATTTTTTTTGTTACATATGTTATAATTAGAAATTTAGAATGTCGATTTTTGCTACTTAAATTCGAATCAGAAAGTCGATTTTCATTGATACGATATTTTATAATAATTAAAATAAAAAAGTAAAAAAGATATAAAGAAAATGACGAATCCATCAAAAATCAAATATTACGTGGTATTAGCTTACTTTAAAAAAAAAAATAAAAAAAATTCTGTCTTCCTGTGTTATTGTTTGATGGTAGATAAGAAAGAAAATGGAATAATATTTTCCATTTCCAAATTACCCTTCTCACATTTTGGATAAAAGTATCTATTTCGGGGATTAATTATTGTTAATCCATCTTTGCTACCAAACTATCCTCTGAGTATTTGCTAAAATGAAACAAGTGCAGAATGTGCATTAGATGAGCAGCCTCTAAACAATTTCGAGAAAGAATGCTATCTATCAGTTCAATATGGTTTCGCGGCTTTCGCCATGAAATGAAATTGTGGACATGTTCTCTCACTTTGGAAGCCTTCAACATTCATTCTTCTCGTCTCCGACCAGCACTCAAAACGACAAAACCCTTGTTAATCAGCCTTTCATTGAAGCCTACAACATTGATTTTTCTTCTCTTCGATCAGCACTTCAACCTCCGCTAACCAGATTCAAGAAACTCCCACTAGAAACCACTGAAGTATAAACCTTCATTAATCATGTCTCTGGTTTGGCCCATGCCGATGATTCTTTTATGTGTTTAAGCTGTGCTCATCATCAGCAGAGTAAGGAACAAATAAACTCTCTGCTTCGAGAAACCATAAGAATGCAACCCTTGGGGAGATGGCAATAAATGAAAAGAACCCCCAAGAACAGCAGAAGAAAGCCCGAAAAAAAGATGACAACACCGCAGAGACTCCTGCAGCAGCTTCATCAAAGCTAAAAAAACACCAATATAGGCATCTAAGGAAGTAAGATTATGAAGCACATACCCAGGACCGGTTACAAGATCAAAAAGATTTACACAACTATCATGAACGCCCAAAAAAGCAGAGGGGGTGACTGAAAATTCCTTGAAATCACAAACGATCCTAGCCATGCCCAATATGTTTTTGAAGCTACCAAAGGCAACCAGCAAGCAATAATTAAATACAGAATACGGAACCTCCATACAAAATCCAACCAGAGAAAGATTAAAGGGAAAGAGAGAGCTTGAAAACCATCCATTGACAGAAACAACAAAACTGTCTAAAAGACTAAAAAAACCAATGACAGGAAGAGGGAAAAATAAACCTCACAGGACAACAAAGAATAAACAAAGGACCTCTCCCTCCTCCAACCCCCACCACAATCAGATGAGAACCAAATAAAAGATGAGCCAAATCAGAAGACAGACTCCACAACATTAGCAACTGAAAATTATACACTCCAAGGATAATCACCCATCTAAATACCCAATACGTATTACGACAGACACCATCCACAATTGTGCACCAATTAAAAAAGCAAGCCCTCTCTCCACCTCATCCCCGAACACCTTTCCTGTTTACAGCAGAAACAGTGAAATGATCTATTCATATTCAAAATACAGTGGCACAAGTCTGTAAAGATATCACCCTTGGACCTCGAAGCACTGGATACAGTATTGAGATAATATCCCACATTGGGAATAAACTAGCCGCATAAATACTTAATAAAGATCCTGGGCTACTCCTCTCCTTGCCAATTGATTTTGAGCTGGATCCCAGACTTTAACATGGTATCAGAGCAGGCTCTACACGTGCAGGCCCAACGGTCCACGATGTCTTTCCTCAGCGCCACCCGAACATACCAAAGAGAGTCCGCGTAGTAAGCCGCAAGCTCGGCTACACGCGAGGGGGAGTATTGAGATAATATCCTACATTGGGAATAAACTAGCCACATAAACACTTAATAAAGATCCTGGGCTACTCCTCTCATTGCCAATTGGTTTTGAGATGAACCCCAGACTTTAACATACAGAGCAGCCCAATGTCTTTTACACTGTACGGGTGACACATTTCCCCACAACAGACATACTCATATCAGCAACCGGAACACATTGTCAGTTAAATGCTCCTGATCATCCAAACTTATGATATTGATTTTTGCCCCAATTATCATCCTGTGATGCACTGAATTTCTACCATGAAACTTAGTCCAGCGACCCTCCTAGTTTGATCCAAAAACAATGCCCTTTGACTAGGCTAAGTAGCGGAACAAGATAGTGTCAAAACGCAGAGGAATAATACTGAATTGGATGCACATTTACACACTTTGTGGTTTGTCTCCTTGAATTTCAACCCTCTAGAAGACGAAGAAATTTGCACAAAATTGCTGGAAATGCAGAGCTATTTGAGAACACACGTTAAGGGGTCCCTTACCCCCCCGACCTTTTCTTATTATCACACAAAATAATTCTACAAGGATCCTAGGCGGTTGCACCCCAATCACTGAAGGGAAATTAGCCAATACATAAACAACAACACATTAGGAAGCTGTAACTGCCACATGGGTAGTTTTGCTTATCCAAATCTAAAACTACTTGCCCAAACAAGTGTACCAAGTGTTCCCCAACTGTTTCAATGCTCCTTAGTCCATTTCCAGCACCTCTTTCCTTAAGCAATTACATTTGCTTCCCTCCTCCCCCCACCCCCACCCCACCCCAGCCTCAAACTCAAATGTTACACGGTGGTGTCGAATGTGACCAAACATCATGGTTCAGAGTGTTTTTCCATGCCCAGCTCAACGCCACGATCAAACTTTGTTTACTTGTAGCCCAAAATCATTCTACCAAAGCCACAAGTCCCTTATACAAGCATTTATCACCCGACTAGCCAATGGAACAAACAGCGTAACATTTGACCTCACTCAATTCCATCGAACTCCACACTAACCAAAAGCATAAACGTGTTCTTAGCCAACCCCCATCAGGTCAAGCTGCACGAGTGTCTAACACTAATCCATTAACCACCCCAAACAAATTTCTCGCCTATATCCCAACGTGTTCCAGCAATAAAATAATGTAACTATATCATGCATACTCAGGTCTTCACAGTTACTTCAACATAGCTAATTCTAAGCAACAAAAAGATGCAAATGTTTAAATGGCTTCTCTGTGTCACATGGCTGGCAGAATACAGCTAACATTTCTAAGTTCTAACCTACATTTTATTTGTTAATTCTGGTCTTCCCAAAAGTTAGAAATTGAAAAGGAAAGCGAAAAACAAAACTTGTAAAGGATTGGAATCAAGACATGCCCACTCTTTGCTAATAAGTCTTGCAAACAATAACAACCAAGCATCATTTCTCATTTGCCACCAAGACCATTTTTTAAAAGACAAGACTAAGAACTAAGCATTGATATTAAAAACTCTAGAATTTTAAGAAAAATGAAAAGAGAAAAAGAACTTCAATCCAAATCCTTCTGAACCTTAATCCCCATAGAATTAGCGGTCCCGATAATCGACTTCGAAATAGCCTCCAACGACATGTACTGGCAGTACGGATCGGCCTGCTTGATCTTGGCAATCTCGTACACGTGCTTTAGGGTTAGAGTCGACGCCACGACGTGTCCCGGCCGGCTGCTTCCGCTCTCGATGCCGGTGGCCTGCTTCAGGAACCACGTAATCGACGGAGACCTGATGGAGAGCTCGAAAGTGCTGTCCTTGAATACCGTTACGGTGGCGGCGATCGGAGCGTCCGGTTTGTACTTCTGCGTGCGCGCGTTGAAGTCCTTGCAGAACGCCATTAGGTTCACCTTGTACTGACCGACGGCGGGGCCGACCGGTGGTCCCGGCCGCGCTCCGCCGGCGGGGATTGTTAGTCGAACGGTTGCTACCACCGGCCGGCGCGTGAGGATTTCTTTCAGCGTTGACATGTTTTCGCTAGGTAGAAGTTTTGAGTCTGTGGAAGTGAAATGAGTGTAAAATGGCTTTGTGGTGGTGGGGGTAAATGTGTAATTCTTGGATTTTCATCTGGGCTTTTGGCCCATAAGAATCTTCTTTTTGGGGTTAAGTTGAATAATCTGATTTAAGGAGTTGGGTATCACAAAAAAATGCGAATATATTTATGATTTATAATTTATTATGACTTATATTTAAATATTTATGATTCACACGATATTTTATGGTTCATAATATTTTTTTGCTTTGAATCATAAATATAAATTTTATAATTTGCAATTCGTACTGTTCATATTTTATTTATAATTTTTATCTAAACAGCTTCCCATGTGATCTTCAGATTCTTGCAAGATGACTGTGATTTCTGAACCTATTGAGTAACTAGTAAATGTCCGTACCCTCGGGCACGGGGTATCAAAATATTTAATCGTAAATAGTTTATATTTTTGAACACGATAATATTTAAAAGTGATAAAATTAATAAAAAAATATGTATATATAACATTTTTAATTAAAATTACATTTTTTAATAAAATAAAAAAAATTACACATAAAATATATCATTTACCTCTTTGTCCCCCCTTCCCCCACACACCCACACATAAACATATATTGTTTTACTAATCACAACCCCACCCACACACACCTACAAACCCACAAACCCTCTCTCTCACACGGATCTCTCTCTCCTTGCACCGAAAATTAGGCCAAAATTACTATTCATTTGGGTGGGCTCCACTAAGCCCATTTATAAAAAAAAGGTTGAGACTGCAACTCCGGCAGTCCTCCACCGACCCTGCCCTGAGCCAACGTGGAGGAGGTAAATCGCAGGATATGCATCACAGGAGCCAGGGTGGAGAGCTAACGAATAGGTCCAGAGCTCCTAACCCTTAGATCACTCCCGCTTGTAACAGAGTCAATTCCACCTTGCGGGGAATCAAACCCTGCACACTACCGCGCTGAGCCCTATCCGCCCTCCCATTTATAAGATAGATACTAGTAAGAGGGTGCAGCATGGCCAATGCTGTGAGTAGCAGCAATGATCCTTGTTATGCATGAAATAACAAAAGATCCTAAGACTCTACTAAACCTTGCTAAAAATAATGTCAGCTGGGTAACAAAATCATCAACAAATTAAAGGGCTTACTGACAATGACCAAATACCCCAAACCACAAAAAAAATTGAGGAACAGAAAATAAGTAGGTTGATAATTTACCAGCAAAGTAATCTTAAACTTGGTACAAATTCAACATTTGCTCCAGCTGCAATGACTATACCATCACATTCTGATCTTTCTGAGAGAAAATAATTAAGAAAAACAAATAGATCTTATTACCACTAATTTGACTAAGCGTACATGCAAAAAGAAGGAATAACTTTTCAACTAAATATATAGACTGCAAAATTTGTACAAATCCTACAACCGAAGATAGAAGAAAAAAAGAACAAAAAAAAAAAATTAATCCTCTAAACTGCAACGTAATGAAGATACTTCCGGATGTATACAAACACTCACTGGTTGCTCAGTCGTCTTCACCATTCGGGGGTAGCATAAACTCGGAAAAACTCCCCCCAACAACCGTGCAAACTCCATGCTCACTCAACCCATTAAGAGCTCTTGCTTCTCACACACCACCCAAAACACCCTTTAGAACATCCAGCCCTTCTGCCGATATGCTCCTCCGCCTTACAGTTTTGGGAATTTCGATCCGAGGGGGTGGGTCTGAAGAAAAACAGATCACGACTGCTGTGAGATTGTCACAGCTATTACGCTTCAGTGCCTCCCTAACGAGCTCCCTTGAGCACTTTTCAGGGTCATTATGAAGCATAAGTTCCTTCCTCACGATTGTCACTGCGCACTGACTGCTCATTACGTCCCATAAGCCATCACACCCTATGATCAAAAACTCGTCTTCTTCTGTTAAAACAACCTCTTCTAACTCTGGCTCGCAGCTTAAGGGGTAATCAGTGCCTTTAGGACCTTTCATGTGCCAGTCTCCTAGAGCGCGGGCCACTGAGAGTTGGCCATTTAGATAACCATCGTAAATGACACCTCCGAGTTTCTCGATTCTCAATTTTTCAGAGGTGCAGCTCGGTTTGTGGTCTTTTGAGAGCTCGATTGCTCTTCCTCGCTTGCCTAGTACGGCTCGAGAGTCACCAGCGTTGGCAATGAGCATGTTCCTATTAAGATGGCATAACGGTCAAACAAATATTACCTGAGGGTGGAAATTGGAAACAAATGAAGGGCAATCCTCTAATTTAATGCAATCTTTCCATTTGATTTCGATGCCATAGTACTCTAAAGTTGAGCATTTTCTTTTGCTTATAGATACATGTATGCGTCTATTTATTTGTATGTACAACAATAGACATAAATTCCGATAAGATTAGCTTTGTTCATTCACGACCATTATTCCCTGTTCATAAATCTACAATAGTCCACATTCACCCTTGATTGCAACAGAAAGGGAAGGTCAGGGTATTAAATACCACATTGGCACATACCCAAACTCTAGGACAGTTACATAAACAATGTTCACGTCGTTTATACCTTGATTCCACTCAAATATGGGTCTGGGTCAAACTCCAACAAGAATTTTCGCGTAAAATATAAATGAGCCCAGATGGGCCGGCTCAAGTAAGCCCGGTAATCAGAAGATAGATCAATTTGATGTATTTTTAATCTTTTTCTAGTTCATTTTTGACTTGTGCTCAAACTCAGCTTGTTCATATCTTCTTAGTGAATAGTATTGAGTGGAGTTTGACCATAGGTTCCTGGGCTCCAGTAAAACTCGAGTACGATTGAAAACAAAACACCAGATCTCTAACAAGCAAAGCTTGGCTCAAGTACAGACCTACTCACTCAATACTCAAGGGTCAACCCTGGGATATTAAAAGGAATTTATTAGCTGGAAGATTATTTAAGCTACATGAAACATAAGAGTACAAGTGGCTTAAGTCCTTACCTTCCCAATATAAGGGCAGTAAGAGCAGTTGTGCCTGATGAATTATCAAGAGATCTCGTATCTGCTAGGGCATGATCTGCTTTTACAAAAGCATTTCTGACAGCTTTCTTCACCCGAACGGGAAAATGTGAGTCCTCAACAATAAAATCGAGGATGTTTCTTTTAGTAAACGATGCAGCATCAATACCACCATGTCCATCGAACACCTGCACATTAGTGATAGGTGTCATCAGATTTGTATGTTCTCGAGTAGAATTTCGCTATTGAATTCAATTGAGGTGAACTACTGTGGCACTAGAAAATAGGTATAATCATACTGAACTGACCCCTAATTCGTGGTTACTTAGTAGATTGGGGCTTCGGAGAGAGTGAGGATCCAGATTTGATCTCTTCCCACTAGAGCAAAAAAGAAATGGAAAAACAAAAAAAAGTGCTGAACTTAAATCAAATCACACACCCCATAAAATGCTCCAGGGCAAGGGAAGGTGGAATCTGCATCTAAATGCTCCCGAAGATTATCCACACAGATGTACTCATCCTCCATATATGGCTTGGGTCCCATCTCAGAAGAGCTACCTGACCGAAACACAGGTAGAAACGTAGAATTCTCAGTTGACGGCGACTTTAATGCAATTCCAGTCGGCGATATCTGTACATAGAGCACACATGAATAAATTTGCGGAATACTTTGTGTTTTGTAACTTTTGTTCTTTTCTGTTACAATAGGCAACAATCAAGAAAGTACGGAAATGTTGCAATGTGTATAATCACAAGCCTGTTAATTCACATTCAAGACAGCCTTAATAGCATATTTGTTGAATAAGAACCAAGTAAAAAATCTCCTTCTCAATGAAATTAATGATCTAGATGTCATATCTAACTCTAGTATTGTGTGGTCCTGAACACTAAACTAATCGGCTTCATCATTCACAACCCACTGTATGTACCAACTAAAACCAACACCTAGCATTGTATATTCCTACAAATGCAAAAACTAATCCCTTCTGAGCTATAAGTTAGCCAATTTTACGGCTATAGATCCAACTGCTAGTTCCTAGTTTTGAGCCAACCTAAGATGTCAACCATGTGATAGACCTCGTCAAAAGGAGTAAAGCAAATGAATATCAAACTAAACACGTGAATGATACATAGGGAAAATCTAGGAACATATAATTAACGGTTGGATATGCATCATTTTCATTGCAGACTCAAATCCTGGAAAAGAGTGACTTAAGATTTCACTTACCAAATCAGAGCAGCCTGCTGCAAAAATTGATTGGCTGATGGAATGCCTCATGATTGGAAGATTCCGAGGCGGCTTTCCAGCCTTGGCCTGGCTCATATTATCCAAATCTTCCTGATCCTCATCTTCCATGTCAGGCATACTATCCTTCGAGCACCCATTATCTAACGAGGCACAAAGAGGTGGCACACCAGTCCCTGGAGCCATTTTCTCACTCTCCTCCTAAACTCACTCAGTCAATCCATCAAACATAAGATATGCAGCATCTACGAGCTCCAACAACAACAGACAGTTCATGAACAACCCATTCTGTCTTACAGCACATACACAGCTGTACAACTATTCCTTGATCCAAGAACAACAACATTAACACAAGAACCGACCATTTTAAACAAACTGACATGACAACACTCCATTGTCCCCAATTGCTTGGGAAACATCAAACCCACATGCAAAAAATTTGTTGGTTTGCTTCAATGTTGGGTTAAGATCCAAACCCACCAGGAAAAAATTCAAAAACTTAACAAAAATTGTACATCCAAGAAAACGCAGAAAGAAATTGAGCATGCCATTTCAAGATAATCAAGAAATGAGAGAAAACCATGGGGTAGAGGTGAAGAAGGTGAAACCAAAGCATAGTAGTAGGAAAGGGAGGGCCATTGAGGGAAGGAGGGTATAGCATATGGCTTTGGGGCTAGTGGGAATCCCGTTTTTCAAGGTGAACTTTGGTAGGAAAGTGGGAGTGACACGTGGAACCAGCATTGGGTGGAAGGTATTCTAGTTAGAGAAACTCTTGGGTAAAAGGGATACAATGTTTTGTGAAATTTTTTTTGTTTGAAATTTTTTTTGTGTTCATGAGCTTAGGTTTTTTAAACCAATTTTGAAATCGAATTCAAAAAAATTGTTCATTTGATATATTTCTAAATTAAGATTTTTTTTCTCTATTTTGCTATTTTTACGTACTCTCATATCTATTTTTATATCTTATTAAATATCACGTCAACTCACAATTATTACTCATTTTTTTTCTCTTTCTATTTCTATCAAACATCACATTAACTCACAACTAGAGATGATAATTTCTCAGAACTCGATTCGAATTCGAGTATGCCTCGTCCCGAAAAATTCGTATTTTTCATAAAATTTGAAGACCCGATCAGATTTGGGTTTAGGTTCCGCTTCGCTCCGACTAGTGTTATGCACATTTGTTTGCGTATGTACATATTATACATTGAAAAGGGAATATTCTCAAACTTTGAGTGCTTAAATTGAGTTAGAAATATAATTCAAATTAAAAATAATTAAATTCAAATTATGAAAAAATAAATTTTTATAAATGTGGGCGGGACGGAGTAGGTCCCGATCTTTGTATTTGCAGGGCAATTTCAAGCGAAATGTGAGAAAACTGGAAAAAGGCTTTTATCATTCCACAAGACATCATTTATGTTGCTCCAAATACTCCAAATACTCATAATAACCGCCTCAATCTCCTTCAACCATTATTGCCTGCTAATCGTTCCGGCTAACATAGGAAAGAGACATCATTCGAGGAAGGGCGTTGTACACCAAGTAGCAATCGGACCTCGAAAGCTGTTACACACCTTAAAAGAACATGATCTACGTCCTCTTCATGCATATGACAAACTGGGCAGATTCCGATCACTTCAACCTGTTGGTATTTTAGTGTAATTAGAGATTAACTAAATATTCCTCGGTGCAATATACAAATAAGAGTGCACGCTAATTTATTTATTATAACGAGTATTGGTGAACTCGGATTATGATGGGGGTTCGGGGGCGGCAACCCTCGGGAGAAGCGAGGTCCAAGGGGCAGAGCCCTTGGCTCATTAAAATCGTCATTGACACTTGGTTTCTATGTCTGAAAAGGGAAAAAAATGGTCGGTTCCGGGATGTCTCCCGTAACTAAAAACGAAAACAAATATATACTCTTGATTTCTATGATTTTATCCGATTAAACGTGAAACAGTTCAATCTGAAAGTGTAATCGATTCACAACTTCATAGATTATCCAGACATTCTGATGCGAGCACGCCTAGGGATAGTCGTGATTTGGTACAGCTTAACGGACCATTGACAAGGTCGAAGACCAAGCAACTAGTTAATGGGTTTGCTCGATTGGTCGC
>JAOWAN010000050.1:3095230-3111958 GCA_028566635.1 Lobelia cardinalis | reverse complement strand
ATTTTATTTAATGGGATAATTTTGAGAGTTCTTTTTTGTTATTTTATTTTGAGAAATTTTTTTTATCATTTTTAAATATTATCGTGTTCGAGAATATATATTTCGCCGTGCCCGAATCGTGCCTTCGGACACGAACATTTACTAGTTTCTTATATTTAAATGCTCTTCATAAACTGCCCCACCAAGGCATCAATAGCTCCAAATCAGTGGGCCATGGTATGGAATTTTGATACCCCAAGACATGCACATGAGCTCTCTAAATGGACCCATTACAAGCATCAGCACTGTGATAAACATATGATCGGAAATAGAGAACATTTGTATGAGGTTGTGAGCCATACAAGTAACTTTTTGGCAGCTAGTGGAGTTGCATTTCACATGTTTGCCCTGATTTATTGGGTTTTTATAGGGAGTTGCTGAAAGCTTGGAAATCCAGCAGTCAGCTCACTTTTTTCCCTTCCCTTCCCTTCCCTTCCCTTCATTGCCTTTTTCTGGGTAGGGTTGAAGTAGTTGCTGGTTGCTAATTCTCTTCTCTGTAAGTGTTCTCTCTCTCTCTCTCTCTCTCTCTCTCTCTCTCTCTCTCACACACAGCATAATTAAGTTTTGTAGAGGCTACGTTGACCTTTTTTTGGATGCTCCTTGTTGTATTAATTTTCTCATTTATTTTGTTCTTCTTGTTATATATGTAGATTATAAGTTACCAAATCGAGCTTCATTTCCCCACAGTGAAGGATTACTTCCTGTTAGGCCTGTCAAAATGCTAGTCATTAACCCGCTTTATCCTGCTAAACAGTCCAACTCATTACAATCTATTTAATTACAAATTTGTATATTAGAATGTTAATTTTTTTTTTTTGTGCGAATGAGTATTTAATATGTTAATTCGAGTTTAACTTAACTCATTTATTATATAATTGAGTTGATCGATTAATTAAATGAGTTATAATAGATTGAGCCCATTATAATCTATTAATTATTAAAAGTCAACCCATTTCAACCCATTTAACCCGTATCAACTCATTTAACCTGTATTGACAGGCTTACTTCCTGTTTTGAATTTTTTTCCTATATCATGCACATATTAAGTGAATTGTTGTACTCTTTCAATTCATGCTAATGGTAATTTTTTGCATAGTTTGGTTTCCCCTTGAGTTCTTATTTTATTTGAATTTCTAGCAAGTTAACTGAAGCTGTTAGTTAAGCACATTTACTCATATATATTTTTGTTGATTTATATTACTTGCTTAAACATTTCCATATATACTTTCTTTAATAGTGAAATGTCTGATTCGTGGATTTTGTGAGCTGAAAGTAAAATGAAAGGAATGATGAGGGAAAACCGATATGAAATCCATGAATCGTACATTACATGAAGAAAACCATCCCCTTTCGACTTATAATTCGTACTGGAAAATAACTTGAAATCTTGTATGCCATATGGGGAAGTAGAGTTAATATTTGTGTTCTCTGCATTACAGGGTGAACCTAGGGATCTTGATGACACAAATGAATGTACTTGGGTTATTTTTGTTTGTGGTTTGTCTTAGGGGGTATTTCTGTGAAAGGATGGATGTGAATGCTTCTACAAGACTTGAAGTTGTGAACATTGGTGCTTTATTAATTTTCGAGAGTATTGCTGGCCAAGTTGCGAAAATTGCTATTGAAGCCGCCGTAAAGGATGTGAATTCCAATCCAGATATCCTTCGCGGAACCAAGCTGAAACTCACTATGCATGACTCCAATTTTAGTGCATTTCTGAGTATTGTTGAGGGTATGCAATTGTAACATCATCCCTCTTTATCTAACACTTGTTTTTTCTTTGATAGACACATATTTGAAGGCTTTTCTTGGGTACCGTTTACAGTGTCATTTTTTGTTGCTCTTTTTCATACGGAAAAACTGCAAGTGAGAGAATCAGGTCACATGTATGCTTACCATTTTGTTTGATGTTCTGTGAGGTTTTTTAGAATAGTTGATAACTTCTAAGGAAGATGTCAATATCTCTAAATCAATCTAAAGATGAAGCAATACTTTTAGTTTCAGTTTCATTTCTGTAATTAGTTTAGGTTCAGATGTGTTGACCACCTTTACGTTCATGAATCCATAACTGCAAAAACAGTATCTTTGCCTTTGGGGGCAAGATTCAAAACCTTTCTAGACCACCAAGAGTAGGAGCCTCGGTGCACTACGCTGCCCCATTTTTTAGTTTTTTTTTTTTTAATTATATATTTTTTAATATTGTGGCTCTCTGTTTCATTTCTAAATACAGCATTGGAGTTCATGGGGAGTGAAACCGTTGCCATAATTGGCCCCTCATCTTCAGTCGCTGCTCATTTGATTTCTCCCGTTGTGAATGAGCTCCAAGTCCCTCTACTGTCTTTCACGGCCACGGATCCTGCATTATCTTCACTTCAATACCCCTTTTTTGTGCGAACAAACCACAACGATCTATTTCAGATGGCTGCAATAGCAGATATAATCGACTACTACGAATGGAGACAAGTAATTGCTCTCTATTTTGATGATGATTACGGGAGGAATGGTATAACTTCATTAGCAGATCAGCTAGCAGCAAAACGATGTAAAATATCTTATGAAGCTCGTATGAATCCCGAAGCAACCCAAGCCAATATAAGAGATGTTATTGTTCAGATTGCTTTAATGGAGTCTCGAATTATTGTGGTTCATACACCCCCTGAACAGGGTTTTAATGTTCTCCTCGTTGCTCATTATTTGGGAATGCTGAATAGTGGATACGTTTGGATAGCTACGAATTGGCTTTCTACTCTCTTGGAAAGTAGCTCTCCCCTCCCATCTGAGAAAGTTGATCTAGTCCAAGGCTTTATTACTTTAAGGACATACATACCAAATTCAGAATCAAAAAAGAGGTTTGTTTCCCGGTGGAGCAACTTGACAGGTAAAAAGAAAGTTAGTGGAGCGATTCGTTTGAATACTTATGGCTTGTATGCATATGACACAGTTTGGCTGCTTGCTCATGCCATTAATGCATTTCTTGATCAGGGTGGAAATATTTCCTTTTCAAAAGATAATAGACTAAAAGAATTAGGTGGAAGTAGCTTGAATCTTGATGCTTTGAACATCTTCGATGGTGGAAACTTATTGTTGGACTGCATTCGGAAGGTGAACTTCACTGGCATAACTGGCAAAATCGAGTATGCTCCTGATAAGAACCTTGTTCGACCTGCATTTGAGGTTATTAACGTTATTGGTACAGGTATCAGGACAATTGGGTATTGGTCAAACTATTCAGGTTTGACTGTTGTTCCCCCGGAAACACTAAACACGAATCCACCTAATCAATCTAGTCTATTTGAGAAACTATATAGTGTAATATGGCCCGGCCAAACGACACAGAAGCCTCGTGGATGGGTTTTTCCACAGAATGGAAAGCAACTGAGAATGGCTGTTCCCAATCGAGTCAGTTTTCAGGACTTTGTTGGGAGAATATCAGGCACTGATATGTTCAAAGGATACTGCATTGATGTCTTTACGGCTGCACTGAACTTGTTGCCCTATGCTGTCCCGTATAAGTTGTTTTCCTATGGAGATGGTCACAGTAACCCCAGTTGCACTGAACTCGTGAGCTTGATGAATGCTGGTGTAAGTGTTTGGGCTTATTAAAACCATAGTAGAGGAAAACAGAAAATAGAAAGAACAGAACGCATTAAAGTATCATACTTACCATACCACTGCATATATGGTTGTAATAGCCAAATTCTAACCAGAAGCTTATCTACTTAACGATGTAACCTTCTTTTTCTGATCCTTTTTTTTTTTGTTTATTTGGCAGGTTTATGATGCTGTGATTGGTGACATTGCGATTATCACTAATCGAACAAGGATGGCAGATTTCACTCAACCATATACTGAATCTGGGCTAGTGGTAGTGGCGCCAGTAAGAAAGCTGAACTCGGGTACTTGGGCTTTTCTTAGGCCATTCACTCCCAGGATGTGGTTTGTGACTGGAATCTTCTTCCTAATTGTGGGGGCCGTTGTGTGGATTCTAGAACATCGGATAAATGATGAATTTCGTGGCCCGCCTAGAAAACAAATGGTCACAGTTCTATGGTAAGTGACTATGGAGTACTCCCTGGTTGTTCTCAAAGACGCCTTCTTTCTGTTTTGGGACTTTCTGCTCAGAAAGTTTGGTTTGGAAACTTAACAATTGTTTTGAGTTTTCAAATTACACTTACTACATTAGATTCAAACTTAAGAAAATTACATTTGTTACATAAAATCAAGGATTTCTGAACATTCCTTGGTTGCTTACCTCTGTGCTCCATCTTTGCAATTGCAGGTTTAGCCTTTCAACCTTGTTTTTCTCCCACAGTAAGTAAAATGAAAACAGTTTTGTAAACATCAACCTTACCTTGACACATTTGTTAGGGTGACAGATCTACTATCTTACCATGTTACCTCATTGGGTTCTTGCAGGAGAAAACACAAAGAGCACCCTTGCTCGTGTCGTCTTTATCCTTTGGCTATTTGTGGTTCTAATAATCAAGTCCAGCTACACAGCAAGTCTTACTTCAATCCTTACAGTGCAGCAGCTTTCTTCGCCTATTAAAGGAATTGAAAGTTTATTAGCAACCAATGACCCCATCGGTTACCAGCAGGGTTCATTTGCCCGTAATTATTTGATTGAAGAACTTGGTATTCATGAGTCTAGACTTATTCCTCTCACCCTGCCAGAAGACTATGCAAAAGCCTTAAGAGATGGCCCCAACAATGGCGGTGTTGCTGCAGTTGTTGATGAACGTCCATACGCAGAGCTCTTCCTCTCAACCCGTTGCGAATTCAGCATAGTCGGCCACGAGTTCACCAAGAACGGGTGGGGATTTGTAAGTTATCTTTCTCGGCTCACCTTAAAGCTCATTTTATGAAGTAATAATTGGTTTGGCTTGCTTACATCCTAAGAATATTTACTTGGTTCATGATCATTGCATTTTGATGAGTTGATTCATATCAGGCATTTCCCCGGGACTCTCCTCTAGCGGTTGATATGTCAACTGCAATGTTGAAACTCTCTGAAAACGGGGAATTACAGAGGATCCACGACAAATGGCTAATGCGCAGTGCTTGCAGTTCCCAAGGAGCCAAGCTCGAAGTAGATCGTCTCGAGCTTAAGAGCTTCAAAGGCCTGTTCCTCATATGTGGAGTGGCTTGTTTCCTCGCTCTCTTCATATATTTTGGACAGATGATATCTCAGTTTGGCAAACTTCATAACGAGGATGGTCTGGAGTCATCTGGTCGAAGCGTACATTCAAGTCGGCTTCAATCTTTCATTTCATTTGTAGATGAAAAAGAAGAGTCTGTAAGAGCCCGATCCAAGCGAAGACAAATGGAGGGAGCTTCAACTAGGAGCGACGTTGAAGATGCATCGGTGAATGGCTTTACAGACATCCATAGAGAGAGATCTTCAAACAAAGATGGTGGTTTCAACAATGAATCTCAATCATAAACCATCTTTAGCAAGTTCATACACAATTTTCTTCGTTTTTGAGTAAAATTGTGAAGGTTCAACCTTTGTGATTCGCCAGTTCTACACTGTGTGTGTGTGTGTGAGAGAGAGAGAGAGAGAGAGAGAGAGAGAGAGAGAGAGAGAGAGAGAGAGAGAGTATTAGAATCAATTTATTTCCATACATTGGCAAATTACAGCCAGATTTACATGTATACAAACACAACCTATATAAGTTACCAGTGGACATGTATATATAGATCATCCCTTGAACATCTAATCTTCAGTGTAGGAATCACAAAAGCAAAGAGAAGGTATAAGTTATAGTACATCATTGTTCATGTACTTTTGGAACCATTCTTCTGCTTTGCAATATCTGTACATGACCTTGTATACTTCAATCAATAGTTTAGGGAATCGACTCGCAAAATATCCATCAAACCCTTCAGGCACTGCTCCCAAAAGCTCCTGTATTTAGCATAAAATTGAAGATTTCAAGCACAACAAAGTAGAAAGCGAAACAAAACATTGGAGATCTTGGCCAGTTACTACAGGGTGTAAACGAGCAGAGATGAGCTCCATGTGTTCCGAAGTTGGCTCATTTAACTTCTATTCAAGCTTGAGCTCACGGCTCACTTGAGCCAAAGAACATAAGCTGAAGCTTTACTAACTACTACAAGATTATTCTGGCAAGAAAAGCTAACCTGAATTTCCATTGGCAGTTCTCTGTAATGATTCAACTTATTCCGCATTACTCGCAGCAAGTCTCTAACACTATCATACTTGTATCGCCTGTAACGCCCAATATTGGCAATGAATGCAGGTTCCATCCTTTCATCCCATTTCCCACCCAAGGCCACTGATCCGGTGCTTTCAACTGCTTTTAGAATGGCAGAAACGGCTTCCCTATCTTCCAGTTCTACCCTGTCACTAGTGTCTCGAAGAAATGACAGGCGCATTTCCGAATTCCAGAACAGAGGATGGTGTAGCACCTCCAATGCCTTTGGCCTGAGAAAAGAGCAAAGCAAACAGCTAATATGAATGGAAAAAAATCGGTGATGATTCGATAAAAAGTCTCCTCATTAGGCTCTCCTTCCTTTCCTTTACATAGCCAGAGGATGATAGAGAAATCGCCAAGAAGTTGAGGTAAGAAGTTCAAACAAAGATTGTACCATGACTATATGGTGACAATTGTGGTACCAACCAAGGAAACATTGCAGCTTAATAGTCTGATTATAAGAAACTGTTTGGGATATTCAATCAAAAGTAAAGCTGAAAATAAAACTTGACCCGAACACATACCTCATCAATAGCTTGTTAAGAAAATGCGCAAAACACATATTTACTGTAGGGAAGAGATGTGCTAGCCCAGCCTAGACAAATAAGCTCGAATGAAACAATTTAAATATCCATACTTCATCCCAGAAATGGCCCGTATTGACTTTTAGACGCAATTTGTTTTTTCACTTTCTTTCAAATAAAAATTTGACATGGACTACAATGTTTCAAAACTACAGAGCACGTGATCCACATAACTCTGTGTACTTTACAAATGTTATTATTCTGTTTGCTATAATAATTATAGAGAAAATGCCAAGGATCAATCCAAAAATGGGCCAACATAATTATGAAAGTCCGCTAGGGACTCAGTTTTTGGGACTGAGGGAGCATCTATTTGTCATACAACTAGTCAACTGACTCAACTGCAGCTTGACACGCAACCTAAGGATCTGATCTTGAGCTCAAGTTCCTTTAAGATTCTGAGTCGAGCTTGAGATCTCATATTTCAACTCACCTTCACTATTTAAGACCCTTATAAGAAGTAACCCCTCTTTCCCATAAAGTGAGTCCCTTTCGACTTCGCACAAAGTTTTAAGGATATAAACAACTATTTATGAACTCCATATACCCATTATACCAAGTGGTGTCAAATCAGTGGGTACCATCTCGTTCTCTTTCTCATAAAAGCCACGAAGTCAAGGGGATGAAAGCAATAAAATTCCTAGACCAAAGGTTTATCTCAGGATCATACTGATATACCACTACCAAATCACTTGTAGAACCCAACAAATTGCCCGACAAATAATACAAAACCATATCACTTGTACCATTTTTTACGGGTTCATATCATTCACTCGTGACGTGTACCACATTACACAAAATATCATAATCAAATGGTGATTTGGTAATGGAAGAAAAAAATAAGTGGCTTGAATTGTCTTAAAGTTAATCGTATTCTTACCTATGCTCAGCACAAGGGTCTAATAAATGAGAGAAAAGATCCACAGCTTCTGGTATAAACTCGACCAAGAAAAGGTCCACTTGATTCTTTGCAACGTTGATATCTCGTTCAAGATGGTCGCCAAAAGGATGCCTACCACCGGTGATGCAGTAAAAGAGGACGCAACCTAAACTAAATAAATCCACAGCACGAGTTTGCCGTCCGTGAAGAAGCTGTTCAGGTGCTTGCCATCCTGAGCTGCCACAACCTGTTGCAAATGATCCATGAAATACTGAATACAAGAACTTGTACAACTAAATACTTAGTAACACAGTATATTCTTCTAGGTACTCTCAATAAATATTGGCTTGAATAATGTTCCATCTATATATTCCTTTGATTCACATAAAGGCTTCTTCATCAGAGTTCAAAGGGTAGATTGCAATTTAAGGTCCAGGTTTACCACTAATTTGCAAATTTAGGGTTCAAATTTAGGCAAATTTAAGGTCCAGGTTTCGTCTCAAATGGGCCTGAGATGAATGATAGAATTTTGGATTTTCAGCGGTAGCTAGCCATTCAGGCATTCACATGTCTCTCTCTTGGATAGAGTATTTTATACTTTTTTTAATATACTTGGAAATGTAAAACAGCTTTCAAATATCTGATAGAAAGGGGATGCAATCAACCCTACGTGTCAAGTTACGTAAGGTAAGATTCGTGCAGTATGTAAGCCTCACAAAAATGGTTGAGGTTACTTGCCAGTAGCATGGTGACCCAACGAAGACATATCCCCTACAAGACGCTTGCTAATGCCCATATCAGAAAGCTTGGCACATAATGATCTTTCTTTGATTATCAGCACATTTTGTGGCTTTAGGTCTCGATGAATAATTCCTAACTCGTGCAAATGCACCAGCCCTGTTACAACATCCCTGCATTGCAGATTGATCAACAATTTCAGAATTTTCTTCAACCTAACAACACCAATCGGCCTTGGATATTATAATAAGCAATGAATTACACAACTTGATCATAAAATCTTGAGCTAACCTCATCAATTTCAACAATAAAGGAGAGGGGTAACCATTTGCCCTCCACAATCCAAAGTCCTGCATAATGCCTTTCAGCATATCCAACCGGATTTTATGCTCTGTCATAGCCCTTGTAGGTTGGCCTTCAGTACATGACAGCTTTTCTGAACAGTCTGAGTACATCTGAATAAGGTCGTTGAGGCTACAAGTACATTGCTCCAATGAAAGGTAAACAAAATCCTGATCATACTCCACTCCGTACCATCGAACAATATTCGGGTGCCGATCAGATGCAATAAGATTCTGAATTTCTTTAAAGGCTACATCATGGTGGGCCCTAACAAGGCGTTTCACAGCCACTGGACGACCTTCATATATTCCCTCTAGGACAATTGTTCCATTGCTTCCCTTAGCAATTTCCTTACTCGAAACAAACAGTTTACCGATGGTGCGTCCATCTGCATCACAATCGATCATTTGGTTGAAATTAAGCAATGAGTGTGTTTCTCGATCAATCTGTGCATTTCTGTCTTCATCAGATGAGGGGGCTTTACTCTTTGCGGATTTCCTAAGTTTTTTCTTTTTAGAAGATGCAGCTTTGGCATTCACGCCACCTTGGTGATCGGTCATTTTCCCAACTACTACAGAGCGACGACAGGTAATAAAGCCAAGAAAAGCAAAAAGAAAAGGTGTCAGCAGAAGTAGCCTAGTCCTTCCAGAAAGCAAATCAGAAAGTATGTTTACGTCTAGTTGACTAGAGTTTCCAGACTTCTTGGTCCCCGGCACAGCCTCAAAATCGATGTTTCCGTAAGACTCTAGAAAGTTCGTAACAGTTGGTGGGGAAGGAAGCATGTCATTTTCCGAAGGAGATGGAAGCATCAGATCTTTATGATGATCCTCTATTAGCCGACCAGCAGTGGAAAGAGAATCTAACATATGTGGACTACGTAAGCGGAAGACCACAACTTTTGATTGGCATGACAATGGCATATTAAAAGAAACCCCAGGTTCAGATGGAAGTTCATTTCCCATGTTTGGAGGGGTCCCACTAAATGAATTCTCGATACCTTCACAAAGAAAAGCAGCACCAATGTCCGAAACAGTTAAATTCCACAAAACTTCATGTGACTTTGCAGCAAATGACTTCAGTAAGTAATCTGTCCTGGTGATGTAAAGAGGCAGCTCATTGGATTTAAGGTTCACGGAGCTCAACTTTTCTAATTCCTCGACAGATTTATTAGAAAGGGGACTTGACCCTTCATTGGTAAGTGACGTGTTTGGAGAATCATTATAAGTGTGTATTAGTCTTCCAGTCTTGGCATCAATTAAAAACACGGTCGTCTTCTTTGAACCGAGTACAACGCCTCCATCCTCTGCTATGTGCGGCGTGATTCTGAGAAATTCTTCAGCACTCCTATCGAGGTTCTGACAGTGACAATTATTCAGTTTCTTGAACCAAGTGAAGTAGAAAATAACACATGCGAGGCAAAAGACAGACACAACACATTGAATGCAAACACAGCGAGACCACAAGAAATGGACATACAGAGTTGTATGTGTAAATTTTATTTACTTAGTCGTATAGTTTTTCCCATGTATACATTAAACACCAAATCCTCTAAATTTAAACAAAAGATACAGATTATGAGACATCAATCCTGTGAAACTGACAGGCAGCATCAAATGCAATTTATTTTCAAGTATTAGATATCGAAATTTATGCAAGTTAGCCACATATAAAATTATAAACATAAAACCATTCATTCCAATATGAAACTGGTTTTGGGATGCACCAAACCATGTTAAAGAAGCACCTATGGGTCAGCCTAGGCCTGAGATACAACTGAGACTCAATCTTGGGCTTCTCCTGGACTCAGTTCTTCACCTAGGCATGATCCGTAAGGCCCAAGGCTCTTTTGAGAAAGAGAAAGACAGTTTATGGAATTGTAGCTATCATCCACCATCGTGAGAAACAGTTATAGCTCTATAGCCCTAACTTAAACTATCTGCCAACAAGTTTGTTTTAATGATCAAAACCAAAAAATGTCTGACTCCAACCCTCAAGTGAAGTGACACACTATTCTCCTTCAGCCGACACCCGGCATCTCACGACGTCTGTGACCTATGACAACCTCTACCGCCTACTGTGAACTCTGGATAGGTGATTATCCCTTATGGTTTTCTGTTCTTTCCTTTTTTCTTTCTTCCAGTAAACTGGGAACCTTCCCTCCTTCGAGTTGTCTTCCTTATTTCTATTGACTCGCTCTCATCTTACTTTTTTTCTCTCTTTCCTAATGCTACACTTACAAAGAGAAGTGCACAAAAAAGCACAAAAGCCTTGTTTGCTTAATGTGATTTGAATAAAATATTTGTGGACCCTATAGCTAATGTTGCTATGGCTTTATATTTGTTGTAATTCTGTATAATATATGGATGACATTGATTTCCATCATAGGAAATGTTTACTCATGGTTGCATTTCAATTTCAAAAGCTATGCACTTCACTAGTATGAACCACCGCCCACTAGCCTAATATCACCTTGAGGCTCCAGTTCGCCCAGTGCCTCTATGAGCCTTCTGCAGTTCTGCCTTAGATAAATATGTCGCGAACCATCACCCACATTGAGAAGTTAAGCATCAATGATGATTGCCTTTCCAAATATGCTCGTAATTCAAACTTTTAAATATTCTCATGCAATAAATTATTAACATGAGGGCTAAAGAGGATACCTAAGACAACTCAGGCGAAGTTGATTCTTCCTACTACCTGGGATCACCTATAATAGAGACTTAAGTAATGCCTTCAAAAACTCTTCTTAGACTCAGTGCCTAGCCAAAATCTCCTATAGAGGGAATAATTATTCGCCATTCATGGAGGTGGCACTACAGCCAAAGCGATAATTAGCCGTATCCAGACGAAAGTTAAATTCCAAAAGCAGCTGGTACAGCCAGAAAAGAGGATGTGCACAGCTTTGATGCAAGCCACTTGATTATGAAATACAAGTTTCAAGTAAATACTCTTTAAGAAATTTCATGCTGCCCTCATATGTTACACAACATATGACAAAAAAAAGTGTGTAGAAATAAGATTAAGAGAATGGAATTTTCATTAAAACCTTACCAATTTACTATCAAGATCAATTTCAAGAGCTTTCAATTTGTATAAAGTACCGATTAAAATGGCAGCTGGAAGACCCAACAACCTCAAATCTTGGTGCACTATCTTAATTCACCGTCGACAACTTAAGCCTAGCTAGCAAGCTTCAGAAAACATACCACTTTTCCGAGCTCGGTATGTGCAAACAACTTCCAGTCATCTCCACAATCTACAACATATCTACCTGCAGGGCCTGAAGCACTTTCAGAGTCATTATCGTGGTTCACAGGAGCTTGATATGAAGAGTAAATTGGCGGTCCTGATGCAAACGACCAGAGAACTGTGGTCGATTTCGGATCCACCAAACTAATTGTACCATCCAAAGCAGCTACTAGCA
Source organism: Lobelia cardinalis (assembly GCA_028566635.1). NCBI lineage: Eukaryota > Viridiplantae > Streptophyta > Magnoliopsida > Asterales > Campanulaceae > Lobelia > Lobelia cardinalis. Next base: position 3,099,733 of record JAOWAN010000050.1, on the reverse strand, counting down.
CAGTGTCATGTTCTCTGAAAGGAAAAGAACATGAAGGCACTAAAAAGTTAGTTTGTAGGTTTCTAAGTTTTATAACCAACATGATGAATGGTAAAGACATCAATCAATAAGTGTACATACACTACACATAACATCCCCTCATGTTGTATAAATCCAGCCATCTCCCAAAGAAAATTCCTTCCCAAATGCCCCTACTTTTTATCTTTTCGGAGGGCAGAAGTGCCAAAATCATATAAAACGTGTATTCTAAAATGTGCATTGGAATCTATTGCATGCAAAAAGTAAACATGGTAATACCCAAACAAAGATTGATTCAAATATACATTTTAAATTGATTTAACACTCTTGCCCTTGAAAAAACAAAAACAAAAAATGTGGGGGTATTTCTGGGAGAAAAATAATGGGAGATAGCTATATAAACATCATGGAAGCTAAAAAACAACATATTTGGAAGCTAAATTGACTGGTTCTGCTACATTATTTCCTGATCCGCCCCTTCCCAATGGGTTGATGGATATCGAGCCATCCAATGACTCGAAAATGCATTCAAGGGATTGTAATTAGCCTGGTGGGAGAAGAAAAACCTCGACCAATCCTATATAATAGGGGGATTGCAACCAAAGACCTCAAGGTCTCTGCCATAAGGGCCTTTGCCATTTCTTCAGCTCCTTTCAGTTAATACAAGTAGACACTAGTTAATGTGATCGGAAGCTATATTTAAGCAATTTTAACTGATATAGTATGCGAAGGGCATTTCTACACTGCAACTTAAATGAAAGCCAGATGGCTTACTGTCAATGAGAATTCCAAGAAGATCTGACTGATGCATTGCCAAAAGATCACACACTTGCTTTTTTTGTTTTTTCTTAGTTTTGTTGTTTCCTTCTTTTTTTTTAGAAATAAGTTAGCAGCTGACGGCATATTCTTCACCAATCTAAGCCATACCTAACCTGGAAAGTTTTGGCTCAAAGACCATCATTTTACCCATCATTTGGAAACACAATTTTTCTACAACTGATATACTAGTAGATTAAGGATTTACAAAAATTCGCACGGAACAAAATATAGATTGAATTTAGCTGTTCCATAAGAAATTGACATTGAACTTTTATTTACTTATTACTATTTCATAAGAAGATAATGAATTGTACAGTTAAATAGGCCTATCTAGTTGCCAAACAATGATTTATCAACAAATTAAAATAAAAAAAATGGAAAAAGTAACAGAATCACAAGACGCGAAACCCAACACCAAATGCACCTCAAAACCAGTTAAATGAAGAACTTTAGAACTTCAAGTGAAAAAAGGGGAGGGGGAGGGGAGACAAATGCATGTATTTCTGGAAATCAAACAGAACTTCGATGCAAAATATGCAAAAATACCCACCGCAATTGTACAAAACTTAACAACTCTTTCCCTAAAACATATAATTAAGAGTACAGAGTCGAGACTTCAAGTTGAACTGCAAGGCATTCTCATCTAACCAAACAATATTTTAACAAAAAAAATAATGTACGAACTCAAATGCAACTCAACAAAACCCAAACCTACATGGTTTTTAGAAAAACAACAAATACAGACATCAACCTTTAGAGAGGGAGAGAGAGCAGCATTTTCGTTCGACAAACATACGATGAACAAATTCAAAATTTCAAATGGCAGAGAAGAGGAATTAGCAATAACCAAAATGCAATAATAGTAAAAGTAATGATAATAATAATAACAACAACAACAACAACAATAATAATAATAATAATAATAATAATAATAATAATAATAATAATAATAATAATAATAATAATAATAATAATAATCAAAAAGCGGGAAAAATTCAAAACAATTGAAAAAACCCAAAACCCATTTACCTCTGTTAAAGCATAATTTACATATTAACGTGGAATCTCTAATAGCTTAAGCTTTTAGATGAATTGGTTATTTAACATGTACCAGGGCTCTAGGTTTGGCAAGTACTTGGTTTTAAATCTTCCTGCTTGCATTTATCCTATAAAAATGTTACTATTACAAAATGCACCATATATTGGCACAATTTTGCAAAGCATGATATACACAGTGGCTCTCTCTAACTTAAGCTTTTAAATGGTGTTACTTAACAACCTCAAAACCCACACCAAAATTAATTTCCCCTGACCAAAAAAAAAGTCACATGTTTCACTTTCAAACTCAATTTGACTCATTTATTTTTTTTCAAATGAGAAATTCGACAGGAATTTACTAGACTACGAATATCAGTTTCAAAAAAAGAAAAAAAAAAAAAAAAACTTTTTATGAAGAGCTCAATAAAAATACATTTTGGGGGAAAATGGATAGAAATAAAATAATATTAAAACTCACTTGGAATGAGACTCGGAAAGGGACAAAAGAGACCGCCTTGCCGGAGGCGACGGATCAACAAAATCACCACCGAATTGACCATTTTCAGTAAACAGCTCCTTCTTCTGTAAGGGAAATTTCCACCTTGGCAACTTCGTTATGTCCAAGCCATGAGAACCTTCAATTGAACCCAAAACTGAAAATAAAATCCCAAGCAAAATGATCAATCCAAGAAGCAGTTTTTGCTTCATTGGAGCTATATCATTGGCCCAGAATAAAATTACCCAGTTCGAAATTCTACCAAATTTTTTGCCTTTTTAGGGTATAAATTATGGGTGGGTTTAGGAGGAAAGATTGTTTTGGGGGGAGATTGAGGATTTGTCAAGAAGAAAGATTCGAAGCTTTTTCGTGTACTATCAGTCAATTCAGGTGGACGACGGCGTTACTACGGAATTAGTATAAGGCTTTTAGCTGTCTTTATCAGTTTTTTTTTTTTTTTTTCTTTTTATTAGTTGAATTTTAATCAAGATTAGTCCCTCTAGTATGGACCTATCCCTACTTTGGTCCTCAAATTACTAAGATCCGTCCACATGACATCTTTTTTATACTCAACCAAGAGAAATTACGAAGTCCTAACACTTCTAGGGCGGTCAATGGAGCGGATTTTAATCAATTTCGTTAGAAGCTTCGTTCGCTTAAATTGGATATAGATTGAGTAAAAATTTTCGATTAACCATCTACCCATTTAACCAGTTAACCGATAACTAAATGGATTTAATATGAATTTGGATAATTACCATTCGTTTAAATTGAATCCATTCATTTATAATTACTAATTAATATATATTATATAATATTTATTTACTATAAAAAAATTAAAATTATGTTTATAATATTATATACCTCTAAATTATTTTTTTTAAAATTTTCGTTGAAATTTTATAAATATGTAATTATTTACTTTATTATTTTCATCATATTTTTTTTAGGATCTTAAATATAATTTATATTTACAAAATATAGTTATTTGGTGACGTTATAACTTGTATGTTAAAATTCAAAATAAAAAGTGAATATTAGATTTTGGACGAGTGCTTATATTTATTTATTATATTTCATATTATTTATTTTCTTATAAATTTTAAGAAACATATACTTTTTACTATAGAAGAAATGTTTGTATTTAAAAGAGTTTGTGAATTAATATTTAAATTATTTCATTCATTTTATATATTACATGTTTATCGAATATATATGACATAATTAAAACTACGATATGATTTAAATTTATTAAGTAATTAATTTTATATATTACATATATCGAATATATTAAATATATTTATAAGTAGAATATTTCTTTCACATAGTTTATTCTCTAATTTTAGTTAATTTCAAAATTTTAGCTTTAAAATTTATTTGCAATAGAATTTTATTAAATTGATAATTTTAAAATATTTATTTCTCGTAAAATTTATATAATGATTAAATTATATATAATATAGACGAATTAATCCATTCCGTTAATCCGAAATCCAACTCCGAATGAATTTGAATTTGAATTAGCATTTGACTAATCCGACGGTTAGTTGGATAAAATTCAAATCTGTTATGAATGAAGTTAAGCGAATATGGATTTATTCTAATCGATCTATCCATTTAAGATCCATTTACAGCGCTAAACACTTCTACAAACCAAACTTGGTTTTGCCAAGAGCATACAATATCTCTCCTCCACATAATCCTTTTTCTCCTTCACATCATTGTCATCAATCACTATAACTTTACACATTTACTTCTTCATTCATAACAAAAGTTATTAATTTCTCTCTCCTACTTTTACTATATCCTATCATAATTTCTCTCTCTTAATTATTTATATAATAAATAATTATAATTATAATTATAATTATAATATATTATTAATATTTATATTAAACTCAATAATAATAAAAAGGGTGAACTGCAAGAAAAATCACTCAACTATACCCGTTTTTTACATTCAGTCACCGAAATATTTTTTTATTATTTTTCATCATCGAACTTTCGTTTTTCAACTGAAAGACCACTCCGTTACATTTTGCCGTTAATAGGTCATTAAGTCACTTATTTTGAAGGGTAAAATGGTCCATCACATCAAAATTATAATTTTAAAGCAGGAGGGTGTTTTATAA
>JAOWAN010000050.1:3070142-3087173 GCA_028566635.1 Lobelia cardinalis | reverse complement strand
CAAACAATATCATAAAATGAATATTTTGTCTCGGGTGCTCCTTGCTAGGAGCACCTAGGTGCTCCATATACCATCCGGCGCTTAGGCACTCGGTGTATTAGAAACGTTCAATGCAAATAAAAATTATAAATTATGCACATAACATAAATATAAAATGCACATAATAATTATGACCATATTAATTGTATAATTTATGTGCATTTTATATCACATTATGTGCATAATTTATACTCTTTATGTGCATTGGATGTTCCTAACACACCTAGAGCCTAGGCGCTCATCAGATTTTGCTTCATAAAGGACAGCAACTAAGAACTGTTATTTGAAGTAGGATTTTATGTCTTACTTTGTGTTTTATTTTGTATACAACTCTTCACAATGAAATTTAATAATAATGAGACTCACTGCATCCGCATATGAGTAGTGATATGAAAAGTGAGACAGAGGATCCGAATTCAAAAAATTTTGAGGAAATATTTTTCCGGCAGCTTTTTCATCTCAAACAAACAAAATGACTCCAGATCTTTTATATAAAATGGTGTGTCCCTTTCTATGTCATTTTTAAAAAATTTCAATACATTCGTTAAAAAAATGATCCTAAAATATATTTTAAATTCTAAATTTTAGAATATATGTAATTTTTTAAACCCATGACAGAAAATGACAGATCATTTTACATAATTGATTCGAATGAAATGGTTACAATTGATTTTGGTTTATGCAAGTAAATGAAAAGAAAAAATATAGGTGCTGTATATTTTAAATTAACATTTTAGCCAATAAAGAAATATTCATAATTCTAGGATAAATCTTTTTGTATAATTGGATCAAATCTTTTCGTTTTTGTTTCTTGTGTTGTTTTTTTTGTGGGGGCGGTATTAATGAAATAGCATGCTGAATTTGATCAAGTTTTATCTTAGTGGAGCTTAGGTCTTCTGTTTTAAAATAATATTTCACTTTTTGTCATTAATTAAAAAAAATATTTTCATCATTTAAACTACTAAATAATAAGTTTTAGATTATAATTAATAATTAATAGTATTCATCTCATAATGTGAATAAAAATAAGTTATTATTTAAAAATATAAAATTTGAATTCATTTTATTGCAATGTGCCATATGTGAAGCTAAAATTACTTGAGATTATAATTTCTTAGGTATGAATAATCAAGATAACTAAAATTTGTTGAGATTGCTCACTTAAGAATAACTATAAATCTTATCTTACTCGGAGAAGTTTGGCATATACGGTCCAACTATACTATGCTTTAAACAAATTTAATTTGAAAAATACTTGGAGATGGTTTCATTTTTCATATCCTCGTAAAGTATTAACGTTGTTTTCTATTAGAATAAAATTACTTGTTAAAGAAGTATGAAATATATAAAAAGAAAAGATAGGTGATTCAGACGGTATATGGAACACTAGGTGCTCCTAATAAGGAGCATTCGTAAGTGAATTCACTCTTTTAAAAAATAACATTAAACACTGATAAAATGAACATACGAACACTTCTTTTACGCACATGTTTTAAAAATGAATTCACTGTTGAAATAAATGAACATCAAGCACTGACGAAATGAACATGTGCTGAGATCAAAATTCGAATAACGATTTTCACAAATTACGGAATCAGTTATAAAAGCATGTTACAAGAAATGAATCAACTGTTGAAAATAATGAACATTAAGCTAGCACTGATGAAATAAACATTTACAACTAATTACGTAAGTGTGTCTTTATAAATCTCGCTGTAGGAGTGTGTCTCACTTATTTATAGGGGTGGAAAAAAAATAACAATTGTCCTACCATACCGGTTGCTCTACCGTACCATACCGAAAATTATCAAAAAATCTCTACTGAAAAATTGTCCTACCATTACCGTACCGTACCGAAATTTTTGATAGAGTAATGGTAATGGATATCATTACCGTACCGAAATAGGGATAATTTAGTAATTTTATATTTATATTACATAAAAAATTTAAAAAATCCAATTTACATATTCTATTTTTACACACTTCCATTTAAAAAAATCTTAAACCATAATCCTACTACCTTTCCAATACTTCAATTGAAAATTGATAATTTCGTAATGTTTATATTAATTTAGAGAAGTGAGTAAAATTTTGGTCTCATAAATTTGTAATTTGAGTTTTTCGATCTCTTTTGATGTATTTCTTAAAATACAACAATTAACTTTGACTTACAAGTGTGAATTAATTTGACTTGTAATTTAAAATTTTTAATTTTTTTGAACTTGAGTCGAAAATTGGTAATGGCAATGCCCTACCGTGCCCTACCGAAATTTTGGTAGGGCAATGATAATGAATTTTGCATTACCAATTTTTCGGTAATAGTAATGGAGTTTTGGTACGATTGTTCTATCGAAACCACCCCTACTTATTTATAATTTTTTACAAGCCTGGTTGTAGGAATGTGTCTCATTTATAATAATTATAACCTTTTCTTTGATTCATCTATTAATTTAATGCCAAATAAGTGAAAATAAAACTCTTTTTTATATGGGCTATATGGGAATGTCGTAATAAGAGGGTGTGGAAAGACACCATGGAAAGTGCTGCCTGCATAGTGAGCAAGGGGGCTGACGTGCTCGATAAATGGCGGGCTGCTCAGGTTAGTAACTTACAGGTTAGTGTGGAAAATAGGGCGAATATAATGAAAATGTGGAAAAAAATCGAATAGGGGAAGACTTAAATGCAATATTGATGCGGTAGTGTTCGAGACGAAATGGTGCATAGGTGTGATCCGAGATGCAAATGGTATGTTCGTGGCTGCCTTGAGTTGACGACTGTTGGGATGCTTTAATCCCAATTTGGCGAAAGCTCTAAGTATGAGAGAAATACTTAGCTGGATAAAATCGTTGGGCTATAAGGATATTAATTTCAAGTTAGATTCACAGATAGTGGTACAAGCAATGTTACATGGAGGTCGGATCATTCTCCTTTTGGGAACATTATTGAGAATCGTAGAAATTAAAGATTAATAATGTCTTGGTGTCCGTGTCATTTGCTAGGTGATCAAGGAACATAATAGCCCATAATTTTGTTAAGGCTGCTCATTCTATGTCTGAAAGTATGTTATGATTTAATTGTGCTCCTCGACTTATAGGGGCTGTAATAAGTTATGAGAGGAAAGAATAAAAAATCATTTTGAAAAAAAAAACTCTTTTTTTCTTCGTTCCACAAAACAATCGGAGGAAAAACTATTTTTCACTATTTAAAAGTTGAAAGTTAAAACGTATTTTTTATCCTCTTATTTTTTATTTCTCTAACCAAACGAATTATTGTGCAGAAGAATTTTTTGAAATTATATTTATATTATATGGGTCCCACCTATTTTATATTGCCTACGACTTGATCTTAAATTGGATTATTTGTGAAGTCCACATCTTCTGTACTATAAATAGTTTTTTACTTCTTATTTTATTTTTCTTAAAATTTTATTTCAATGTTAAAAAATAATATACGTAATTTTTTAAAATTTTGTCATAAAAAGTAACACACTATTTCGCGTAACAATTCCCGATTCTTATGTGTGACCAATTTGCAGCTTAAAAAGTGGTCCATAATTGATTTTTAGTGGAAAATTCTCTTTTTTTGCGGTTTGATGTTTTCTTCAGCTGTAATTTAATTTTTAAGGACATCTCCAATTCAGAAAATCGCATTTGCACCAACCAGTTGAACCAAACATTCCAACCCATTGCCCTCAAGCTCCTCTCCCTAACTTCCAATCAATCTAGCAATCTTCGGTCCAGTTAGCTACACATCCATCGTTGTAGGCAGGAGTTGCTGTCACCTTCTTCCGCTTTTTACCACCAACAAAGCTACTATTTGATATATTTTTTTTAAATATTATATCATTCTCTATACATTTATTTGATTATCTTCGCGATATACTTTATTTAGAATAATGAAAATAGATCTTGAGCATGTTTGATTTATCGTTTTTGATTCATTCGAAAACTTCTTGTATTATCAACGCTTTATTCTTCAATCTTTTCGTCGATAATTTAATTTATTTTTTGTTTGAGATAAATCAAGAATGTGATTGAATTTAAGTCGCTCAAACAGAAAATATTAGAATTGAGAACTCAATTTTAAGGTACTATGAGTTGGTTAAATTGGGCTAAATTGAGAATTTTCAAAAACAGACCCAATTCAATGCATGAAGAAACACGCTTAGTGGAGAACTTCATCTGTTTCAATTTAAGAAAAATGTTTAAATAATTGATAAAAGCAACAGAAAAACTTATCGTAATTAATTATTTGGACCTTGATGTAAAGGTACAAATAGTTAATGCATGTAATAAGATTTTTTGTTACTTTTTTCGATTGATGTAGTATCGCTCATAATTTTATTGTTTTTCATTTGCACAATATTTAACAAATAATTTTTTTGACTATAATTCAATAAAAAGTGGATTCAAACAGAATTTATGGATATTAATTATTTATTTTTTTAAAAAAAAATAATTATTAATTTTTTAAATTTAAATTAATAAAATAATTAAAATAAAACGAAAGAGGAAGAAGTAATATTCTCTCTTTTCAAATACTTGCACTTGTACTTTCTAATTAACTATAGTTTGATCATTTTTTATGAGGTAAACCACGGAGGTCGTGCGTGTACTAGATTTAGCAGGGTGGAGTTAAGAGCTCCATCAATGCTCCCAAGTTCTTAAAACTTTGAGAAATTAATTAAGGGAAAATTAGAAGTATTTATTGCTCCCAAGTTGGTAGTACTAGTCTCTAGGAGCAGGAAAAATAAATAAACAATGGCAGTGAAATACTATCGATCCGTAGCAAGGAGCGTCTATTCATTTTATTACGTTGTTTGTTCATTTTTTTAAAATTAAATATTCATTTTTATTGTTGTTACTGAAAATCAACAATAATAATAAAAATATTAAAATGAACATTTAGTTGTAAAAATGCACAAACAACATAATAAAATGAATAAGAGCAACTAGACGCTCCTTGCTAGGAGCGCCTATGCGCTCCATATAATTTCTAGAAATACTATTCGAGAATCTCTCTACAGATTTGGAACTTTCCGTATGTGCCAAATCGATTTCTAACACTGCATCGAATGGCGTTTTCTAATTATTATGGTTCGGAAGTGAATACGAAGGTAGAAATTAAGGGGCATTTGGACGTGAAGTTTTTTGATATGTTTTATTTTTGTTTGTATTTAGTAGTATTTGTTTTGGTTTATAGGACTTTTACAATTTACCCTTTAAATTTTATATATAAAGTGCGTTATTTAATAGTTTTTCTTCTTGTATTTTATTTTTGTGATTAATAAATTGGGTATTCAACCCCGCTACGTCCTGATTTCTCTAAAAAATAAAATAAAATAAAATATTGTATAGTGGTATGTATTCGGTAGGTAGGTAGGAGGTTAATATTTTCGGTAGATGCACGCGGTCTTTTTACAGTTCTCAGACAGATATCTCCCGTTGACTTTTGACCCCACCTGCCCCAACCTTCTTCCTGTAACTGTCATTACTGTAAGCCCATTAACCCCAAAACACCAAAAATACAATTAATAAATCACCATTTTTATGTCCCCCAGCAAATTTGGCAAGAGTATTATATATTTTGACTACTCTGTCTAAGAATATTAAAATAAAATTAAAAAATAGGGATTTATTATCCACACTTTCACACTACAGTTATAGAATTCCGTTATGAAATTATCAAAGAATATTAAAATAAAATTAAACAATAGGGATTTGTTATCCACAATTTCACACTACAGTTATAGAATTCCGTTATGAAATTATGCAAATTCTTGATAATCTCTCTTTTCAACAACAAATCTTGGGGGAGCTTTCAGATTGTTAGATAGCTCTTAAACCCATTTGCAGCATATTTCTCTCTCTCTCTCTCTCTCTCTCTCTCTCTCTCTCTCTCTCTTGCTTGCTATTGTGTGTGAAATTGAGAGAGAAAATGGCAGGGGATACTAGTGGGAAAACCAGGGAGCTTGATCAAACACCAACATGGGCAGTTTCTGGTGTTTGTGCAGTTATTATCGTCATTTCTTTTGCCTTGGAGAAAGTTCTTCACAAACTTGGCAAGGTAATTAAGCTAAGCAACCATTGACTCCTAATTACTTAGTTTTCTCATCTTGTTGACCTTTTTCTTTGCCTTCATTTTGATGTTCCCTTTATGGGTTATCTATACATTTATTGTTTCCATGATTTTGTTGGCTCAAGATTGATCCTTTCTTATGAGGTTGGTTTGTGTGTGTTTTTGGGTATTTCATTTCTAGCGGTGTAATACAGATTTAGCTTCCTTGGTTATCCTTATGAAATTGTGTTCTTGCTATGTTAGGACCATGGAAATTTTTTGATTCTACCATGGATCATTTTGAAGGGATAAGCTAAAAGATGGTTCTGTTTTTTTTTTTTTTCCACTTGAGTTTGACTCTTATCTTTTCTTTATAGACCAGTTTTTTCACTTCAGGGAATTGTTTTGTTATGCTTGGGCTTTCTATTTTTGTACTCTGATGTTTATCCCCCTCTTGATTTTCGTCAAAATCTTGAACTTTTACCTGTCTACAATCAGACTTTCACTGACAGACACAAGAAAGCTTTGTTTGAAGCTTTGGAGAAGGTCAAAGCGGGTAAGTCAACAATTTTTTACTCCCTCTTTTCTTTTTTGTAGTTCATTAGTAACCACTTTTGAATATGACTTGTTTTCTTTCGAGTTATTGCAGAGTTGATGATTCTTGGATTCATTTCGCTACTCCTGACATTTACTCAGTATTACATAGCGAAAATCTGTATTCCCATTGATGTAGCTGACACTATGTTGCCATGTGCTAAAAGAGATAAAGGGGTAAAAGAAGAAAAAAATCACCGCATGCTTTTATGGGATGAGCGTAGATCATTAGCTGGGGCCTATGGTAATAGTTGCGGAGAGGTATGTTTATATATCCGCGGTTCGCATATAATCATCGATCGTCATGCTAACTATGCCGAAGCGCAGAATTTTCGGCTTCATTTCATTGTTTAGCCAAACATCCCAAGGTTTTCTGCTAGTTTCAGATTTGAGTAGGACTATGGGCATTGTTATGTGGCACAATATGAGATGCAATTTCAATTGTGTGCTGACTGCTGCAACTCTTGTTTGACAGGGGAAAGTACCGATTATAACTGTTGATGGACTGCATCAATTACATATCCTCATATTTTTTCTAGCAGTCTTTCATGTGGTATACAGTGCTATTACTATGGCTCTTGGGAGACTAAAGGTAATTGTATTCTGCTGTAGAATTGACTAACATTGTTCATATGTTCTTTTCCTTGTCAATGGGAATCGGGATACAAGGTCAGGGCAGGCAGCGCCACGGTTCCTTCAAATTATTATTTTTTTTTTTCTGAATGATGACTAGCATTTTTGCTGATTGACAATCACCTCAATCTATAAAAGCTGAATTATTTTTAGCAACATCTTGCTCATTGGTGCTATGAAGTGACAGGGTTTATTCTGTTTGGTATCTCATGCATAGTTCATAACTTAGGACATAGGGAAACCAAACCTGGTTGATTTAGCAGGTAAATATTGTGGCAAAGAACTCAATACTTTGGTTTGCTTGTTTATAGGCTTCATGTACTGAATCAGAAAAGTATTAGGAGAAAGACTTGGTTTTGTCGAATTGACATGGTTTTGCTTCCGGATTTCCTTTCAGTTGACGACCTTTCTTTTTCGGTTTTTGGATTTCAAATGGAGCTACACCATTGCGTGCATCCTGCTCCTTTCTGAATCTCCTTCCACACAGAATATTCCTCAACTTTGTGCATATAGTACGAGTTTTTTCCGGAATTTAGTTTTTATCTTAGCTAGATAAAACCCCGCACTAGCCTGCCCGAGTTTGTAGCCAAGAAACTTTTACAAGAATTACGTTATGACTCAAGATTATACCCGATGTCGACAATTATTTAATGATCGATTTCAAATTTAAGTAATTTCAGTACTGCGATTCTTGTATAGCCTTGACTGTATTCTGGTTGGTATTATACTTTGTAGACTCTTTTACGCTAATTAATGGCACTTGTCATTCTTAGACATCATTCGACTTTTTGTTGAATGATCTTTGTGTAATTTTTATTTTGTGCAGATTCGTGGATGGAAGCAGTGGGAGTTGGAAACATTAACTCATGACTATGAATTTTCCAATGGTATTTATCAGTATGGCTTGCAACGATCTACTCAATTTAGTTGATTTATTCTCTTCACAATAAATTTCACGCTTGGAACTCCCATTCATCAGTTATTTTCCTGTTGTGGAAAATTACAGATCCCTCCAGATTCAGGCTTACCCACGAGACTTCTTTTGTGAGAGCACACACTAGTTTCTGGACCAGAATCCCATTCTTCTTTGTCATTGTAAGATTTACTCAACATCTCATTGTGTAATTCTTGTTTTGGGATTTGACAGATTTTTACAAAAGATGATTTGATGTTTTGGGGATAAAAAATAAATGGATTGTTGTACACCCTCCAACACAAATTATTTTAATTTCTAAGATTATGGATCTTATAATAAACCTAGACAACTCAAACTCACTCATATAAAGCTCGGTTCGGCTCAGCTTGTGCTGGGTTTGAGTTTTACTCGAACATTATTTCTGAGGGATACACACCACAGGCTCCACTCGGCTCAAATAATCTCAGTAATCATGACATATATACAATTTACAAATGGTTTAGTTTATATATGACTTAAACTCGTGTAAGATTGAGCTCGGATTCTTATGGGTTCTTTCATGAAGTAATTGGTGCGAGCGTGAACGCAGTTTGTTTGGCTCAATTGAAGCTCGAGCTCGACTAAAAATTAAACAGGCAACCTCGAACACTTAAATCTTAGTTCGAGTTGACTCATTTCACTTGTAGTTAGAATACCTAGTGCCACCTCAAAACCATTAAGCTTGTTGGAATATGTTCTTGCAGGGATGCTTCTTTCGACAATTTTTCAGGTCTGTTAGTAAGTCTGACTACATGACCTTGCGAAATGGATTCATAGCTGTGAGTTTTTCTATTCACCTAATTCTACAATCTATTTTGTGTCCTATCTGTAAAGCATAGTTATTCTGTCTTTGTAGGTTCATTTAGCTCCAGGAAGTAAATTTAACTTTCAAAAGTATGTCAAACGGTCATTAGAGGATGATTTCCAGGTTGTCGTGGGTATCAGGTACACATATGTATCTGTATGCTTGCTTACACTCAGAGCAATGTTGAAGGAATTCACAAATTAATCTGGCTCAAGTTTATTAACTGTGTTTTCTTCTTTCCTGACCTACTTTCCTCTTGATGTTGGCAGTCCTGTGTTATGGGCTTCGTTTGTGATTTTCTTGCTCCTCAATGTTAACGGTAGGTCCCTCTCTAGTATTAAAACGCAACTAAGAAAAATCCATTCGTATAGGAATTATGACATATCTTGACTTCTTGATTGAGACTTACTTTTACATTTATTCCCCTATTAGGATGGCAGGCATTGTTTTGGGCATCTTTAATTCCTGTAGCAGTAAGAATATTTTTCTTTCTTTCCCTCCTGCCTTTTCTTTTTCATGTGTATTTTGTCGATTGATCAAGAAGAGATTTTGATATTTTACTTGATCTCAGATTATCTTAATTGTTGGGACAAAGCTTCAAGCCATCTTGACATGTATGGCTCTTGAAATCACAGAAAGGCATGCAGTGGTCCAAGGAATTCCCCTTGTGCAAGCTTCGGACACTTACTTTTGGTTCTCACGGCCACAGTTGATCCTTCATCTTATCCACTTTGTTTTGTTTCAGGTATAAACGTGTAGCCTTTCAGAATATGTTGTGTTTCAATAATCAAAGAGTCAAAATTCAACTTTGGTATTTCACCTTTCAAAACATTAAGAGCGACACATACATGGTTATCTGTTTAGGAGATTATTCGTTAGCATCATAATGTGCCAACATTAAGACTTAAGAGAATGTTTTCCATCTTATATTAGCTCACCCTTTTTGTAATTTTTGAAAATGAAGATAGAAAAGTTTTCTTAACATGCTAAACCGATAGCGTTGCTCTTACCTTCCATGTTCAAGGACGATATTTCTCTTACAACACCTAAATATACTAGAACCTGTTATCATATAATGATGATGTGCTCTCTCATTCCTGATGTCCTTATTATCCTAGTGACTGCACCAGCATAACTACTGGGACTTACAGGGAACTCTCTCCTTTTATTGACTATTTGCCACGAATTGAGACCTACGCAAGAAATCTTCCACTTTTATACCTTGAATGATCTTTTGATAAATGGCCTCAAACAATCAGATTAATGGAATAATCTACTTTTCCCTCTGTTCCACTCAAAGAATCCTTTTACCACTTTGGGAGGTTTCACTTATACACTCTTGTTTCAGAAACTTAAGAGTTTGCAGTATTATTTTTATTGTTGGTTTATATCACACGAGTAATATACTTCCCATTTAAGACGAAGGATATTTATGCCTTTATGGTCATTCAGTTTAATCGTAAAATGTTCAACTTTCAAAACTGGACTCGTAGCTGAGAATAGGGGGATAAAATACGATAGCATGGATATGTACTCCTTAAAAACCTCCTGATATATTGTTTTAGGATGATAAGACTTCTATCCTTTTACCTTTGTTTCAGAATTTTCTTTAAAGTTTGATTAAAATTATGTGATTTATGTATCCTTCTGTTGCTAATACTCTACTTTGCTGACTTTGTGGGTGCTGCAGAATGCCTTCCAAATAACATACTTCTTCTGGATATGGGTACTAATGCATTCATGCATATCGTATTGTTCAATTTGGCATTTGAATTAACACTGTGGGTATGCTGACACAAAAATGCTTCTCTGCAGTACGAGTACAAGATAAATTCTTGCTTCCACGATAATATCAAACTTGTGATTGCTAAACTTGTCATTGGGTAAGAACATTGCTGGCAATGCCCTCATAAAAACTACTAAACTACTTTGTACACATTTCGCCTAAGCTATGGACTTTGCATCAGACTAATTGGAAAATTGTGCGGTTTTCTAGGGTGGGAGTTCTCATCTTGTGCAGCTATATTACGCTTCCACTATATGCCCTTGTGTCTCAGGTACTGAACCATATCCGAGTTGCAGTTCTTACAACCATAGTTACATTGATATAAAAAATCGTAATGCATGCTTAGTTCTCACCTTAGAGCATCATATGATAACATTATGATGATCAGAATCACCGTAACAATATTATTGTCATCTTTGGCTACCGCAGTACTTTGTGATATATGAAACTAGGGAATACCCGTGCCCGAGGGCACGGCGTATCAAAATAGTCCGTATTAAAAGTGATAAATATATAATATTATCGATAATAATTAAATAAAAAAATTATTAATAGTTTTTTTTTCTAAATATAAACAAATATGATCATATAATTTTTTTAAAAATAATATAATAAAAATAATACAAAAAGGGAAAAAAAAGAAGTGGGTAGATAAAAAATTATACAAAAAGGGAAAAAAAAGAAGTGGGTACACACCCAAGTTGAGAGTGTAGGGGGGCTACCCCTCTTTTCTGACTCAAATATGATATCCTACTCTCCCTACTCTCTCCCTCCCTCGCTCTCTCTCTCCTTTTTCTCTAAACGATTAGAGAAAATGCAACAGCAAATCCCGTACAGCTCCCTCTTAAATGCTACTGTTGGCATTGTTAAATCAACAAACAGTTCTTTCAATAGTAAAAGCAACTCGTTTTTATAGTATAGATTGTGAACAGAAAACAGTTATAAATATGCCAAGTACATCAAAAAATTGGTAGCATAGTTAGTTTGGGTCCCAATTTTCGTGTGGTTAACCGAAAATAAATGAAGATGAAACCTTTCATTTGGGCATTAGATTTAGATCCTTCGGCATTGTACTCTAATCTTAAAGGCCTAATCATAGCTCACCCGCATCCTGACTTTTATCTAAGTGTATAATTCCTGCTCTAGTGCATATTGTATGTCCTACCAGATCTTTGTTACTCTGTATTTGTTTCTGTGTCCTTTCAAATACGACATGGCTGAACAAAACTCCCCAACATTTTGTCAATGAGGATTACTGAAAGAAAATTGTTGCATCGGGTGTACAAACTGGGCTATACATGTCCTGAGAAACAAACACAATGCAAGTATCTGAACATGCCCTTACAGCTTGCATTGTAATCCACTTTCGCCAACAAAATGCAGAAATTCTCTGATCCTTGGAATTACCATTTGATTCTGACCTGATTCCTTCCTACTAAAGACTGACCTTGGTGCAGTGATTAACTTTGCTGTAATTATGGTGGTGGGAATATGCAGATGGGTTCACACATGAAGAAATCCATCTTCGATGAACAAACCTCCAAAGCTCTCAAACAGTGGCGCATGGCTGTGAAGAAGAAGCACCCGAAGGGAGGAAAATCCTCTACACGAACCCTAGGTGACGGTCTTGGTGCAAGCCCCTCACCTTCAACGGTATCATCACCTATCCACCCAGCGACAGCTGCACTTCATCGTTTCAAGACTACTGGCCACTCTACCCGTTCCTTCAACTACGGGGACCAAGAAGTGTCCGATCTTGAAGCAGAACCCTTCTCTCCAGAACCATCAACGAGTCAGTTGCACGTAAGAGTTGACCACCACGACATTTCAGACACCGAGGAAACTTTACCTCCCCACGACGAAGAGGCCGGGAACAAGGGGAACGAGGACGACTTCTCATTTGTGAAGCCTGCTCCACCAAGGAGGACGGCATCTCATTTGTGAAGGCATCGACAACACTGAATTGAATGGTACTTCGCAAACTGGGATTGGTCTTGATAGGTTAATTTCGAGAAATTTGTATCATTCTTTCTATATGTGCCCACTGTTTCTGTACATTGATTCAAAGCTGCTTGGTTAGATATATAAATGGGCCGCATTTTGTATACAAAAGTATAGAAGAGCTAATTTAAATAGATCACAAGTTTTCTAGCAGTGCTCTTGCAAATGAAATTTTAAGCCATTTTCGGCAACAATTATTTCATCTAAAAACTAAAAAATTGGTAAATAATCTAACATCAAGAGTCAAATATGAAGAATTTACATGTTGAAATGAACTGAATCACGAGAGTAGTAACAAAGTCTTAATTTCAATCACTTGAAGTCGGTTATATATGGTTTTTTTTTTTTTCCCACGAAATCATTGTCCATCATATAAACCACAATCTTTCGTGTCTTTCTGTACTGTCGATGTTCATGTTAATTTTGAGCTATCGCTTTCTCTAGCTTGACTAAAATTAAGATTTTGACTAAACCATCTTAAGCAATTCTCTCATTTTCATGTATATAACCAGCATGAACTGAACCGAGTCAAGAAAATCAAATGAGTCGCTTGAGCGAGTTTGATGTATAAAAAACGTGGACAACTTAAAATGTTGGGCCAATTTGAAGAAACGGAAATCTGGGCCTACTTTCTACCAACAGTTCACATAAAATGTCATTCTGGCCCAATCCGTATAGATTTTTTAAAAAAATATACTTGCACAGTCCAGGTTGTTGAAGGAATGAAGAATGTTAAGAACAGGCAATGGAGAAAACTTTCTATCAATTAATTTCTCAATCGTAACCTTACAAGCTTTTCCTCCTTGCATACCTAATAACCAACATTCAATTCAGTAGCTAACTAACTTTCCAACCTAACACAAGATATCCTTTATTTATCCAAGAATGACACTCAGCACCCTTGAGATTGTTAACTTTCATGCACTGTTATCCCTCATCAGTTGTCAAGTTCATTTCCATACAAAAATCTAGTGATACAGAGCACAAGGGGTGATGTGGAGCGGACAACTACAACTCCAGATCAGGTGCAGATTTGATTTGCTCTCCTTGGAGCATTGTCCGTCCCGCTCGAAGACACGAATAATGCTCAGAGGAGGGTGAGTCCACATCTGATGATAGTGAACATCGTTTTTGGTCATTTTTCAAACTTAATACAAAAAATATGCTTGACGAACACACCCGTAGTTGTCTGCTCCACATCACACCTTTGCTCCGTATCATCTAGCTGGGCTCTTCCTTGGTTGTGTTTTCGTGTGTGAAGCCTGAGAGGTTATCTGAAAATCAAACAAACAAGGGAATGATCATCTGCTAGCATGAACAAGCAAGGGAATGATTTTTACTAACAATATTATAGAGAACAAATGTGTTGAAGATGAAATACAATTCTGGGATGTATTTATGCACTTCCTTCGTCCCCCCAAAAGATCTTCTCCTCGTACATTTTTATCAATAGCTACTTTATGTACTCGTTTCATAATAAGTTTACATTAATTTTTTTTCATTTAAAAAAAATAAGAAAATTACATGCACGTAAAAGTGCACATAACATGCAACTAATTTACAATGATCGAATGTGTTCGGGTTTAATCAAACTTGTTTAAATACTCGAATAAATATTCGATGAAGTAGGGCTATAGCTCAGTAGGTAGAGCACCTCGTTGGTATACCGAGCGTCTATGCACTTCTTGTTAGGAGTGTTTATTTTTTTTCAAAAAATATACATAAATATTATGAATTATGTATAAAATATGAATACAAAATGCACATGAGTTACAAAGAAAATAAACGCTATTAACACCAAGTGCTTAAACGCTCGATATAATTTGCGCGTTGTTGTTTACGATGCTAGCCTCTACCAGAGTCCTAACCCATGAAAAGTTAGATTTAACACATTCTAATCCATTGCATTAAGGTATTTACCAATCAAATCCTAATAATTTTTGCTAAGTTTAGATTTTTTTTTTGGTGAGGCTAAGTTTAGAGTTTACCAAACAAGATTCATTGAAACATTAGTCATACTCACACTTGCAGAAAGGAAAAAGGCAAAAGGGAAAAAGGGTGAAATCAAAAATCAAACTCTTATCAAGATATTTTGACAGCACTTTTGCAATAACAAATGGGTTCACATGTTTTCTGGTGGGCCCAAGTCATCATGGATATCATGAGTTTGTTGCACCTAGTCACTTCAATTTCATTCCTTTCCAATCCAATATCCCCAACTTGGCCTTCCTTCCACCCAAAGTCCATATCTCTCCACTCAACAGATATTTTCATACCCTTTTCAAGTTTAGTCCATGGGTTTTGTTACCAAATTTTATTGCTTCATCAATTGACTACCCGAGTGGTTATTCATTTTGTGATTCCCTTAAAAATTAATCTAAATTCACTGTTTTAAATAGTATTTTATTTTATTTTATATTTTATATCTCAACTGTTTAAAAAATAATTTTAAAATTTTATTTAAATTTTTAATTAACTTATCAAACATTTCATTTTTAAAAAGGGAAAACGGCATTTTAGGCCCCAATGTTTGACAACTTTGGCATTTTGGACCCCCAGGTTCCAAAGTTGGTGATTTGGGCCCTAATGTTGTAAAGTTGCAGCAAACCAGGCCTTTTTGCAGCAAACTAGACCCTAATATTTGACCACTTTGGCATTTTAGGCCCTAATATTTGATCACTTTGGCATTTTGGGCCCCCAGATTCCGTCATTTTTGGACGTTTTCCGTACAAAAAGGCCTGGTTTGCTGCAACTTTGCAACATCAGGGCCAAAATCACCAACTTTGGAACCTGGGGGCCCAAAATGTCAAACTGATCAAACATTAGGACCTAAAATGCCGTTAACCCTTTTAAAAATTATATGATAAAAAATGAGACATAAAAGCCCCTTTCGATCCCTGACGTATAACCCTTTTGCCCTATTAATCTCTATCGTTCAAACATGCTCAATTTGGTATCTATTCAATTTAAAAATTGTCCAATTTAATCACTCCTCCTATTTTGACTGAATTAACTGTAGTAAAATATTTTTTATGTGGCGCCAACATGTAGCTTAGGTGGACGATAAATTAAAAAAAAAAAGAATAAAATGACGGCGCTTCATTACTTAAAAAAAAAGGAGTACCGATTTTTAATTATAAAAATCTATTTATAATTTTTAAAAATCATTTCTACAACAAAATAATAATAAAAAAAAATCATTAAACACCTCTACACACCAGTAACCCAAACCACCGGTACCACCGCCATCAGCACTACCAATTTTCGGTGAAACTCATCTCATTTCAAACATATTCAAATAAAATAAACCAACCCTTTAACCAAAATCAAAAAATTCAACGAAAATGAAGAACAAGATCAGATTTGGATTCAACAAGAACAGTTGAGGCATTCACGCGAAGGGCTGTCCATTGACTGCAATTGCAGCTTCAATAATAGATTCAACAACAGATAACCTCAAAGAGCTATCCATTGGCTGCAATTGCAGCTTCAACAACAAATTCAACACTCACTTTTCCCACACCTTTACAACTCTCAATCCCGTTGCTGTTTCGTGCAAAATTATTCTCATCTTCCCCCAAGAACCCGATAAATTTACCATCGTACAGAGAGGTGGCAGAATTCCCCATTCCAACGGGTGTGGTCCATCCAACGTGGGGATTTGGTCCATTGCCAATTCCCCTATTTGCCCGCCGACTACCAACCACCATCGTCTCTCTCTCTCTCTCTCAAATATCTCTTCAACCACATACAGAGCAAAATCAGAATTTTTTTGAGGGGGGCGAAAGATGACGGGGTTCGGGGCAGCGTCTCTGAAAAAAAAAATTGGAGTATTAATAGACTTACTTTTTATTCACTTATAAACATATTCACACAAAGTAACTTAAATACGAAAAATATATAAAAATTAAGAAGTTTAAAATTGTTTCACAAAAGTTAAATTACATAAAAAGTTGAGCGGCAGACGTGGAAGAGCAAAGTTTTTTCTCGTTTATAAATGTGGCTTACTGGTGGTCTCGATTATTTGGGGGAAATAAGGGGAAGGGGGGGCTAAATGAAATTTTTTAAAGGTAAACTAAAAAAAAAAATCTCTCTAGCACCTCAATTTTTTTTTTGGGGGGGGGGGGGGGGGGAGGGGGCAACAACCCCCCCCAACCCCAA
>JAOWAN010000050.1:3046050-3070042 GCA_028566635.1 Lobelia cardinalis | reverse complement strand
AAATTATATACATATTTTTTATGTTAAATAATTTTATCACTTTTAAATATTTCTTTTTTAATTTTAAATATTTTTTTTAATTTAAATAGTGTAAAAAAATAAAAAAATTAATTAAAAATCGTAAATATTTTGCCGTACCCTCGGAGCACGGGCTTACACGAGTAATAATAAACTTATAGCCCAGAAGAACCAAAAATTATACAAAAATAGTAAATTACTATAAACACATCGATGGAAACTTTTGAGCGCAAAAAAAGGGTCCAGTTATAGAAGTTTATTTATCAACTTCCACCACATCATGTTGCTCTCTAATAGTATGACACAAAAATAATTTTCTCCCTAACAAAATTAAATGTGAATTAAGTACATATTTTATAATTACAAAATTATATATATTTTTTGTTTTATTTTAATAATAATAATAATAATATATTACCTTAACAAAATTTTATTTTCAAAATAATTGAAAAAATGTATTAAACCTCAAATTTCTATTTATAGTGACACAAACAATAATTGTGGTAAATATTAAAGTCATGGTACAGTATATGATGATCTTTATCCCTCCCGATTTCAGTCTCACTCCTAAAAACCTTATATATACCCCCACACACTTCCACAACCCAAAGAACACTTTCGTCCTCTTTCTTTAAACACCTCTAAAACCTCGATTTTCTCTCTCCTCACGCTCTCTCTCTCTCTCTCTCTCTCTCTAGAGACACGTACCTGCACGTATTTTGATGAGATCATGACTCGTGGTTATAGAGTACTTGCCGCCGTCAATTCCTCCGTTACGGCGGAAGCGCCTGAAGCTG
The DNA here is from genome assembly GCA_028566635.1 of Lobelia cardinalis. Classification (NCBI taxonomy): domain Eukaryota; kingdom Viridiplantae; phylum Streptophyta; class Magnoliopsida; order Asterales; family Campanulaceae; genus Lobelia; species Lobelia cardinalis. The sequence goes on along the minus strand of JAOWAN010000050.1, from coordinate 3,069,227 downwards.
TCAACGTGGAGTCCGACTTCGTCGTAATCCTCGCGGCGCTCCTCTGCGCCCTAATCTGCGTGGTAGGTCTCATCGCCGTAGCTCGCTGCGCCTGGCTCCGCCGCGGCAACGTCGCAGGTGGAGGAACCACGAACGGAGGCCGCTCGTCCAACCAGCAGGCGGCGAACAAAGGCCTGAAGAAGAAAATCGTGGAGGCGCTGCCGAAGTACACCTACGATTCCTCTTCCTCGGAGAAGGACGCGAAGAAGCTCGCCGTCGTGACCGGAGAGTGCGCGATCTGTTTAGCGGAGTACATCAACGGCGACGAGATCCGAGTGCTGCCGCAGTGCGGCCACGGATTCCACGTTGGATGCATCGACACGTGGCTAGGCTCGCGCTCTTCGTGTCCGTCGTGCCGACAGATTTTAGTAGTAGCGAGATGCAAAAAGTGCGGCGAGTTTCCGATCGGAGATCAGGCTACGGTGCCGGAAGTTGAAGCTAAAGGACGGAGTCAACAGGATAATGCTAGTTCAAGTGAATACTTGCCGTGAGTAAAAAAGCGAGAAATGCTTTTCTCGCGAAAAGATGTACGGCGTTAAGTTAACGGAATTTGTCAGGTTCCGTCCGGGGGCTATTTTCGGATAGGGAGAGGAGAGTGGCGTACTGTCAATTTGACGGTTGTGATGTAGGTTTGTCTGTTAGTGACAGGTCATCAGTGTACAGTGACTAGTGGGCCACAAATTTGGTGAGATTAAGAAAAATGTTTTTTTTTTTTGGTTTTTGTTTTTTAACTAACCTTTTGATCTGAGTTAAAGAATTTTGTGAGGGCTTAAAAAAAGGTTATTAAAAAAATTAAATTGGTTTAATTTTGAGATAAAACCAAGAGATGGATAAAAATGGTTTGGGAGTCTTTTCACTACCGGTGGAGGTCTTACCCTTAGCCATGCAGGGTTGTGTTGGATCGATTTTCGATAATTTTTATCAAGTTTGCAAATCAAGTCAAAATTAATCTTGACTAGCTTTAAAATCGAGTTCGTTCTACTATTCATCGATTCAATTCAGTCACATTCTCAATTTTATCACAGATAAGAAAAAAAAAAATTCAGTCACATTCTTAATTTATCACAGATAAGAAAAAAAAAAAAAAAGAATATCGGTGGTAAGTGGTAAGGTTGAAGAATAAAATTTTTATGAAATATAAAAAAAAATTCAACTGAATCAGAAATAGCAAATTAAATATACTCAAAAGGAATTTTATTTTCATAAATTTTTGCTGTATTTGTGAGATCGATCGAGTCAAAAATAGCAAATCAACTGAATCAAATATTTGTGAAAAAAATAAATATTTATAAACTAGTTTTTAAAATTGAAAATTTTGAATGACCTATCCAAACTTGAAATAATGCATTCTATGTTCAGAATGAAGAAAGTGTTTTACATTAAAATAATATATATATATATATATATATAAATAGGTATAAGAATTTATTTCACTACATATCTTTTTTTCATCTCGAGAGATTCGTTATTATATTTTTGTTGTATGCTAACTATATATTTGTATTTTGTAAAATAAAAATTTATTAAGCAAATTTTTTTAAAGAAAATTAAAAATATATATACTAAGATACAATAAGTTCCTAAAAAATAAAATAAATATATATATTAAAATACAACAGGATCGCACAATTTTGCAATATTCGTGGTTCATACCCAATCACTTATATTTATATAAATATCAGGACGCGCTCCAATAGGAACCTAAATATCGTAGTAATCGTCGACAGTAACGAAATTGCACTGTGTTCGGTAAATCGTCACCACAATACTGAAAATTATTACTGTATTCATGATATCAACGATCAAAATTGATTCCTATGATTCCTACGATATTTAGGTTGTCATTTGATCGGCTACACATATATATATATATGACAGTAATCATATATATATATATATATATGACAGTAATCAAGTACAAACCACAAACATCGTACGAACTTGTGAACATGTTGTATTTTAGTACATTTTTACTGTATCTCCGTTAATTTTTTTATATTTTAGTAAAATTCTATTGTATTTTAATACATTTTTATTGTATCTTTGTTGATATCTCCTTTCTTAATTATTTTATTATATATTTACGAACCTATTGTACCTTAATATATTTTTATTGTATATTTGTTAATTTATCGTTTCTTAGTTATTTTATTGTATATTTATAAACCGATTGTATCTTACTATATTTTGTTGCTTTATAAATAATTTTCTTAAAAATTTATTTTAAAAAATATAAAAATATAATTAATATACAATAAAAATATATTAAAATATAATTAATTCTCACAATTTTTACGAAAAAATAATTTATAATAAAATAAATCCCTATATATAACCATAACCACAGACTTATTTATGGATGGTGGGGACTAGCTTGTCTATTTTCATGAGTCGAACGCCCAAATCAACTCCCCCACGATTTTATTTAATATCTTTTGCTAGATTAATTTCTTATGAACAAAGACTCGAATCAGCGGGACAAAAAGTTTTCTAAGCTTCTCTGTCAGTCAAAGGTGAGACTGAAACCGGAGATGCTCTTAAAATTTCCATTTGAAACATTTCTTCTCAAGGAGACAATTTTGATGCACACGGATGATTTATCAGATTAAATTGTAAAAATTATCATTAAATAATAATAATTTATCATTTGATCGTAAATTATTATCATTTAATTAGGAGAGTGGCAATTTGTAATCCAATTAAACCCGTGAATTTATAAAATTTTCAAAATTAACCTATTTAAGTGAGTTATAATCATTAAATTTAAATCTATTTGACATTAATTTACTAAATATGTTTAAAGTTATTGATTATCACACATTTAAATAAATTAATTTTATAAATTTTATAAACCCGCAGGTTTAATCGAGTCACAAATTGCCGCCCCTACATTTAATAGTGAATTGTTACTAATTGATCGTAAGTGTTCCGACAGTTAGGACGTTTGCACAGTAGACAATTTCCACGTACAAAAATTACAACTTTTTTTTTAAAATCCAATTAAACATATTTCTACCCAATCATATTAATATGTACTTGTGCTCAAAAAAGTACCAAAACTAATCTTGTAGAATTTTCGTCATACTATGTAATAATTCAATTTTCATAACCTAAAACATGAATGAAATCTACTATATAAACCAAGGGCTTGTTAGGAAGGATGTTTTTGTTCCGTATCTTTTTTTTTTTTTTTTTTTTTTTTTTCTCTCATAAATTTCACATTTTTTCTATCTTTATCTCTTTTATATTTTACTTTAATCATTATAAAAATTTAAAAATCAAACAAAAGAATCGCTCATTATTTTAAGGGGAAGAATGAATCGAGTTTTAATAAGTAGGTAAGTTAGACTTGAGCTAGCGAATCGAATTGTAGTGATTTTTGACTGTATGAAAAGAGTGTTTTACAATGGTTATAAGTAAAAAAAGTACGAAAGAGAGCAAAAAAAATAGGGAATTCCTTAAAAACAAAAACAAAACTAAAAACATTATACTTTAGCTAAATGTCTTAAATCTTATTGTATTAAAAGGAAAGGAGAGGGTGAGACCACCCAAACTTGAGCTCGTGTTTGAACAACTTTTTAAGCTTGAACACGCCCTACATCAAACTCAATAGCACAAAATTGCAAAATGCTTTTTTGATCGCGATAAATCAACTCAATTTTGCAAACTATTTCAAGTAAACCACATTGGCAACTCTACCCATAGAAAATTCTTCTAAATGTGAGTATCGATGAGCGAGCATGAGAAATATCGTACATAAATCTGTACGTAGCACAAGAGAGGGGGGGGCATATGTGAGTGCAACATTTTTTCAACATAGTAGTAACTTCCAGAAAGCATATTTCCAAAAATGAAAACGAAGTAACTAATATGTACAAAGTATTCTCACAAAAGTCACAAGAGAATAGTTAAAAGAAAAAGGGAGTGGGGAAGGAAGAGATTCTTAAATAATTGGTGATGTGAGGTTGAAGCTATTCTTTCCCACTACCACTTTATGATTTTGGACCAAAAAATCAGATTCCTACCCAACCTTCTTTCACCTCCTACAATGGAATTCAATATTGATGGTAGGTACTGGCTAGGTATGCCAATGACTTGACTTTCAGAAGAAAAACCATGAAAAGTGGTGTATTAACATTTGCCAAACTCAACCTAAATGATGTTACAACATCCAACTTCCAACACATTGCTTGCTTCACTTTCACTAAAAGGCACAAGCTATAAAGCCTATAACATGCACTACAACTCAAACCATCTTCCTCAAAATGACACGTATAGGGAAATACAATCCTCGGATTGAAAATGGCATCGAGTGGGTAACACAGTTAAGGATTTCGAATCATAGAAAAACAGCAGTACTTCATCAGTAATGAACATTCGTAAATATCCCCATGGTCAAGAAAACAGCTCTAAAATAATATGGGCAGAGTAACTGCAGTGAATAGTAAGTCCTCGAGCACAAGACTCTAATAATGTAGGCAACCAACTTTGTATAAGACTCGTATACAGAGAGCACTGCCGAAGTTCAAATCTATGACTCGGTGCCTAAATTTTCCAACAATATCTTAATTGTTAGCCTAACAATCCTTTAGGGTATGGGGTATGGGGAAATGCACAAGGTAGAACTAGGTCACCATCAAAGCATGCTCAGTGAAGCAACAATTATAAAGCAGGACAGATATGTGATAAGGTCAGGAAAAACATCTCAAATGTCATACTAACCCAAATGCTGGTACTTCTGTTAAGATCCCACTAAAAAGGAGGTAGGACGAGGTTATCATTGCCGAAAAGCTTGAAAAATATCCATCATCTAAATGGGAAAAAGAAAAAAGCATCCAAGATTTTTTACCTTTAAACAATACACGAAAATCCCATGATTTAGATTGATTTATAACTGCTACAATTTATAAATACAAAAGTGACGTGTTATTTTCACAACTTGCTTGCTCACCACTATCAATTCATTCATTGTTGGACTCACTCTTCACCAAACGGGACCTAAGACCTTGACTAATAACAGGCGGACAACCTCCTTAACACAATAGTTTAAAGGGAAAAGGAGGTTATAAACAAATACCGAGTAGCAATCATATACCGCCACCTACCACTGTATAGAATCTAGTTGATATACAATAAGAATGATATCGTCAAACCCAAGACAAACCAACTATTTCAACTTCCAAGTGTTTAAAAAGTGTAAATGTATATTGCACAATCTTCTTTTATGAATAAAATAGAACAAAACCAAAAAGGTATTGCATAAAATGGAACAGTAATGCAATTTAGAAAGAAAAAAAATTCAACTACACTTATTACCAGAATCAACCATAAAGCATCAAAGAGATAAAATAAAAGACGACAACGGGAAATAAATAAATAACAATGGACTATAATCTACATTTACTTTGAAAGCATATAATATCAGGCATGGAGGAGAGCATAAGAACAGAAAAAACAATGAGACCATAATATTAATGATTGTATTAGTTGTTGATTTTTTGAGTAAGAGGGTATAAAAGATTAGGTTAGAAGAAGCATGTGAAGTGGTGGCAAATCTTTCTAGTTTGTAAGATTGATGAAATCATGAAAGTAAAAAAGTGATGACTGATTAATTCAAACAGAAGCATGTTATGTTTCTTTTTTTTTTTTTTTTTTTTTTTTTTTTTTTTTTTTTTTTTTTAAGGAAAAGCATGTTATGTTTCTTCATCAAATATGCAGAGGGAGGGAGGGAGGTTGATGGAGTCTGGCCATTTTGTGCTACCTAGCCTACCTTCAATGTGTTTTGTGCACACATTACCACGTCCAACCCCAAAAGGAAAAAATTAAATTAATATACAATACGGACTTTCCTTGTTTAATAAAATATCCTGTTCTTTGTTCATGTAGTGAATTTTTTTAAAGGACTATTCTCTGTTTTGATTCTTGAATTCTCACCTGAGTTCCGACTTCTGAACATCAGGCTCAATTTTTCCTTTTTAACTGCAAATACTGAACAAACAAAGCCTAGGTTTAGTTTCAGATCCGAGACCTTGGAGTTCCTTTTCCCTGGAGTTCTAGTACAGGAAAAGTGTTTTTCTTGTAGTAAATGTAAAAGTGTTAAAACTTTTTAAAGGACTATACTCTGTTTTGATTCTTGAATTCTCACCTTAGTTCTGACTTCTGAACATCAGGCTCAATTTTTCCTTTTTAACTGAAAATACTGAACAAACAAAGCCTAGGTTTAGTTTCAGATCCGAGACCTTGGAGTCCTTTTCCCTGGAGTTCTAGTACAGGAAAAGTGTTTTCCTTGTAGTAAATCTAAAAGTGTTAATTTTGCTGTAAGAATCATTCATTTTGCAGTACACAAATAATATCTTTAAATTGCTACCCCCCAGTCCAAAAATGAGTATCAAGTTTTGGATATTAAATGAACAAGAATTGACGTTATTTTAGGAAGTAAGTTACCTACATATCATATGCCCCAGTAGTTCCATAAATCAAAACTTCCCTACTAATTTGAGAACTTTTTGCAACTTCCATGAATTTTTTCTAACCTCTTAATTCTTACAACTACCATGCAGTTAAGAGTTAGAACTATAGTTGAAGGGACATTGCTGTCTTTCTATAAGTTGCTCATATGATCACCCCTCCATGCAAATCAAGCTCATCCTGAGTTACATGGGTTAATCAAAGTTCATTCGTACACTGAGAACTCACAGTGTCGCCTTACAGGAAATAAAAGGTAAATACATACCAAACCTAAAACTTGAGAACACGTGCTTATTCGAGTTAGAACTATAGTTCAAGGGACATGATGTTTACGCCTTGAAACTACTACAACCTTTATTTTGATTAGAAACTACTATTATCCAGGGTAATGCTTCGTTTGCATCAGTTAGTTTTGGCAGACTTTTTCCGACATGAGGTGACATGAGATACGTAGAGCCAAATCATTGTATCATTATTATCATCAAGGGTAATGAATCTCACAAGTCAGATTCGGTTGGTTCCGATGCCAATAATTTCTGTATACTAAACAGTTTTTTTATCTCTTGAAGGGCGACAGCCGACAAGATCAGAGTAACAAGAAGAATTTAACCTAGAGACAACTATACAGTGCCCCCCATATTTAAAGTTGAAACTCCTTAGTTTGGATCGGAAACTTTGGCGAATGAGAAGTGAGAACCCATTCCCAAATCCCAGTCCAAACTTCATAACTCCAAAGTGTCAAGGGATCAACTGATCTCAGGTTAGTGGGTTGACAGATCAGTTTTCCGCTGTACCATACATATGAAGCAGGCCAGAGTCGGACCCTAATCCTATCAATGGCAACCTAAATTTGGGGGAATTAATGAGTAAATGCAGCTTTTCAGCATTTCCAGTTAAGCAAAGTGATAGCAAATAAAAGAGCAAATAGATTATTATTAGATAGATACAAAAGAACCTTTGAGTTCCACCAAGAAAGCCACTAAGCCTGCGAGTGAGCTTTGAGACAATGTATTAAATAAACCAAATATCTGCAACTTACCAGGTATTAGTCTCGGTAAAGTATTGAGCACAACTAAATGGCCAGAAACTTCTCTTTCTCAATCTTCATGCCGGCATCAAGAATATGCATAACTTACTAGAAGCCTCGCAAGTTCAGTAAATTGAGCAATTCATGTCATTGTTTTCCCTTGAAAGCTTGTGACCAGCTCTGGCCTCTCAATTACAATAGATATTCCTGTTAAAAAATTACATCATCTAAAATGAAGCAGCACTCATAGGTCCAATCCTTCCTCGTCACCACTACTATCCCCAAACATAGTAGCCATCTTCATAGCCAGCTTTGCAGCCATTTCCCTCCTCTGGAAATCAGGCATCAACCTCATACTATCACGTACGCTACCGATCTCAGACATTAACTGCTCCAAATCTTCAAGTTCAAAATGTGTACCCTCATCAACATCCAAAGCTTCTTTATGTTCATTTGCATCAGGCCTTGCTCCTTCGTCAATCTCTTCCTGCAATTGAGATGCTGACGTTGAGGGCTGCGTTGCTCCAACCAATCTACTTTTTCTCTCTTCATCATAGTCTATGCTGTCCAGATTCTGAGCAACTGGCAAAGTTGCGGAGACCCACCCTCCATCTGTATCATCCCAAGGTTCTGCGGAACCAGCAGATAAGACTTCATACTCGAATTCATAGTTGGATTCTTCATCTGACAGATCTGGATAATGGGATAGAAAAATTCAGTAACCAATGTATACAAGGTATATCCTCAAATTATAGAGAGGTAGTGTGAGGAAACCTTGGTGTTCAGGTAATGAGGGTTCTTTAATTGTATCGCCGGATTTCAAGATCATTCCAGGCCACATATGAGCAGAGAGTGCCCCAAATAGTCGTTCCACACCCTGCGAGTCACCATCAACGGACAAACCTGTCAAAAAGATTCATTTGTTCCTTTTAGTGATCAAGAACCATATACAGGAAATTTAGGAAGATTTGCGATGGGGTACTACATAAGGGACAACAATGATGCAAGGGAAACCACACGACCATCTCTTGATGTGTAAGTTGAGTTTTGGGAGTTGGTGCAGTTGGGGGTTGTTCTCATCCTATGGAGCTGGGAGGACGTGGGTGGATGGTAAGAATTCACATACGGCTGGACATGCATGTCCCTTCATGTGAAGATACTTTCAAGCACCATCAACTAGGCTCAATAGCTTTGTTGTCAGTTCTTAAGTAACAGACATTCCATGTAATGGATGATCTTCTTTGACCACCAAAAATAGAGGGGGAGGGGAAGGCTAATAGCACTCCTACACCCAACTGCCTTAAGTGTGTCTAACCGATAATGAGCCAGATTGAGAATACCACTATACCATGGTTACCACCTCACCAAATTACAGGTAGTTCACATCATTTTTCCTTTTCTATTGTTAGGAAAGTAATGCACATTAAACTCCAACTAATGCCTCCCTCTTCAGTCCGCTGGCAGTTTTGAATCCTATTAATTTGGTTAACAAATTAATAAAAATGATTTGTGAAGAAATTGACAAACATGTCCTGAAATAGTAAATAATAAGCCCTTACATTTGTCAAATTCAGCATTTGATGCACATGCTTCAATGTATTCAATATTGTGTTCCAGGCACCACTCCGTACAAGACCTCTTAATCTCCGATGATGGCTCTTCGTCTCCCAACAAACTACTTCCTTCACTTTCTGATATTCCATATTCCGAGAACTCAAAATTAGGATCATCACCAGATTCTCCAAGTTTCAGCAGGCGTCGTCTGTATTCAACGTGAGCTGGATGACCTGGAAGAAGATCCACTTTGTTGCCAATGCATAGTAATATCTCAAACTTCTGGATATCAGTGCGAGCAACCCACTTCTTGAGTGCAACAAAAGATGATAGCTGCATGTAGAGGCGAATAAGAAACTATATATCAGCACATCAGCTTGAAGAGGTAACAACGAGATGCAGTTCATGCGAATTATTGCAAAAGACAAAAACAAAAGACAACAAAAAGGATAAAGGATAAAGAGGGAGAAAAAACTTCATATAATTGTATGCACAGAAAAAAGGAAGATGAGGCCCACATCATTCATGTCGAAAACCATCACTAAGGCAGCCACTCGGTCAGATATTGGTAGTGTTCCAATTGAATATTCATTTTGCATGTGGGCCATCCAGAGAGTGACATCAGCTGTGTAATACTTTGTGTTTATAGTCCACCTGATGATAAACAATGATCACCATAAACTCATACTTGAGAAATTTTCAAAAGACTATTAAGTACTGTAACCCTGAATAAACTTGGTCACCATGTAAATTGCTTGAAAATGAATCTTTAAACAAGTTACCCATAAGCAAGTACATCCGATGAAGAATCTGATGAATCTTCAAAATCTACAGAGAGCAATCCTAGAACAAAATGAAAATGATAAAACATGAAACTGGAATTTTCACCAGAAATTATAGAGAAACAAAATGAAAATGAAAATAAAAATTCAATTTGGCTGCAAATTTGTAATTGTGCTGTTAAGTGGGTTCTTATTCCTCATAAGGAGTATATTAAAGACACTTCTTATGACAGGTACACATGCAGAGTTCCCTGGTATAAGTTGATATAATTTCCGGACCAAAGTACTTGGTATGTGTTTAACTTAAGGTCCTCTGCCAAAGGGAGATGAGTAACAAGAAAGTGTGTTGTCAGTGAAGACCAATCGATTTTTATCAATTTTGCAATGTGAACTCAAAAGAGCTTCTTTCTTGCATCCTTATTTTGCTAATGCTTGAGTAGAGGATGTGGTGGAAACTACGTGCATCGCGCATGCTTCTCCATCAAAGTCTGGAAGCTTGATCTCTTAACTTAACCTAGACATGTTATGGCTGGAACTGAATGGCAGATGTTTGTGAAATACTAACATGAGGTTAGAAAGGTCACCTAAGATGAAACTATCAACCAATGATAGAGTCCTTTGATGGAAAGACGAGTATGAAATTTGACGCAAGACTCCAGTCATTCATGTGAGAGATACAACTGAGTCGTTGGTCAAAATAGTTTCTTTCTCCCGTGCCCTTTTTCTCGTTTTGAACATCTTCTTGAGTACTGCAGTGTACCCCACCATTAATTATATATATAACTTTTCAAATGGAAGAACTAAAGATCTAATATTTCTTTAAAAGAATGTTTAATTTGACCCCCAAAATGACAATTTTAACTTTATTCCCACTTTCCATGCACATTAATAGCGAAATAGCACAAAGAAGAAACCTAAAATCTTCAACATTCGCATGATCGCATCCCCAACCTCTTCTCCCACCAAGTCAAAAATCTTTCCTCAATCGACATTCCCTCAACATTACATGGCAATGGTATTTGGAATAAGACAACTACCTCACAATATAACTGCAGCTAAGAATATTCTCTGCAATTCATTTGCCTGAGCAATGTAATTAGTGTAGACACCACCCTATCTACCAAGTTATGGGCTAATTTTCTGAAAGACAAAAATCTTTTCTTGCAAACCTCCAGTTTAAGTTCAAGGACAACTTCTCCAGAATTAAACTTCGACTATTTTTAGGAGTCTGGGAGCATTGAAACTTGAGTAAAGCAACTTAAACTGGTTTAATTAATAAGAGATGCAATTTCAATTCCAACACAGATATAAATTATCAGCACAAGTCAGCAGAACAAAATATCCAATATCAACTGACATACAGATTTTCCTACAGCATAAAAGAACAGAAATGAGGGCGTCCTTAACTTTTACACATCTTCTTTGTTTCGAATTCTAAACTGCAAATTCAACCAAATCAGTTCAGTTTTTGTTTCAGTTAATGGACTCCAATTGTGATTCAAGATACTAGATTCAAATTATCACCAACAAGTGAACAAGACAAATACCTACAACTACACTAATATACAGATTAACATGAATAGCTGCCAACTGAGACTTAGAAATGGAGCCCTAGTCAGTTTAAACTTTAGCAACATCTGAGATCATGCACAGAATTGACACCTTAACAATTGGTGTGCCAAACCATGATTAGTTCAATTCTTTTCAAAACTAACACGAGCTCCAATGTCTATACATATACATAGATTAAAATGATCAACTAGCCAAAAACATATACAATAAGGCAACATCTAGCTATATACTGTACAAAAAATTAGATGCCTGTATAAAAAAAACAATAGAACAACCAATAAGCAACTACAACATTGACATGCCTAGCAATGAGCTTAGAACCAGAAACGCAGACCTAAGTCAACCTCGAGCTAAAGCTACGTTTGGGAGCAGTAAGTGAGACCTTGAAACTTAAAAACTAAAACTCCTAAAACTAAAATGAGTTCCACTCTCAGTTTGAAAACTTAGATCCAAATGATCAACTAGCTATCAACAAATACGGTACTTATTCATAAACTGATACACACATACCTAGCATTACAACTTACAAAGTCACTACAGCCACAGATAGCAAAGAGCCAACATTAAGAGACATGAAACCGTAAGTAGTACGTGCCTAACCACAGCTTAAAAATGAAAAAGGATCTAGTTCGTTTCAAACATAAGCTAAGTTTGGAATCATCGACACCTCAAAATTAGAAATTCAAAACCAAATTAGCTCAATCTGTTCCAATAAACTAACAAACACGAGCTCCAATTTATCGCAAAAACACATTTACATTCCAACAATCAATCAGTATCAGTAACACGATCGCGGAGCCCTAGCTGATTTCAAACAATGCCAATTCCTTCGAAACTATTGAACAGCGATACTAAACAGATTTAAATGCCTATCGACACGATAATTTGCAGCAGATGAAACGAAAGTAAAACCCTAAGAAAACAGTACGATCTTACGAGAGAGAAGAGAACGTTTGCCGACGTTGGGGGAACCGATCATAAGAACACCAGGTCTCTTCTCCAGCGATCCTCCCCCTTCCGCTTTCGCTACTTGCTGTCGCTCATCCATTGATTTTGATTTTCTACTTCAACTTCGTGTATGATTTCAGGCTTGTGTTGGAACAATTGGTATACTTTGCGTCCATATATATATTTTTTCGAACGTATATGAAAATTATAAATTATATACTTAATATGAATATAAAATATATAAAAAATATGTTGTTATATTTATAATTATTATATATATTTTATAATTATATATGTATATTTCATAATTATTATAAAATATACATAATTTATAATTTATATATTTTAAAAAATAAAAACTTCTAATATTGAGCGCCTATAATTTACGGTTTTGGAACGAGAGTTTTAATTTTTTTGAGGTGTTCTACTAAAAATAAATCCAATTATTTTTAATCGGATAATAATACATCGGCTCCGTTCTTAAATAAGTATTTTGCTTTAGAAGTAATTTTTATTTATCAAGTTTAGTAAATTTTGGTATTGTTTTTAAATTTAATTTGTTGGTGCAAAGTTATACATAAAAAAAAAATAGTTTAATAAGGCTCAGATTCAGTATAAACAATTTATTTTTTTAGATTTTTTTTTCTCATTGATCACATAAATTTCTTTCTATAACTCTTATTTTTTATTTTAACTAGTACATAAAAATCATTAATTAATTCATTACTACAAACATAACGTATCTAATTGCTAGTTAATATTCTTATTAAGATTTCAAGTTTAGATTATGAAGCAACGAAAAATTTATGTTTATATAATTATTTTAACAATACGTTAAATTGTTTTTTTAATCAAACATAATATTTATTTAAGGACTAATAGAATACTATTTGAGTCATTTAATTGATTTTTAAATATATTAATAATCAAAATATCCTTATACGGGTACCACAATTCACTGTGAATTTTTAATTTCTTTTTTCATTTATGTCAAATTAAAGTGAGACGGATGAATGGAGTAATGTATATATTTCATATACAATAACTTATTACAGTCGAATTTAGTTGTATCTTCTAACTTTAGATTTATAATAATATTTTGATAAATGTGTTTGAACATAAAATACTTATTTATCCCTCTTTGTATTGGATAAGACAAAAAATGTGTAAGAGAGAGATATATATATATATATAATGTAGATGAAAAGTATAATTTGTATCAGTAAAAATCAGTGATATTCTTTAGCTACGCGATCAAAATATAAATATCGTATCAAAATATCATGATGAATTTACTCAAAACTTGACTAATTTATCGCTCACCCCGTCAATCGTCATCAAATGTTATTCCGTATTTTTTAAATTTCACACCATTCATTTCTCACCAAAAAAACAATATTAATAAAATAAAATAATCATATACCAGGTATGGAATCGGCTTAAAATTGCTTCCACTTTTATTTGCGTGAACTTAAAATCACGCAAGTTATGCCAAGTTAATATCAGCTTATTAACATGCACCAAGCATATAAAGCTCTTCTAGCACTACCTATTTCATGATTGATAATTGTTTTTTACTTTCTTTCTTTTTTTACTAATGTGTGACTGTTTTGGGTATAAACTTTGAGAGATTGGAGTACACTAAACTATCAAATCATGTTGCATATATAGATAGATTGGATCTAAACCTCTCAAATGAGTAGATCGGAGATCTGAATGGGTTTAAACTCAGCATTTTTGAAACAGATTGAGGTGGATTGCAGCCCAAAGCCATCCGATCTAGAAGAGCAGGGTGGATTGCAGCCCAAATCCGTCTGATTCAATAACTAGATACACAGGAGAGATCAAGAAAAGATAGAAGGTGAAGGATAGAATCGAAGATATGATAAATGGATAATTTAGTTTGGGTGGGAGATAAGCGGGAAAAATTAGATAAAAGATGACATTTTTCTTTATAACTCACACAACTCATCGACATCAAAACGTGTAATAGCGGTGAGATTCACCAAAATACAAGAGTAATTTTGGAACAAAAAATTTGAAATGTACAGTAAAAAATATCACTTTTTCAAAAATTAAATTTATCCAAAACCGACAAAAAAAAGAAGAAAAAACTCATCGTATAAGCACACCCAATATAATGAGTAGAGACGATCTTTTGTAGGTTTTTATTTGTAGAATATTTCTAAAACGGATTAAGTTTTTACTCTTAATGCACTGCACAAACACCAAACAGATTGCACATAATTATTTCACTAATTCTCTTAATATTCTTTTTGTCACAATTTTCGTGAACTGACCAAACTTGATTTGACATTACATAAAGCATCGAGGAAACCAATACCGAACGAAAAAAAGTATCAATAACATACAAAAGAACGACTCTGGCTTAAAAGAACGACTCCACTTTAAATCTCGATGCTCCTTTGCATCAATCCTTATCTCCAAGCACATCTGGATGCTATCAATTTGTGTTGGCAGATTGCTGGGCACCAACAGCGAAGAATTCTGTGATGACTTCTAAGGGCATGCCTTTAGTTTCAGGGACTTTCAAAAAGACGAAAAACCAAGCTATGGCACATACAATAGCATAGATGCCAAACACGCCGGCGAGGCCAATAGAGTTGAGCATTACTGGGAGTGTATAAGTGACAGCAATATCTCCAAACCAAAATGTCAGAGCACATATAGCAATGCAAATGCCACGAACACGGGTAGGGAAGATTTCTGCACAGAGGATATTTGGGATTGGACCAAACCCCATTACAAAGGTGCAGAAGTAAACCACAACACTGACAGTTGAGATTATGGCATGTAAAACTGATCCCATTTCGATAACGTTTCCAAAAACTAGTATAACAAGAGAGGCTAGTAATACAGGCAATGTGCTCAAAAGCAGCCACCTGCAAAAAGAAAACTTTAACTTGGTAATTGAAGACATATTATGAATTCATGCATTAATTTATCAAGTATATGTATTCTGACTGAAATGATCAAAATAAATAAATATTGATATGTGGGATTTAATTGCTTAAGTAAGAAACAAATTGCCAAAATAAGCTGCACGAACAAGTATTCGACCAAAAAACTAAGATGACTGGAGATAATGAGAATGTGTAGTAATTCATATTTACTCGCAAGAAAATGAGACTGTTCTACAAGGTTGTCATTTGCCCCGTGATAAGAAATGAAATAGAAAATATCACCTCAAGTATATAAGACAGCCAATCCTAACCACCCGATGATAATCAATGTAGAAAAACTAGCTATAATATAAGAAGGAAAATAGAGCAATGCTACGGGGAAGGAGAGAGAGCTGCCACATTAACCCTTAGCGTAGAGTCACAACTCAGGCCAAAGCAGTAAAACGTGTGATCCACAATGCTTAGACAGTTCCTTCCCAGACTCCATAATGGAAGAAGTCTGGTGCACATGGTTATACTTTATTCGTGTAAACTTCACACTTTCAAGACAGTAATTCCTAGCTAACAAATCGAGGTCGTAGAAAAGAATAAAAATTTACCTTCTGCCGGCAATATCCATAAGTCTCATGGCAACACTTATGCTTGGAATCATCAACAAAGTTGTGAGACCACTAATAAGGAAAGAAACAGAATCCGAACCGATGCCAATATTCGATAGAAGAACTCCTACCCCTGCTTGTTCTAGGATTTGAGGAGTGTAGTAGAGAACCCCATTTATGCCAGAAAACTGCATAGAGTAATATGTTTCAGCAAAGATTCAAAGGTATGAAAGTACATAGAAAATTAAACTTGGCCAATCAAATTAACATCCGGGAAGATTTACATTACCTGCTGAAGTATTTGAATACCTACTCCGACTATCAGTGCATGCTTGACACCTGGCTCGCAAAGTTCCCTCCAACTTGACCCTTTTGAAGCAGATGCAGGTGGCCTAATCTTCCAGACATCAACTGGTTTATGACCAGGAAGATCATCCAAACGAAGAACTGATCGACTCACGAGTGCAGAAGCATGAATCACTTCATTTTCAGGACGGACATCACCATAGAGTGACAGAATTGAACCACGTCGAGATACAGCACCACCACCCTCCTGGTGCAAATAAATTCTTTTAAGCCCACCTCCCTTCTTCCCATCTTCTTTATATGCCAACTGCCAACCACCACCGATCCCCACTCCACTCCCTGTTTCATTAGCATTGCTCTGCATCATGCTTAAGAAACTGCCCTTGGCAGTAACTGGGCTTGGGCCCACGTCCTTTCCGGTCTCCGAACCTTGACGTGAGAGCAATGGGCTTTTTAAATTGTCATCTGACTCTTCACCGGAAGAATGGGATCTCTGAAGGCTCTCCTCATCCCACTGTTCGTTTTTTATTTGTTGGTCTCCTACATTGAACATGCTTCCGAAATTCGGAAACAGCATACTTCTCATGCTTCCCATTTCTGGTTGCTTCTCATGAACACTTCCAAAAAGAGTGACCATGGGATCCATAAGCTGATTTGCCATGCTCCCATGGCGGGAGACGAGGCCAAGAGTACTCTGGCCGGTAACAGGTTTGGCAACCCATGAACGCCCCTCTTCAGCACCATATAACTTGATTTGATCCTTTTCTGTGGCGTATTCATTACTTCCGCTAATTTCATTGTCGGGCCCAATCATGTACTCTTCTATAGATGTTTCGCCTCCGGTTCCAAGACCTTCAACCAGTAAAGCCATTTCTCCTACAAGTAAAAGAAATACAAATGCTTAGCTATCAAACCCATTAAAGTGCTCTGACTTGCTTAAAAACAGAAATTTCTTAACCTGAGACATCTTCCCTCCCGCGAAGCCTCTGTAAAATCTTCTTTGCCTCTTCCATTTGCCCTTTACTCACAAGCCACCTTGGAGATTCGGGCAAGAAAAATGCTGCCAATACAAAATAAGCCACTGAAGGAATAGAAAGAACCCCCAACATTAATCTCCAGCTAGGTGAATTCGTCAACGACATTCCAAAGACCATACAGTAAGATAAAAACATTCCAATACAACCCGTGAACTGTGGGAGGGTATTTAATTGTCCCCTTATTTCTGATGGAGCAGTCTCTGAAATATAGACAGGAACAAGTGTAACTGCAAGGCCTATTCCAAATCCGTCCAGTAGTCTCCCTGCTAACAACACGTAAACATTGGGAGACCAAAACATCACTAAACCACCAAGAAAATAGAGGATGGATGAAATTATAAGCATCGGACGCCGGCCAAGAGAATCTGCTACGGGCCCAGAAAATGTAGTGATAACTGTTGCCCCAATAAGTGACATCGCCACAATAAGCCCTTCTATTGTAGGTTGTGTCTCCAAATTAAACTCCTTCTTGATGTAAAGAACCGCCCCTACAACAGATGAGATACATTTTTCTGAGGAAAATAATAATGCTACATTGATTCATAGGTTTTGTTGAGGGAAAATGAAAAAAGAGAAACACAAAGGTTTATAAAGTACAACTTAATGAGTATTCCATAATACTCCATTCGTTTAATTTTAAGCGTCCAGAAAGCAAAATTTTCCCCTCGGAGTATGTCACTGTCATGGACACTTAAAATGAAATGGAGGGAGTAAGAAAGAAGAGATACGCGAACCCCATATTTCCTCTCTTACTTCACCTCTTAGGATCTTATCTCCTCTCACTCTCATTTTTATGGTAAAGAAAGGACCTTCAAATGCAAGAGGCTGCATACAGACTATTGCAGTAAATTTTGAAAATATAAACAAAACACGCCCAGAGGGACAGAGTAGCACAGCATGTACCTGCAATTGTTGCATTATCCCATCCTTGCAACAGGTTGCCAATGGCAGCAGCAATGGCCACTAGCACAGCTCCCTTCATACTCAGTATACTGAGATCTCTGATCTGGATACTCAAATCACTAATACAACTCAGACCCTCTTTTTTATCTAATTAACCTTACCAATTATGTCGACATGTAAAGCATCCCTGTCACTTGTAGCTTTTGTACCTTCGATAACAAATGGAGAAAGATTAGCATACCACATACTTGACCTTGATAAAAGGAAACTACTCACGGAATAAATAAAATAAAAAATAGCTCAAGAGAAAGGGAAGGAACAAATCTATGAAGTTTGAATCCTAGATATGACATCAAATAATCAAACTCAATAGCTATTCTATGTACACTTGTAGAAATCTATCAATACTGAAGTTGGAAAAAGTATTCTCTTCATGCTTAATGAAAATCAAACAGACTCTGAAACACTGGAGAACATATGCTAATTAAATGTAGCTACATCAAAAAATACAATAAAATCATCTAACTCAATTTCCATCTACGTTCAATTGTATACAATCTATACACATGGAAATCGAGAAAAAACACATTGGCCAATTCAATAACCAACAAGCTGATCGAGTTAGAAAACATTTAATTGAATGCAACACTATCTAGAAACAGCAGAAACTGATCAAATCCAGTAGCTATTCTATGCACATTTTGCAAACAAATCAGTGAACACAAAAATCAAATAGACACACATTCTCTGTGCATTTAGCAAACAAATCTATGAACACCAAAATTTGAAAATAAACATATGCACCCAGGTTTAGAATCACACTACAAGCTGAATGTATGCAGCTGAATCCAGAAAGTCTTTCATCTTGTATACTACAATAAATCTGTAAAGCCAAAAATTTACACCAGAGAGAAAAAAAAAAGAGAGACAAATTTATGAACAAACCAATGCTGCTGAATCTAGAAACAAGAACCAAACATAGAATGTGGTACCCATGGTGGAAACAAGTATAAGATTTCCTTCATTTGCAAAAGATCAACAACAATAGCAAAAATACAATCTTCATACCTTAGAAAGAGAAAGATGCAACAATGACATCTAACCAACCATTTTACAAGCTTAACTCCATAATTCAACAAATGGGTTTACATAGAAATCGTCCCTCTAAACAGAAAATCTAACAAAAAGGTGCCAACAAGAAGGAAAAATCCAATAAAAAAGTTCTTTTTTTGCTACTGGAAAAAATAACAGTCCCCTTCTTGGTTCGTGTGTGTGTGTGTGTGAGAGAGAGAAGGGGGGTGTGGAGGAATACCAGTTCAAATTGGACGAGGAATGCGTGCTGATCTGTTTAGCCCGTTCGTATGTAATTACATGGTCATAATGATTACATATATATACGAGGAAAGAATCCCGGTTCCAGAAAGATTGAAAAAAAAAAAAAAATTGGCAATTAGCAATTTCCAGCTGTGGCCAGGGGCGGGGAGTAATTATTTGGTATCGAATGACTAATAAATCATGATCGTACTAATTTGGTTGCATTTTCAAAAATACTACTGTACGTACCTAGATGTAAATAAAAGGATATGCATTTTCTGCCCTAATAAATGATTTATCATTTTCTGTTAGGTAACTTCTAAAATTAATACAGATGCTAAATTAGTCAAAAAATTATAATTTAAAATTTTAAGATTATTTTTTGAACATATGAAATAAAAATTTTAAATTTTTTTGATAAGAAATGAGACACGATTTCGAACTCAAATAAAGGTATTAATATTATACTAAACAATTTAGAAATTAGAAGCCTAAAAATTTTGAAGTATAAAGATAACAGCGTCGTTCACTTGCAATGTTTTTTATTTTTTAGATTTTTCTTCACATTGATCTCACAATTTTATATCTATCTATCTATCTGTTTATTTGATTTTATTTATTTATTTTAATTTATTAAAAAATAAAAAAAAAATCAAAAACCTTTCTACAAAACACATTCTCAGATTTCACTGGCCGGCTTTATGCTTAAGATCGCGCATAATCGGCAAAAGTATTTACTAAATATGTTTGAGGAGAATCGTGAAAGTGGATAAATGACCTTAATTATCAATGAGTTTGTAATCTAATAAAATACATGAACTTTAAGATCCATGTAATTAATTGAGCCATATTATTACATGTAAAAATGAAGAAATTAAAGGGTGCATGATAAGCCCTTGAAGAAGAAGAAGAAGAAGAAGAAGTGCAAGAATCCTGGGCAGCCAAAAGAACAGAAACAAGGAGGCTCATGTGCAAAGCAGTTTCCATAACGTGACCTTCAATCATGAATTAGTAATAGTACTAGCTAGCTAGGGTATATTCTTGCAGAGGAATTCCTGTCACTGCTAGCTAGAATATAAGCTTTTATATAGTGTCCAAAAAAATTAGAGTGGGTTCGTCATATAGCAACGAAATATATATGCCACTCTAGAATCGGTCACCGTTTCTAATACAGTCGATGTAGAGTTTGTACGTGATTCGAAGAAATTACTCCATGCAACGGTTGAATTAGTGTGACGAAATACCCCCCCCCCCAAAAAAAAAAACTACATCATATTTGTATAAAATTTTATTTTTTGAATTATTTTTGATATTTCGGTGAATACAAACGATTGTATGAAATATTTTTTCATTGATCTGGCCATTTATTCCTTCCGAGTCACACCAAGAAAATCTTGAATCAAATAATTAAGCTTCACTTTCACGTGTGATTGTCAAGGTAAATATTGTTGATGTTATTGTTGCTCTTGTTATTATTGTTATTAGAGTTAATTTCATTTTAAGCTTCAATATTTTTGTGAGATCGTAAAATGGGTTCTAAGGTTCAAAAAATTGCAACATAGGCTCTGTTGTTGCTTTTTTTTTTTCTTTTTTTTTTTGCAAAAAGAATCCTCTTTGAGAGAATATGTTAAATTTTAAAAAAAATTATAAATTTGAGGGCCTAATATGCAAAAATTCCATTAGGATTTAACAAATTTCGTTAAAAAAAAGTTATTTTTGCAACAAAAATAAAACATTAAAGTCTAATATGCAACATTTTGAACTCGATGTCTCATTTTATGTGCTAAAAAAAATAGGATATAAATGAAATTAACCCTTACTATTTTCATCATCATCTATTATTTTTATGTATATACAGGTGCGGAGCCAACGGGGGCGGGAGGGGACGCCCGCTCCTTCCACGACAAAAATTCCTTCATTTGAATTATTAATTTTCGCCCCGGAATTTTTTTCCCTTTGTTTTAACCTTAATTTCTAATATATTGGATTTATTATATTTGCCTTCATTTTTTATTTTTTTTAATTTTATATTATTGAATTTGTGTTATTTTGATGTGAAGTGAAAATATTTTTGAATATGGATGAAACCTTTTTGTGTTTATTTACTAAAAAATAAGCATTTTCAAGATATTGCTATTCTCACCTAGTTATCCGACCAAAAAAAAAAAAAATCGAAGGCACTGCTCCCATGCAAAGTCCTGTAAAAATTCACCCCCTCCGCGAAAACATCCTGACTCCGCCTCTGTGGATATATGATTAGTCCATGAACACTTCTAATAAACTAAAACTAATTAATTGCTCTTTGTACTCTAAAGTAGCCCAAGAGTACCCAAGTTAAGGTTAATTTCTAAAATAATTATTTTATCAAATCTTAATGTGCATGAGAGTTTGTACATATTATTAGGTGTCATCTTAATGGTTAACTTCCTACATTTGTCTATTCGTCCCACTTTTAGTAGAAGACATTGTCCCATCCGACTCCATTTCCACTATCATGTTAAAAGGTTTTATTCCCAACATTACCCTCACTAATTGCCTTAAATATCCAATTATAGACCTCATGATCCTTTGCATCTTTAGTAAAATTACCTTGCTTGCTTGCTTAATTAATTTATTTATTTTACTTATCTTTATTTATGCTTTCATATAAGAGGATATAGACTAATTAATCTAGGGTATCATATATATATTCATCTTGCTTGATTTGTAATTAATCTTACAAATTAATGATTCCCACTACATTTGTCACATTCATTTATGTAAATACATCATCCTCAATTTCTACTTCTACACATAGGCTACAAATTAACAAATACGCGATGTATATATCATGATCTAACGATCCTCAAGTTGTCGTTTGCTCCTGACGTGCGGTCACATATTCATAATTACCGAAGCTTTGTCCATTTCGATCACAAAATGTTGAAGTGCCAAAGAGTTGTTTTGATTCATCTATATGGAGTCATTCAACGGCAAAACCTATATATGTCGTTGTTGATGGCTCCATGGTTCTCGGAAAAAATAATCATTAGATACGTAAAGACATGAAGTAATGTTCACTTTTTTCATGAGTTTGAGTGCTAGATCACCATATATAATTTCCAAAATTAATTGTTGGCTTCCGTTGCAAGAATTTGTCGCTAACTAAATTAACATTATCATTTTCAGATACTTTTTTTATCGGTAGATCATGTATAATATTGTGTATGTTATACATGTACAATATGTCTACGATGAGATGGCCTCTCTCTATATATTACATAAACTTTTATGAAAATTAGATGGCAATTCACTAGATAATTATATACTAATTTGGGTTAATACTCTAATTAATCTCGCCATAACAAGGGAACATGAAAATTAGTAGTTTCCCCAATTTATTTGATATTAGTTTTTGTGTCAAGTTTATCATATATAAAAAAATAGGTCACAAGGTCATTTTGGTAAATATGAACAACCTCATACATCTAATCAAGGACATGGACATAAAATGATAACAAAACAAAACAAAAAAAAAGGAAAAAAAAAAAAAAACCTGGCACATTCCAAACCTTTTGTGACCTCACTAAAAGGCTTCCCTCACCACATAGAAAATGTAACTGCTAGCTAGGGTAATTTGGTACTTAACACCTCACTCAACTACTATATAACACCCTGCTAAAGCCACATTCTAAAATCACAAAAAAATTTGGTAACTACAACTT
>JAOWAN010000050.1:3017789-3045950 GCA_028566635.1 Lobelia cardinalis | reverse complement strand
CTCTGCCCTATCTAACGCTAAACTATCATTCAAATCTCTCGCTATCAAGTCTTTCCTAATCACCTCACCCCAAGTAATTTTTGGTCTACCCCTCCCCCATCTCACGATCTCTCCTCCTACCTCATTAAAAAAATATATATTTTTTGGAGATAAATTTTCATTTCATTAATGATAAGTTAATGATAAATTTACACAAAATGTACTTGATAAGTTTTCATTCCTTAATGATAAGTTAATGATAAATTTACACAAAATGTACTTGATAAGTTTCCATTCTTTAATGATATTTGGGAAAATTAGTTAATTTTGTTTCCTCAATGAGCTTAAAAAGGTTCCCATCACTTTTAGCCAAATAAATATGCTTAGAAAATCCAGTAATCAATATTTAAAAATTCTGTGATTTTAATTAACTTTCCCACTCTAAAAATGCCGTTACATGCATGCAAACCTATGCCATGAGAGTGCCAGACTCTAAAAATCCAAACCTAAATTTTCTACCATTTATACCACTCTCCCAACCTTCCTCCTCCGCCTCCATTCTAGCTAGTAGCTTTGAACCCACAAATTCAGATATGGATTCCCTAGATTTTTTGGATCAACAGTCAGATGAGCTGAGCTTCCAATTTCTTGATCACTCGCCGCCCCGGTTCGAAGATCATGAGCATGGAGAGCTTAATGTTGTAGAAAACAATCAAGTTGAGATTAATGCTACTATAGCCAAATCCAATGATGAATCCGTTGATGATTTCTTCGATTTTTCACCGCTCAAGTTCGTAGAAGGAGAAAACACACAAGTCGAAAACCCTTCAGTCGACGCTTTGTCCGTCGATGAATCCTTCGACTTTTCACCACTGATCAATCAAGGAGAAAACACACAAGTCGAAAACCCTTCAGTCGACGGGATATTAAATCCTTTGTCCTTCGATGAATGCTTCGACTTTTCACCACTCAACCTAGAAAGAGAAAACACACAAGAACACCCTTCAGTCGACGGAATACTCAATCTTCTTTCCATCGATGAATCCTTGGATTTCGAATTTGATTTCTCACCACCACCACCTCCTCCTCCGGTGCAAGCTGGCGAGTGGACTTTTGATGAAAACAAAGAGTTTGAAAACGCCTTAGCTGAGTTTGATCATTCTTCGCCAAATTTCTTCGAGGAGCTTGCTTCAAGGGTTCCAAGCAAGTCCATTAGTGAAATAAAAACCCACTACGAAAAATTAGTTTACGACATAGAATTGATCGAAGCTGGTAAAGTAGAGCTACCGGACTATCTGGATAACCAACAGCCGGAGTTGGAGGCTGCTGATGGCGGAGATGACGAGGTGGCCGGATCTCCGTCAAAGGAACCACGGGGAAAGGGAATTGCCGCCGCCGAGAAGAAAAAAAGAAGAGGAAGTACTGCTTGGACTGAGGAAGAACACGCGTATGTTTATAATTCTCTTAAGATCTATATATCTTTAACTTCGTTTCATTTTAATTATAATAATTGCTGCCGCCTTAATTAATTCATAAAATTATTAATTAGTGTCTATCAATTAGTTTCATTTTAATTTAAATCTTCCCGTTCTTGGGTGGCCGGTGGATTAATCTGATCATCTTGCATGTCTAGCTCTTGTTCAATGAATGGGAATATATATTGAATTTACGTACCTCCCATTTTCAAATCTAGGTTTTTATCGTCTTTCTTTAATAGAAATGTTCAAAATATAAAAGGATTAATTTACCTTCCTTTGAAACATAGCATTCTTGGTTTTTTTTTTTTTTTTTTTTAATCCTTTTTCAGATCATCTGTTTCAAATGATATATTATTTTTTGTCTTACGTTTAAAATATGATTTTAAAATTTTAAACTCTAATTAATCTAATTAATTTAATTAGAATATATGTCATTTTCAAAAGCTACGTGATATGAGATTGGACACCATTAAAAACAGAAAATCCTGATTCATTATTTTCACTTGTATGAATGAAGAGAATTATATCTTTATTAATCTACTTTATGATTGACATTATTTGTTCTTATAAATCAACATTAATCTACTTTATGTTTTTGTCTTAAATTTTTCCCTTTGAGCACCGTGTTAGATACATAATAATTTTTCTACATTTCATTTCTTAATCTAAGATTTTATAAACGATAATCCATTAATAAGTTAATTTTTTTTATTCTAAGCTTAATTTATTGCCTTAATTAAGATTTTATAATTCTCCATTATTCAGAAACAATTTTTTTAGGACAAACTATAAAAGAGATCGGTGGATTATTCTTTTGGAAGTAGATGGAAGAATGGTTTTAGTATCTAATTTAAATTAAATTTATCAAAAGTAATTAAATTTATAATATTTCTAAATTTTGATTTTTGACATTCCATTTTCATTAAATGTATATATATATATATATAGGAATTTCTTGAAGGGACTGGCTGAATATGGAAAGGGAGATTGGAGGAGCATCTCAAGGGTCCATGTGCTAACCAAAAACCCAACTCAGATTGCTAGCCATGCTCAAAAATTCTTCCGGCGTCAGAGAAGCTCTAAGAAATCCTCTGCTGCCGCCGGTGCTGCCACCAGCTCCACCTATCCCTACCCAAGGCGGCGCCGACGTAGCATTCACGACATTGACAAGGTCGTCACTCCCACCACCACCATCACCATCTCAACTTCGCCACCAAAACCGGATACTACTCCCCAGCAAGCCGAACAATCCCTACATACTCCAAAACCTTCGGTTGATCCTGATCTTACAAATAAGAACAATGCTCAGCAGAATTGCACGAGTTCACCGCCATTGATTCCCTCCAGCACCACAGTTTCTATTCCACTTCTACAAAGTATTAATGAAGAAGCTCCTTTTCCTCCTCTCGCAAATCCTCACATGATTCCACCTCTACAAAAACAAGCTCCTAATTTTCCTCCTCCCCCAAATCCGTATAACATGACTCTTCCCTCGTGGATAACCACCACAACCACTTTGATTCCACCACGGCGCCCTAGAGGCCGCCCTAGACACAACTTCAATCCTCGAGTACATCAACCACCAGCTTCAATTCCGCTACCTTTTATGCATCTCAACTTACCCTCGCGGATAACCTCCTCCACCACCCCTGCAATCGCTTTGATTCCCCCATGGCCGCCTAGACACAATTTCAATAGTCCTCGACCAGTTACTCAAAAACCGGCGATTTCTCCTCTTATGGGTCGACTCAACTTGACTAATTTTCGGCCACCAATATTAATACCCTCCGCCCCGCGGCCAACAGTTTCTATTCCATCAATCCGCGGACACCATCTTAATCCTCCACAAACTGGTCATCAGCAGCAGTACGAACTTCCTCCTAATTTTCCGGACCATCTTAATCCTCCACAAACCTATCATCAGCAGCAGTACGAACTTCCTCCTGTTCCAGAGTGCTTTGACGCGGATTTCCCACCAATACCATTAATTAGACACAATTCTAATAACATTCCTGATCCAGAAACTGAACATCATGATGCAGAACTTCCTCCTCTTCCATACTGCAATGTGCCTTTTCCACCACCATTAACATCCAGTACCCCAGTCATGAGTCCGCCACCATTTGAACAAACACAGAGCTTTCTTAGTTTTTACCGCGCCCAGACTAGTGTTCCATGCAGCACTACTGTGAGAACCACCACATCTGATATTCCTGGCCCATCAGCCAACGGACTCCACTCTTCATCTTCCTCGCATCCTCCGGCTAAAATTTGGTTCGGGCCGAACTGATGATTTCTATGTCTACTTTCTAGAGTCGCGTGCTTTGGATTGATCAAAGAAATCTAGCTAGCTAGCTACCTTGTACTTCAATTAATTTTCCGTCTCATTAATTATTAATTTCGTCAAGGTGTAGTTTTCAACAGCAATTGAGCTTCATTTCTGATCACTTGTGGGTTAATCTCATCGTAGATCCTATTATTTTTGTGAGTTCGCAAAATGAATTCTCAAATTTAAAAACTTGCATAATGAGCTTTATAGTTACATTTAACTTTTCGTTAATTTTCTAACGGAGATAGGTTCATTAGTTAGTAATGAACAAATCAAAGTACACCAGAAAAAATAATTTGGAAATAGTTCACAGACTTCCCAGTGCACTCTATCAAAAGTGAAACCAAGGACAACAATAAAACGTCGTCGTTGGTAGTTGTGAACACATTCTGCGGTGTCGTTTAGAAAAAGGCCAAGCCAAAAAAAAAAAAAACAATAGAACCCCCCTCGACCTTTCCTTACAAAGTTCCAAGACAACGGGGGGGTGCACAGTCCAAATTGACGATTAAATCGAACCGAACGAAATCGATAAGTTTGGTTTTGTTTCGATCAACGACGGTTCGATTACGATTCGAGAAATTTTCAAATCGCACGGTTCGGTTCGGTTCGATTTGAGTTGTTCGAACCGATATCTAATGTATATGTATATTTTTACATAAATCTCTCATATTTTTTATATATTTATATATATTCCTTTTAATTTTATATATAAAATAGAATAATAATTATATTCTAATTTAAACTTAATTGTATTATGATCAACTTATAAATTTTATAATTTTTAAGTTGTATTGTGCTAAATATTATGTAAATAAACAACATAATTGCGTAGTTTTTCAATTTTTATTATGATCATATGCTATTAATGTAAAAAATATTTTTTTTAGTTTTTTGTTATAAATTTAAGTTATATTTATTTATTTTTTACAAAATTACAAGATTTTTTTTAAATCGAAAAATCGAACCAAACCGAACCGCGATTTATCGGCTCAATTTGTTAGTTTTACGGTTCAATTTATGTTTAAAATTCTCCGAACTAATAGTATGCTATTAAGCTTGCGAATTTATACCCAAACCATGAAAATTATATGATACGCACTTGCGTATGAAGAATCATACGCATGTTTGGAGCGTGGAATACACTCATCTATATAAATGAGTGAGAAGAATCATTACTCATATATAATTCTTTAACAAATTTTCTAAATCACGGTAAATTAACATATATTCATTAAGAGATAAAATCAAATATTTTTAAGATTATACTAGGATAACGCATATATTTTTTAAATTCAAAATTTTGTTATCCCGTCACTGTTTGCACTCATTCAGTTAAGAAAAAGCTCTCTGTATTCATTGATTAAACTTATTATGTTTATTGATCAAACTTGTTGTATTCATTGGTAAAGCTTATTTTGTTCATTGATTAAGCTGCTTGTGTTCACTGATCAAGACAGTGAAGTTCATTGTTTACGTTTGTGATGTTCTTCATTTAATCTTGTTGTGTACATTGAAAAAATTCTCTGTGTTCATTGATTAAACTTATTAAGTTCATTTATCAAACTTGTTGTATTCATTGGCAAAGCTTATTTTGTTCATTGACTAAATACGTTGTGTTCATTAATTAAACATATTGTATTCATTGATCAGAAAATGAATATAAATAGATAACTGTCATTAATAAAATTTTATTATTCACAAATGCAAACTTATTTATACATCAGATGGTTCAAGAACCATATGAAACCCATTTACTCTTTAAATTAAGAAATTTTTCCAAAAATAAATGAATAAGTCTCATTTTCTCCCCCGTATCTCTCTCTACCATTTCTGCGTTTCTCTCTCTTTCCCTCTACTCCCTCCATAGCCACCATCTCTATTCAAATCAAACTCCATAGCCACCATCTGTCTTCATCTCCATTAGCCGACAATAATCCTCATCCACCGCATATACTTTGTCAAATCGTCCAAAATCCACCATATACGATTCACCACCTCTCTCAATCGTTACTATCCACAACTCACCATCAAGCAACCGAAATTCACCACCCTCGACATTCTTTATATGAGAAAGATCGATGAGAGGGATGGAGTGAGTAGAGATGACAGCTATATGGTGATTCGACGATGGAGCTTGAATGAAGATGGTTATGATTGACGGAGGGTGGTGTGAATTCGGTTAGAATTGAAGATAATCATTTAATCAGTAATAAGTAATGTTCATTTACTTCAACGTCTATATTCATCTGATTATAATATGATGTTCATTTGAATTAATGTGATATACTATACACTGCTTTATTGAAGGTTACAAATGTTCATTGCGTTATTGTTTAATGTTCTTTTCGTCATTCGTCGGTGCTTATGTTGCTTGCGTTCTCATGGATGATTTTCACCCATGATTTCTGATTTCTGATTTTTCTCTCTCATTGGTCCCACATTTTTTCTCTCTATCTCTCTCTTACTTTTTACTATAATCATTACAAAAATCCAAAAACCAAATCAATAAATCACCCATCCAAACGTAATAGTTATTCGTTTTTTGTATTTAAATTTGAATTCTTATTAATTTTAGAAATTATGGCATGCGTTAATTTATGCATGAATTATGAAGTTTATATAAATTTGATTTTTTGTTGTAAATCAAATCCTAAAATTTAGGAATTGATAAGATTAATAGGTGAGACTTGAGAGTGGGGGAGGACGGGAGAGTGAGCACAGTTGCGGGTGCTAGGTACACCCATGCGCTTAATATACGCCCAGCCCAAACCAAACCCAACAGTTGAACCCCTAGCAGTGCAGGCGCGGGGTTTTAGAGCTGCGAAGGATCGAATTTCATGATTTCTCGCTCTTCAGGAATCTAACGCACGAGAGACATGGGATGAACAAGAATCATAACCCATGAACCATAATATGGTTTAATTAATTCTTGTAAGTTTTTTTTTAATTTTCTATTTACCAATAGAATGACAACAATGGAGGGTGTATTTGATGGGAAGAAGAGAATGTTTGAGGAGTTCACACCAGGGTATTACGCGATTTGTGCCATTGGGGGATTGCTTAGTGCTGGCACTACCCATCTTGCCATTACTCCCCTTGATGTTCTCAAAGTTAACATGCAGGTATTTCTAATTTCTGTCTACGTTTTCGTTAATTGGGTCTGTCTGCATGAGTGTTTTATTAGTGATGATTGATAAGGAATTGGGATTGATTCCGATTTTTCTTTATGCTGTTAAATGTAGTCAATTATAGTTGTGGGGATCACCCTTGCGTTTGACCTTCTCGTTGGATCTTTTTGTATGAATTTCATGTATGTGATGGAGTAATGATTGATGTTAAATTGGGTTTGGTTTCATTTTCGTCGATTTTTGTTTTCTATGAGGGAGGTGTGATTTCATTGATCGTGTCCTGTGTTGTACATTCATGTAGCTGGCCTTATTATTTGGACAAACTCTGAGTTGAGACTGAGCATGTTGATTTATGATTTTTTTTTGTATGCTTTTACGATCAGTTTTCTTATGTAGATGACGGAGTGAGTGAAGTGTGGTTTGATGGGTCGTCCTGCATCAGTCAGTCATCTAACTGACCCTTGTCATTGGGGAATAGGTTGAGTTAAATGAGTACTCTTGTGATTTTTCCTGTGCTTTACTGCGAGGTGTATTTCAGGGATCATCTTACACTGGGCATTCATGTTAGTTAGGCTAGTTATTGGAGAAGGCGGAGTTCAGTTTTCTTCTTCTTTTGGACGTCTGATGTTTCATATGCTTTTTAGATGAATTTCATTTCGTACAAATGAAGTTCAGATTGTCGGGTCATCTTGCGGTGGACACTTTAGTTAATCACAGAAATTGGCCAAGAGCTTATTAGAAGTATTTCATTCATTAGTTTCATATGTTGCTGAGATCAATTTGATCGTTTACATGTGAGGTGGTTTCACTTGTCATATTGCATTCGGACATAGTATCTTTTTTCTGATTTTTCATATGCTTTTGAGGTCATTCTTATTTCCTGTCCTAAGCATACTTGTATATGCACTATTTATATAATGAGTTAAAATTGGATTAGGATTAGTTTCAATTGCATTTTAAAGATCTTTAGTATACTTTGGAAATCATCAAATTTTATTTCCACTTCTAAGTAATCGATTTGTTGTATCATTTTCTTGTAATTTTTGGGTCCATGGATATTTGAAGTATGAAGGTTGAGCAAGGCTAGATTTTTCAACAACCTAAACAAATTTGATGCCCAGCTAAATGTGTTTGATCATGCCTCAAGCACTTCTTTGTGGTTCACGACACGCAGGAGTCAAAAGTAGGGTCACAACCAGCTTTGCCTGATGATGCCTAAACCAGTTACTTGTTGGGTCAGTAATTAATCTCGTCGTTGACACAAGCATGAGCCAAAAGTTGGGATTCCTAGAAGTTCATGAACAGTTTTCCTCTGTTCGAAACCTTAGTATGAAATGCTAAAATTGTTACTGAGTGAACAAATTTTAGACTAGCCCATTACCTATATCAGCAGTGTGATGTTTACATTCTCGATGTGGACTCGGTTTTGTTTCTGATCCCCACTTACTACGGCACCTGCATTGCATTTGGATGTGATCATTTCTAGAATGCTGCATTTCTGTTGCAGAACCTTCTCCTGTTTTTTGCTGTGTAACACATACTCCCTCCATTACATGCAAAGTGTCCATTAATTACTTTATTTGGTCAAGTTGGTTTCACTTTGACCAAATATATATGTAAATGTATGCAGTTCTTTAAAAGTATAGAGTAATTCATTTATTTCAATATAGTTTGCAATCGTTAAAATTTGATCACTTAAAAGATCGATTTACCTTAATTTATGTTATCGGTAAAGAAGGATGCGATTGTGAACGCTTTGGTTGGGACTGAGGGAGTATAAAAGTAGCTAAATAGTATTAGTATATGATATGCTTCATGCATCACATCTGTTACGTAATTAGTCCAAAATAGCACACATGTAAATGTACATTTCATCTTTTCTGATATTGCTCAAAAAGTCCAGTACACGATCATTTCCTGGAAGAAAATTGATGGAACTTATTGATGTGTGTACCAGGCTGGTGATGATAAAAGTTAAAACTATGACGCCGTTGTTGTTATTGTTTGGAATTTGGTGTAGTTTTGAGGCCGTATTGAGTTGTGTGTATAGTCTTCTAGTTGTACATGTCTCGCTTTTAATACAAGAAAGACTTGCCAAAATTAAAGTTAAGATATGTTTATCTTTCTGAGATAGAGCCCTTGCACATTTAAAATATTAAAAGAAACAGAACTATTTTTGGATAAATGCATACAGAAAGCATGACTGTGAAATCTATACTAAGCTACCACTAGCATGCCACATTCTTTGCTGTGCTGCCTAAGCAATTGTCATTCCTGTTTCATGATCTCAAAGATTGAATAAGGGGCTATATTTGTTTTTCGTTCCTTTCATTGTTACATTTTTGATGCATGTCAACTATTTCTCTTGGATGTGGCTCGGTCTAAAAGGATTTTTATTTGGATTTTAGGTGAACCCAGTTAAGCATAGTAGCATATTAACAAGCTTTAGTACACTTTTAAGAGAGGATGGGCTTTCAGCATTCCAAAGAGGGTGGGCTGGGAAGTTTTTTGGATATGGTGTTCAGGGGGCTTGCAGATTTGGCCTGTATGAATATTTCAAGAATGTTTACTCAACTGCTCTCGTTGACCACAACAAGAGTTTCATCTTTTTCATCAGCAGTGCATCTGCTGAAGTAATAGCCAATGTGGCTCTCTGTCCTTTTGAGGCCATTAAAGTTCGTGTTCAAGCACAACCTCGTTTTGCGAAGGGTCTGGCTGATGGTTTTCCAAAGCTATATGCATCAGAAGGCATCCGTGGGTACAAAATTTCGGTTCCTATTGTTAGATTAGCAGATCATGGTGGTTCACTCATGTTTACTGAAAGAGTTTTTTGTTGGTTATTGTTGCAGATTATACAGAGGACTCATTCCACTATGGGGTCGTAATCTACCATGTAATTGCTCTCGTACCTACTACAAGATTTTTTATTTTATTTTTTTTGCTTAGTAATATGTTGACTATCATGGTTTCAATAGTACCAAGATCTTCATGTTAGTTTTCCCGGTATTAAGTTTGAATATATAGGACCACTGTACTTTCTAATTGCCTCAATTACCCAAATGCGTGAACTGTGAAGATACGTAAACTTTCAAGGGGATACACTTGTCAATATTGATTATTGATATAGATTATCTGAAATTTCTATGCCTGACCAGGATTTTGGCTGAAGTTGAAACCTCTTCTGTTATTACCTGTATTGTGATTCAGAAAATAAATTTTCCAAGTGATTGTGAAGACAAGGATACTACATATGAGTTATTCGTTCATAACTGTCCCTTTTGTCCTGCTGCATTTGGCAAATTAGCTTTTCAAAGCTTTGTGAACATGCTACGAGTTGTCCACTTTTGTTCATATTCGCTATCTCATGCTCGAAGCATAATCGTTGATTGCCAGTTTTATGTGACGACCAAGCTTTATTTGTCGTTCATTGTTGTTTATTGTGCATCAGTCACTTTAAAAGCTGCAAGATATGTTAATAACTAGGGTGTACTAATTTCATTTTAAGTTCTCTTCCATTGTTATTTTGGCAGTCTCTATGGCCATGTTTTCAACTTTCGAGCACTCTGTGGATTTTCTTTATCGTAATGCAATTCAAAGGAAAAAGGAGGACTGCTCACTCATCCAACAGCTTGGGGTTACATGTTTAGCCGGATATGCTGCTGGATCAGTTGGTAGCATTATTTCTAATCCTGCAGACAATATTGCTGCTTCTCTCTTCAACAGAAAGGCCGACACTCTGAAGCTGGTAACATCTCTTGAATCCCTTCCTGGCCATCATTCCATTTGCCACAAAACAATTCAACGGCAGTTAACTTTGGTCTTTGGTGTAACAGGCAGTGAAGAAAATTGGGTTTTTTAATTTATTCACGAGGAGTCTTCCAATTAGAATAATGCTTGTTGGACCAGTTGTGACTTTACAGTGGTTGTTCTATGACAGCATCAAGGTGTTAACTGGCCTGTAAGTGCAATTCAACTTTTGATTTGTATCCATGAAGTATTAGCTGGCCTGTAAGGTCGACAATGAACCTATTTACCTATTAAGAAGATTGATGGAACGCTACAGGGAAGGGAGCAGGGATTTACATATGGCTTTTGTTGATTTTGGGGAGTATGATAGAGTTCCTTGAGAGTTTATATGTATGATAGAGAATCAACATTAGTTAGAACCACAACAAGATACGTGAGTTCCAGATCATAATGGATTACTCCACGGATCGGCCCTAAGTCCATACCTTTTTGCCTTGGTAATGGATGGACTAACCAAATATGTACAAGATGACATACCATTAGATGTCATATTCAATATGGGCGCACTGTTTGGGGGATTTCCAAGGATTGCCTATTGCGGACTAGGCTTGGACTGGAGTTAGAGACTTAGAGCACATCTATTATTTCGTTTTATGTTCGCTCTTGTCTTGTTGAATGCTTCTTTCCTTCTAATATACTCCATCCATCCCAAAATATTTTCCTACTATTCCCTTTTGGGGTGTTCAAAGTAAGGGTGCACTTTGCAAATTTTCCCTATTTGGAGCTACAAAAAGGAATGGGAGCAAAAAAAAAAAGAGAGAGGCCCACAAACTCTTTGAGTCCACTCATTTGTGAAGTCAAGTGCTCTCATAAAACTGTCTCAATTCGAAAAGGACACTTATTTAGGAACAGGTAGGGTATTTGGTATGTACTTTGAATCAAAGATTACTTACGATATAGTTTCTTCCAAATGGGTCAAGAGCCTAAATAAGAAATCTACCTTTTGTTTATTAATATATTGGACGTTGGGAGGCAGGGGGTTGGCGTTTGCAGCCAGTATCGTGCTTAAACTCTAATCTTTTTTGGTGTTAAATAATCATTACTCAACCTCTCGCTCCCCATTCTCTACTTGCTGTGGTCTGATTCTCAAAAAGATTAGGGGCGCTGGTAAGCTGTAGTGCTGCTTCAGTTGCATTTGGGAGTTTGGAGATGATAAAAGAACTTGTGATTTTGAATTTGTATCTGGGAGGTGATAACTTTCTTTTATCATGAGTCATTTGACACTTTGGTGCATTATCTGTTAGGGGACTTAGGCTGTGCACTTGGTTCACATTTGTTACTGTAAGCACCACAAAGGTGAGGCTGAGTGACTTGACACTCATAAGTCTGGTTACGAGTATTTACCGCTGTCGAAGAGGGTGAACCGGGTATTGCGGGATACTCTTGAATGTTGGCTAAAGAATGAACATGCACACAAGATGTGTGTTGCCAAAATGCAAACGCTAAGATGGATATGTGTGCTAAAACTAGGAAAGATAGAATTCATAATAAACTAATTTATGAGACAGTAGATGCCCCTCCGATAAAAAAATGAGAGGAAAAGGTGGTACTGACACGTACAATATAGGCTACGTAGTGCACCCGTTAGGAAGTGATGGGAGTTAACATCAACCAAGATAGAGGTGAGGGGATTCAGGGATGATCAAGCTAGTGTAGTCATCAATAATAAGGAAGGATCTGAATGATTGTGGCATGTGGAATGATCTTGCCTTTGATCGAATGGCAGAAAATGATTTATGTAGCCGACCCCCAGAGGCTAGGTTAAGGCTGAGTTGAGTTGTAATACTATCAATATTTTATACATACGGGGTCAGCGGAAGACATCGCACCTGGGACTGCTTTGTGAAGCTCCAGATCAACGACCGGTGTAGATAGAATGAGGTGAAAGAAGGAATATTAGGCTAGTAGCGTGGGTGCAGTTCTACTGAATGAGCAGATTGTAAAAATATCCTGATCGTCAAGAAAATGAAATGTGGAGCCGGACAGTTAGCTTAACAAACAACAAGTAGATTCATTGATTTTACCATTGGCAACTCATCTTGTATGGGAAGGGTAATTTTGATAGAGCATGCAGAGATAGGTTTGAACATACAAAGGTTGGTTCTCCTTAGCTTGTGCCTGTGTAACCATGGAAGCGTTGTGGGAATGAGCTTGACCAGTCAGGTGCATGATATAATTTGACCTTGGTTAGGCCCAAAGGCTATTTTTCCTGAGTACGAAGTTCCATTGCAAGTTAAGACTAACGGGTCCAATCAATCAGGGTTAAACAAGGTTTTATACAAGGCCGAAACTTTTGCCTCGTGAATTATTTGGCCGTTGATTGGAGAACGTTGTATCTCAAGTAGATTATCCAGTGCTTAGGAAGTGGAAAAGTAGACATATTCACTGGTTTGTTTTCACTGGTTTGTTTTCACTTGAATCCATTCGATGGTTGCAAATGTTGCGAGTACTTGCCAATTCAACATTGCATTCTGTTTCTCAATATTCATGATTTGTTGGACTATCATGTAGTCTTTTCATCTTCACATTTCAAATTTATTATGAGGTTAAATAACTGGTTTTTTCACTTGTGCTTTGCAGACCGACAAGCGGACATGTTAGTTCCACTGATGTTAAAGTGTTGAAAGAAGAAAAGCAACCTTAAAACACCCCAATTGGACTCGAGAAACCAACCTCGAACACCAGGCAAGTGGATTCTTCAGATTTCGTATCTTGCTGACTGCACAGGATTGGAATGACGAAAATCAGTCATTCCTGGCTGATTTGAGTGTTATGGTAGCTCTGGCGTCTATTTCTTGAGCAATAACCAAATTATTGACAACCAATTACATTGTATAAAGCTGTGTAGAATTGCCTCTGGCATGATGATCCATTGAACAGCAGTTTAAGGCCCAAATCACATAGCATATATTTACATCATAGTATCATATGTTAATGGATTCGAATATTTCCCATTTCTTACAGAAAATGAACATCCATGGCGATGTTATGGTTTTACATGGATGTGTCTCTGTTATTTGCTGGCCATTTACGAATATTTCCCACGTCTTACAGAAAATGAACATCCATGGTGATGTTATGGTTTTACATGGATGGTTACAATTCTCGGTTCAGCTATGAACTCTTAAGGCCGGTAACCTTCTCTATTCTTTTTGAAGCTATGAACTCTTAAGGCCGGTAACCTTCTCTTTTCTTTTTGAAGAGAAGGCCGATAAGTTAAGTTGATGCATGGCCCCAGCCTTCCATCCAAAAGAAATCCTGAATTCTTACGCATTCCAAAAGCCCCACTTCTCACAAAAAGCTAGTAAAATCCAAACCTGGGTGGCATAGCAGCTTTGATTTGGTTGAAACCCTCCTAGAACCCTAACTTTACCATAGTGTTCATGTATTGTTTCATTGTGAGATATTGAATCACCAGGAATGGAGCTGCAAACACAACAAATGGAGCCTGACTATAGCCTAGCCAAGCCAAGCTCAATCTATCGTATAGCCGAAGTAAAACAAATTGTGCATATTAGATCTAATGGGCAAAATGAATTTACTTCGTGATTACAGAACAACACAAGGGTCAGGTTGGCCATGTTTCTTATTCCAACCTAATTTACAACTGAAATTTGAGAGAGAAAATAACTGTATTTTTAACGCACGGGTATTTAGTACTTGATTCCAAAACAAAGCACAGGGCTTCAAATAAGAAAAACTTGTAATACTTGACAGTGTAGCCTTTGTGGCTATAGTCATCAAACATAGGTATCGATCAGTGACTTCCTCATCTCATCAACAATGGCTGTAGGTTGGGATTCTCTCAGCTTAAAGACGCTCTCAATAACAGACAGCTCAGTTGCTGTAGTGTCTGACCCACAAAATGCTGTCCAATCATTGACAGTCAAGCCAGCAGCAATCACTTCACTTCCACGGTTTACAGTCCCTGCCACCAAAGGGACCTGAAGGAGGGTAGAAAGCTCATCCAAGTCTTCAATGGAGGTATGGGGGTGGACCTTCTCAACCGCAAGATTTGTCAATACATAATCAATTTCAACATTTTTTTAATCTGCAGCGCCAAAATGTAGTCTTACCAGGCCACCTTGATTTGAGAAAGCACAATAGCTGCCCACCAGAATATTACCAGCAATAGTCTGCCTAAAAACTTCCACACCCAGAACATCTGCAATCAATTCCTCAGTTTCCTGATATAGATGGGCACATGCACACAGTGAGAATTTTTCAGGTAAATTTAAAATGGAACAGCAACAAAAATCACAGGCACGTTGATCAGCAATTTAAATTCCCACAGAGCACTGCCAAAACACATAGTCAATAAGATGTAAGTGCTTACCCTGTCAAGATCAGTGTGTGTAAGGGCAACATGGTCATTGCAAGCTATGCAGTTACCAAGGGCAGATAATCTCTCATCAACGCGTTGCACCACAACTTGGTCAGGCAGACTATTCCTCAAGTGTTGCAATTCTTAGGACAAAAGCAAAAGAACAGTGAGTGCCATAAATTAAATGTATCAAATGTGGCAACAAAATTTAGCTCATGAAATAAAAAAGACTAAGAAGTCTGACAAGCCTTAGACTTTATGCACACAAACGGATGCATTGATACAATAATTACCTTTCACCTATTATACCACCAATGAATATATAAATATATATAAATAAATAAAAATCTTTAGACGAATGCACATTAAGTGTGCACTAGATGCATATTTTGTTGATAGCACGGAATGTTGTAAGGACCAATATTGAAGAAATGAACATCAAGAGCCTTCAAAAAGGCAATGCGAGAAATTTCATAAACCATGATTGTTCATAGGAGCTCTATTAATACCTTGGTCCGTGGTTGTATGAGGCAAGAGAAGCCCATTCTTGTTTCCTGCAAAAAAAAAAAATATTCAAGTAATAAGTACTCGGCCAAAGCACAAGTATGCCCGACTTCTATTTCTGTTTTTATATTTTTGCGGGAGAAGGGGGAGGGAAGGAGTAATATTACGGAGTATATCGTAACATCTTAAAGCACTCACCAGCGCAGAGCCTTCCGATTATCCTAGTTCCGCCAATGGAGGTTTTAACCACAGGAATAACGTCTGCTAATTCAGACTCAAATGTGCTGCATCAAAGGATATTAAACTATTAGTATTGGTTCAACACAAATTAGCATGGAAGACAACCCAAATATACGAACAAACCTGTAGAAATTTTCAGAACCTCCGATTGCTACTAAACAGTATGCATTGGTCAGCTTTGAGAAAACCCCAATTTCACATGAATTCTCAAACTGCAGCCCTACAAAAATAGAGAATAGATAATGCCACGCTTAACAAAATTTCTTTGTAAATGGTTATTGTTAGGCAGCCATTAAGAACGGAGAATGCCATGCTTAACAAAATATTCCACACCCATTTATGTGCAGATAAAGCAACTCTTTAGAATAGGACTGAACCTTGTGCAAGAAAATCTTAGTAAATGAAACTTGAACACCTCCTACTTCCACACTGTGGCCAGAAATCGTGAACGAGGGAAACAAATTCCATAATTGCTTAAGACCGATCATTGGTCGAATAATTTTTTCTTTAAAGAATAATACTAAAAGTTCTAGCTTTTGAGTTAACGAACACCATTTGAAAGCTAGGCAATCAAGGCCTACATAAATAAACACATATATAGATATATAATCGAAATTGTTACTGCAGATGAAAGTAAGACAGAATCATCAAAATAACTTACTGTTAGCCATGCCGAAAGGAAAGAAGCTGGATATTGACTCGGAATCAAAGAAAACTGACAAAAAAGAGAACATTCAATTGTATTCTCCAATATCAGAATTCATTATAAAACACAAGCATAAAAATAAAGTAAGAACAACCCACAAAAGCCCTAACTATAAAAATTAATAAATTACATTTTTCAGACTATTTAGTAATTGGAAGGTCAATTGCGCAGGGCAAAGTTATTTGCATTCCCCAAATTGAATCTCAAATTCATTTACAATAAACATCAATCTGATAAGAATGAAAGGGAATCGAACAGAAATGTCGCCAAACACACCTGGGGAAAGTAAGTGCAGGTCGAAGATTGCCTGCGCGCTCTCCGTTGATAATCGAATTGGTCAAATTAGGGTTTATGGTTAGGGTTTAATAGTGTTTATTTTGTCCTGTCCCTCCTCCCTGTTCCTTACTACAAAAACGATCAATTTCCCAACCTGAACTTGCGCATCAAGAAATTGGTCAAATCACATTTTTAAACCCTATGGTTTACATCGATCCTCAATCTGCATCCTCCGGTTCCAAACCTCCCAATTTAAGCCCTATGGTTCCCAAATTTGGACCTTTTGGGTTCTACCGTCCGTTAGTTTTTTTCATTAGTTTGATTTTGTTCTAAAATAACTGATATTCGTT
Source organism: Lobelia cardinalis (assembly GCA_028566635.1). Lineage (NCBI taxonomy): Eukaryota > Viridiplantae > Streptophyta > Magnoliopsida > Asterales > Campanulaceae > Lobelia > Lobelia cardinalis. The sequence goes on along the minus strand of JAOWAN010000050.1, from coordinate 3,028,829 downwards.
ACTCGTGACGTGGCCATGAATTTTGGATATTTTATTCATGCAATGTTATTTTTTTTTTTGTTCGATTTGAAATGAAGAAAAGGAAAAACAAAAGTAGAATGTATTAAATTGATACGAAATTGAGTAAAGGGGTTTTCTTTAAGTTTTATAAACATTAAAGATAAAAATTAAAAAATATTATTCCAAAATTATATGTATAATTAAAATAAATATAAAAATAAAAAGTAAATGATATAAGATAAAAGTAAACTAATTAGTGAAATGTATAAAAATTAAGAATATATATAAGTAATAAAATCATGATTTTTCAAAAGCATTATATGTTCTTCATTTTATTTATACTATCAATGAAAACTAACGAAAGATAGTTAACCTAACTTAATAAAAATTAACATAATCTTAAAAAATACATTTTAGAATTTATCATATAAAATTATTTTTTTTTGACATATTCATTTAAAATAAGAAAATAAATAATCCATTTTTTATTTAATAAAAATAACTACATAACTCAAAAAAATCTTATTTTATTTAATGATTGGCCACTATATTATCTTAAATTATTGGCCATTATATGACTTATTATATAATCCTATTTTTATTTAAATGATTATTTCCTATATTTTTGAGTTATGAAGTAGATTACCTAATTATTCTCTTAAGTAAAAAATAATTATTTATTTCTTTTTTTTTTAAAGAGACATGACAAACTACATTAATTTGTTATACTTAATTCTAAAAATAAAATTTTCTTAGTTAAAAATTTGATAATTCTTTATTAAATTAGGTTGAATATCTACTACTAGAAGTTTTTACTAAAATTATAAATCAAACTAAGAACATATATAATGTTTTTAAATATCTAATTATAAAATATTAAATTAATTTTAAAACATCTACTTTTAATTAGTTTGCATTTATCTTATATTTTAATTTTTTCTTAATTTTTTAAGCATTTTTCATATATATTTATAATGTTGAAACAAATTTATTTAGGTTTTTTACTTCAAAAAAAATTATTTAGTTTTTACCTTTAAGGTTTTGAAACTTGCCCAAAAAACAAAAAAAAACAAAACAAAACAAAACTTTACTCGATCTCTTGTAGTATTCAATTACATCCAAACTAACTAGAAAAGACTAGCGTAATTGACTGGGATTTAAAAGGTACAATGAACCTTTGGGGTCTAAATTGGGAGATTAAAAATCTGGGAACCCATGGAAATTAGTACAAACCATGGGGACTACAATGAGATTTGTCCTTTTTTTAGAGAAAATTTTCAGTTTAAGGCCCCTTATATTATGTGAACTCAAAATTTTTAGCCCTTGCATTAACGTTAGAAAATAATTTAGTCCTTTTAGTATGAACTACTACCACTTTTCTCCATTGCAACTCGTCTTAGAGTTTGTCACGTCACTTTTAATCCTTCATCTAGTGCTTTGTTATATTGATGTACTTTTATTGTTTACTCCTTTTCTTTTTTTTCAAAGGTTGTAGTGTAAATAATATGCTAACATATACATTGAACAAAATATATCAACTTCATTTTGGTCAAAAATTGATAGCGTTTGAAGAATTCAACTTCATTCTGTTCAACTTAAGTTCAGGAGTACATGTTTTTAGAATCGTTTACACCGTTGATCAATGAATTAATTTAGTGCTCGGTGTTAGATATCTTATATATGCAAATTGAGTGAAGAGTGATGATAATATGCATATTCTTTATGGTTGTTCAAGTTCAACTCTCTTTTTTGTAATAAATGAAAGATTATTTGTCAAAGTTTTGAAACTAAAGGGAGGTATTGAAATGTGAAACCAAGATCCAAAAAACAGCTAGTGGAGGTCTCCCCTTTTTTTTTTTCTTTTTTTGGGTCTCCTTGAGCTAATTTCAATACATATGTCTATGTTTTAGCCTAATACACTTTTGCTGCTCAAAACTATTCATGCTTCAAGTAAGTTGAGATGGTAGGAGATAAGTTGGAATACGACTTTTAATGAGAAAAAATAACTTGAATGTCAATAAAGTTTGTATTTGGTGTAGGTGGACATGAGATAAAACAGTGATAACGCTGTAGTTAATGACGTAGTTAAAACCTCTCAATCTTTCTTTCTCGTCGCCTGCCAATATTGGTAACCCTATAATATATATGTCGAAGACAATATTAGGTCACCTAATGGCATCAACTTGATTGGAAATGGACTGAGAAACTAAAAGTCTAGTGGTCAAAAGTGCAATGCAATGAAACTAAAGGGACTTTGCTAACTAATTTGCCCTAGCACACAAGACCAAACAATTCAACTCTATCCAATTTACATGTGGGCTCTGACATGGAGTCTATTGAAAAACATCTTTTGAAACTTGGGGACCAAGGTTATATTGGCCCACGATTAACATATTTTCCTTGAATTTCTCCAACTAAAATAATATGAATTCTTACCGAGTTCAATCTTCTATCCCAAATAATGTCGCATTTTTTCGTCACATCTTTCTAAAATTTCATTACAGCCGTTGATGAACTTGGCTCATCGTAGGACTCAACTGTTCATTTATTTTGTTTCAACCGATTATTGAAAGTCTGCAAATTGGCCTCCAAAAAATTTGATGCTTGAATCTGGCATTCAACGGACAAAAAGAGAACAGAAAGTTCGAAGATGAACATAATGTTAAGGGTTTAATAAATTTCAAAGTTATAAGCAAATACACAATAGTATACACAAAAATACACCTGCAGTGACGAAGCCGGGATGGTAGGGTGGGAGGAAGTATTGTATTACGGGGTTCGTGGGGCAGTGCCCCCGAATGGACAGCCGCCCCCGCCTCCCCCACTGCACACCAGGATGGATGGACCTAGTAATATATAAACTTGAATATTTGAAGAGTTTCAAACTAGAATTCTGAAACTGTTGGATTTTGCCCATATCGACGATAGAAAGATCGGCTGCCATAGTATTCCACCTCCTCGTGCTGCCACTGTCCATCGTCGAAGTTTTCTTCGTAGCTCAACAGATCATAACTTGGAAACTTCTCCCCACCAATCTTCCTCCTCATGATGATCCTGCAGATTGTCTTCCTCAGGCACACTATAATCCTTCCAACAATAAATTTGAACAAATTTCTTGTTCTTCTGCTAGCATGATTCCCCGCATGAATCATTCTTGTTGATTTAATCTCTTCCCAACTTCTCTCTTAGGAGTATTTGAAGTTTTTGTTTGCTCAGTTACAAAATATTTAGTTTGATTTCGTCGCCTTAGTTTATACTTTATATCAGACAGCTATACCAAGGTAAATATTATGTTGGCCTCTTGTTAACATAGGTTATGTGGTATTCTAATGTCAGCCTCAGGCAGAACTAATTGTAGCTTGTGCATCTAAACTGCCACTATATTGTCAGCTTCAATACTTATTGGTAACTCCTGACCTCTTGTCTTCGAGAATAGGCTGAAATATTGATAGAATCTTTGATAATTCTTCAATCTCCGACTCAAAATGGGTATCATAATTTTGTCATACCTTTACCTTTTGATGTAAACTATAATCCATCAGGATCGCCTTGTCTCGTACCCAAAAAAATGCTTATATTTCGACCTACATGTGGTCAACTTGATGTCAAATGGTAAAGACTTGAGAGAAAGTACTTCAGCAAATATTAACACATCATGCTTTTAGACAATGCCTTGGAGGCTGGAGCCTAAGACCTCTTGGAGGGGACACTATGGACATGGTCTAGAACAGACAAGGTGCTCATAAGCTCGGACCAACGCGTCCTGCAGATGCGCTTGATGGGCGTGGATGAGGCTTGTGTGTGGACACCTTTAAGTTGACAAACCCCAATTATATCAAGACACTAAAAACTATTAACACTCACTACTTGCTTTGATATATGATGAGAGAAAGCAGTGATTTCACATGGGAACTCTAGGCCACATGAAACACAAAAACAAGTAGGGGGTATTGGGGGGGTTAGAAAGTGAGAGAGATCCAGAGAGAAGAACATTTACAAACAGTTGTAATAATTATTGATGTGAGCCTTTTACCTACTTATAAGCTACTATCTCGTGAGTACATCTCCCAAAACTCAAATCCAAACAAGTGGATTGGCATAGGTCTAAATCCACTCTTTCTTATTACCCTCTCATCTTCTCCAAAACTAGAAATTCTGTGGTGGGTAACCTTAGGGAGCCAAAAGTAAAACTGTGTACTTGAGTAACAACTTAACCAGTTTGGGACCACTGTCTATCATGCATGCGACATGCGTGTGACATTGTTTCATTTTTAGTTTTGAAAAGGTTCGCGTTGTTGATCGGGTTTTGGGTGTGGGGGTGGGTCTAGTAACGCGTTGACACCAGATAAGGTCGGAGAGACCTTCAAGAAACTTTGTATGATGACTAGTAACGCATTGACACCAGATAAGGTCGGAGAGACCTTCAAGAAACTTTGTTTGATGGCTGGTAACGCGTTGACACCAGATAAGATCAGAGAGACCTTCAAGAAACTTTGTATGAGTTGGCACATAGGTCACAACCATCAGATGACCAAGTCCACATACCAGGAGTTATATTATTGGACGTGAAATCCAAAATCAAGATTAAAGAAGTCCCTAAGTTTAATTTTCTTGCTCATCCCCATCTCAATCTTTATCATATCATTTATTTAATGACAACTGGTGATTAATGGACGACTTTCCTAGAAAAGGTAATTGAGTAAAATGACATATACCAACAAAAGGGATCCAAAGCCCATACCTTTCCTCAACCTTTCAGGTGAAGAAAATGAAAAGGTTTGCTCAACATACTAATCAATATTTTGGTTAGGCCACTACTCTTCCACTTTTTAACTTTTCACTTTCTCTTGCCTTGCTACTTTCAAACACCAAAAAGACAATTTCATCCAATTTTAATCGAATTCAAGAAATAGTCCTGGGATGTATATTTATTCGTGATTTCTATCTTGTTGAATTTTCGTTTCAAGAAGGTTAGATTGTTAGTACATCTCAACTTAATGGAATCAAAGACTATAATCCAAACAAACTAGTTAGAAAAAAGCACGAACCAAAAACGATAACTGTAATAGATGGTTTCGAGAATATTATGCTAGCAAATAAGTAACATGAAATTCCTGGCATAATCCAAAACTATAACTGTAATACATGATTTGCGAATAATTAGTTATGAAAATCCTCATATCAGAATATAGTTTATAAATTGAATAGGGCAGAGAGTGAAATTAATTATACTTTATTCAAACCCGAGGGACATTGGATCATCTTTCTTCCCTAATTATAGCCGAATGGAGATAATGGGTACATCTCATTCCAGATAACGAACATAAATAAATTAACGGATCACATACAAAATATTGAATAAATAATCAAGAAATATAATACAATTCTTTTGTGAAGGAAGGGTCAGAATCGTATCTGAAGAACTAGCTTGACTTCTTAGGTGGAAAGGATTAGATCCATCAAAATTCCAGCTCTCGTTCCAGCTATCCGTATTTTCTGAATTGTAAATAGCAAAAGCATGTGAGTTTTCCAAATGGAATTCCAGACGTTGTTTATAATATTACTATTACACAGTTCAACATGTTCTTCTGCAACCACATCTTGCTCAGAAACTTCCTTCACCTTTCCTCTGTACATATTTTACACTTTGTTTATGAGGAAAGAGAATAGTTATCCAGCACAAAAAAATGCTTCTGATTAACAAATTAATGAAGGCCTGATCTGAGTGTGGATAACTAATTTGGACACATTATCATCTTTTTATGATAAGCAACTTTACTGTGCACCACATGCCTCCAACACGCAAAGCATCAGTGCATCATGATAAAGAAGCAAAAACTCGAAATCAGCATAAAAGATTCCGCTTTTTTGCTTGGAAAAAGCTTTCCGGGACAGTTTTCTGGCACTTGAAGTTTCAGGAAACTAGTCCAGCATAGAATTTTTGTAGGGAAATGATACATTCCTAAGGAAGTCTCTCTCTCTCTCTCTCTCTCTCTCTCTCTCTCTCTCTCTCTCTCTCTCTCTCTCTCTCTCTCACGTTGCCTCCAGATACCTCTTTTAAAGCTACTCTCCTCCTTTTGATTTAAGAAGAAAATGATGAATTGGAATAATTGCATAAAATGATTTCAAGCGATCAATCGAAAATGTCAAAATGCTTCACTCTCTCATGTTTGGTTAATACTTGAAAATTGGTCCGAAAATTCTCGTAAACAAATCAATGGAGTAAATATAAGAGAGAGAGAGAGAGAGAGAGAGAGAGAGAGAGAGAGAGAGAGAGAGAGAGAGAGAGAGAGAGAGAGAGAGAAAGAGAGAGAGGTTAAGCTCCAGTCTCAAATGCGCAAGTCAGTTGCCATAGACTTGATAAAAAGTATTATAGTGCTTCTAATGAAGCTAGAGTAAAGCAGAAATTTGAAACTTTTTCTATGTATGAATCATGTGTATCAAACACTGCCTATATATGCAGCTCTCAACAGGAATGGATTGAAATTACGCACCAAAGCAATTTTGTCGTGTAAGTGTTTCTTTGTCCAAGCAGCGGCAACTCAGGTTTTCACATAATCCATACCATTACGCTTCCGTTTGTTAGACTTCGAAAAGCAGCATAGTTGAGCCCAGGATTTCTTCTGCTTGACTGGTTGCACCTTAATGTCTCTCATCTCGACAAGTTCAGTCATATACTGAACAACAGCCTGAAGAACATCAACCATATGTTAGACATGATTAATAGCTAAAGAAAAATACATAAAGACTTTTATGTACCTGTGCACCCTTTTCCGTAATAGTTCCTGGTGGCACCTCCAATGGATTCCCTTCCACATTTAGGACACGCAACCTAGATAGCATCCTAAAAGAATCCGGAAGTGTTTTTATTTGGTTATTGCTCATGTCCAGCTCTTCAAGCATCTCAAGGTTCCCAATTGACCTCGGGAGGGATCGTAGGTCAGCAAAATTATTGCTGATGTTCATCTTCACAAGTTTGGTAGCAAAACACAAGCTCTCAGGCACAGACTCAAGCTCATTGAAACTTACATCAAGCTCCCTCAAGCTCGTTAGAGATGCCATTGTGGTAGGCAACCTACCAATGTTGTTATAGCGTACAGAAAGAATCTCAAGCGTTTCAATTTTTCCTACAGCTTCCGGAAGAGCTTTAAGCTTGTTATATTCTGCACGAAGCTCTTTGAGTGAGGTGCAATGACCAATGGTATGAGGAAGTTCTTCGATATTGTTCGTCTCGATATTCAGTTTCTGGAGACTGATGAGGGACCCAGTAGACTCGGGAAGCACAGGCAGGTTATTTGAGCTCAAGTCGAGCTCTTCGAGGCAGACAAGTTTACCAAAGGTCGCTGGGAGAGATGTCAACTGGTTCCCCCTCAAATCAAGAAATACTAAGCTAAGAAGATCTCCAATAGACTCTGGAAGTTCAGCTATTTTGTTGGAATGCAAATCTAGTTTTGTCAAGGATGAAAGACCTCCAATAGTTGATGGCAATGCAACAATATGGTTCTCCGACAAATCGAGTGTGATCAAACTTGATAGCTTCCCAATTGTGTCAGGAAGCCATTCAATTTGGTCCATCAATTTACCCTGGAGATTGAGATCCTTAGTTCCCTTTTTTGAAGATACTTCAATCAAACCGGCAAGCTTTATGAGACTCAGTTTTTCCCCAAATTGGCCTATAAAAAAGCAATCATAATTCAGAAATGTTAGACTTAGTAAATTGCAAGCATCACAATGCTTATAAACATGCGTCACAATCATAACTTGTATGAACAATATATAGAACCAATAATCAAAAATATAAAACTAATCTAATTTAGGAAATAGTCCAAAGTGACTCAATGGAATTGAACACCGCTATAATCAGCCACATGATTGTAAAGTAATTAATTAAACATCAACGTAGAAACATAAATCAAAAAACGAATAGAGAAACATGAATGTAGTAACAATCAAACTCACCGGGAGCAATTGCAGGCTTTAGAGTAGAATCCACAATCTGGGGCGTGGACATTTCAACTGATCGAAGCCCAATTCCAATCCCATCACCATAAAATGTCGGTTTTACCTTCTTCACATAGCTATCATCTCTAGTAAACAGCTCAGAAGCCTTATTTGCAGGCTCTTTATCCAAGTACAAGCTAGAGGACGACATGGTAGTCAATACACCCGGAGAGTTAAAACTAGAATTCGAGAAACTAGCTGAATTCGCTAGAGATAAACTGCTTGAATTCCCAGAAGTAGAAGCACCCGATTGGGAACTCAAAGGAACACATTTAGAAGCTCTTAGAATCAAATCATCAAACAACTGGTAACAGTTTTCAAGATCCAATAGTTTCAAAGCCTCTCTCTTTTGTTCTTTGCTTTGAAAATACACCATATTCTTCTGCATTTCCTGCAAACACAAAAACAATTCCTCCGGCACGTCGACAATCTTCTTTTGCCTGGCAATGGCATCCAGCCGTGACTGGTCATCATTGTCAACATTTCGAATCAAGATATTGGCCGCCTCAACCTCATCAATACCAGGTCTTGGAGGTAGAGATCTATGAATTCTCATTATCTCCTCCACAACTTGTTCTACTGATTTCGCGGATGAACCCATAACTTATCCAATTCTATAATTCCCAAAAGCAAAACACAATCAGAACTAGAAATACAAAATACCTGCAGAGAAATCAAACAAAGCCAACCTACAAAGAGTCAATTTTGGGGCATTCTCTTACAGAGAACAATTCCAAATTGGCTTCTTGAACAGGAACCCAAGTAAAGAAATGAAAGCGAATACCAAATAGACCACCCAAACAAACTGAATTGCAGTCTTGTAGGTTCTAGAACAGTTCTAAATGCTTAACAAATTCACAAAAATAAATTATTCACGTATAAAACACATGTTGGGAACACATTTTTTTTCATTCAAATAGGAAATGGGAAAGCTCTGGTCTTTAAAATGATTTCTTCCCAAAGAAACATAATTGCATATACCCACACAAAAAATCAACTTAAACCCACCAATTATTTTTTAAACATTTCAACATAATAAACTCAATTCAAAAGAACAAAAACATAAAAACATAAGAGTAGAATTAGAGAGTTGACCTGTTCACCTTGTTTTCTCTCCACAATGGGGATCAGCAAGTGTTAGAATGTCGTACGGTTAGTAATCCTTAGAAACAAAACCGGCGGATACACACAGATAAAAGAACAGAGAGAGAGAGAGAGAGAGAGAGAGGAGAGAGGTTGTAGACACTGTGAATCAGTGATGATGCATTATATTTCTAGCTTTTTCTTGACAGTTATTTTTTCTTTTTCGAAAGGTTTTCAGTATAATATTAAAGCTGTAAGAAATTGTGTAAATAAGAAACAAAAGATAATTGTCTTTATACTTTTGATTAAAAATATGTAGGAAAGTTCTTAAGTGGATTACGAAATGAGAAAATCTGGTGGAGATATTGTTGGAATTTCTAGATTTGCGCATAATCTTCTTTCTTTTCATAATCTTATTGTCCTCATTTCGTTCATTCTAATTCGTAAAATAATACCATGATTATAACAGGAGTTGATTTAAGTGATAAGCGGCTCAAATCGAAATAAATTAGTAAAGACGAAGTTCTTGATACGAGTGAGAAAAAAAATGAAATACAGTAAGTGATTTTTTAAATACAATGAGCAACAACTCTCTTATGTATTTAACAATTAGTATTTAGAAATATAAACTATTTTTATGCATTTTAACAACAAGGGCTAGATTAAAAGTTCGATTTGTAGTGATTTTTCACAATATTTTATCGTATATGATATTTGATATTGTGATATATGTTAATATTTGAATTTTGCCAAAACACTAAAATATCCTTAAGGATGGAGGGTATAAGAAATATATAGATGGAATGTAAAAAATAATATAATTTGATGTGACGTGATATTAAAAGTAAAATAAAATATAAGGGTACGTAGATGAAAAGTCAGATTATAAATCGATGAAAATCAATTTAACATATCGATTAAATGATCGAACCCGTTGATATATCAATATCAAAAAAGGATAATACTTTATGCACCGATACATAAACCGATAAATCAACGAACGTGTTTTACGAATAATACAAGTTTATAAAACACATTTGTTGTTATTAGTAGGAGTGCTCTCAAAAAATTAAGAAAAATTAAATTTTTGATTCAGTATTCATTTTTTTTTGCGCTCAATCCATTTGATATTGCAGTAAAAAAAAAATCAATTATTAAAAGCATAATTTTTAATTATTTTGAAGCCTAATGTAAATATGACAATCCCTTCTATTGAAAAATAAATAATTTATCTTTTCTTCTTTATTTGATTCAAATCACAATCATATTTTTAAAAATAACAACAATTATAATACAATTTAGAAATAATACGAATATATATAATTTACTTTTGAATATGATTATACTGTACGATAAATCTTTTTTCAATTAAAAGAACAGTTAAATTCTCATAATTATTATATATTTTCTCATGTGATGAAGATACATTATTTAGTCACTTTTCTTAAATAAAAGTTCTCTCCTTACTTTGTGAGAAAAGGAAAACGAAATAATTTCGTTCAGATATTTGGATTAAGAAAATAGTAGGTGAGAGGGGTTGATAAAGAAAGACAAATGAGAGAGAGAGAGAGAGAGAGAGAGAGAGAGAGAGGATCTGTTGGGCCTTTCATTGTCTTATTACTCTTATTGTGTATATCACATTGTTGCCATTACATGTTAGCTGGATTACCGGAAATGCCACGGCAATTTTTTTTGGGATAACATGCTTTGGTCCCAATTGGTATATAGGTGGTGTATTCACTCTCTCATTCTTTCTCATGGTCCGTTTGGTTGGAGGGGTGGAAAATAGGAGGGTTTAACTTTCAACCTCTAGGGGTGGAAAATGTTTTTCCCTCCGGTTGTTTGGTTGAAGAGGGGAAAAGTAAAAAGTTTCATTTTTACTTGTTTGGTATAAAATATAGAAAGAAAGGAAAATGTTTAAAAAGGATAAAACAACCTTTAATTCCTTCTTTCACT